>JAUJEM010000087.1:0-412664 GCA_030448935.1 Citrus cavaleriei
AGCACCTCGCAAAGTCTCGCGCCATTCCGAGTCCGGCGGACGAAGTTGGCCAGCCCCACCCCCCAAGGCTATAGCCCACCCGTTTTTGTGGCCTTTTTCCGCTGGACGAACTTGGCGCCCCGGCCTTCGGGCGGGTATTTTTGGATGCGGCTGTGCCCGCTGCCTATTTTTGGCACACGGAGGCGCCTCGTAAAGTCTCATGCCATTCCGAGTCCGGCGGCCGAAGTTGGCCAGCCCCACCCCCCAAGGCTATAGCCCACCCGTTTTTGTGGCCTTTTTCCGCAGGACGAACTTGGCGCCCCGGCCTTCGGGCGGGTATTTTTGGGCGCGGCTGTGCCCGCGGCCTATTTTTGGCACACGGAGGCGCCTCGCAAAGTCTCTCGCCATTCCGAGTCCGGCGGACGAAGTTGGCCAGCCCCACCCCCCAAGGCTATTGCCCACCCGTTTTTCTGCCCTTTTTCCGCTGGACGAACTTGGCGCCCCGGTCATCGGGCGGGTATTTTTGTGCGCGGCTGTGCCCGCAGCCTATTTTTGGCACACGGAGGCACCTCGCAAAGTCTCGCGCCATTCCGAGTCCGGCGGACGAAGTTTGCCCGCCCCACCCCCCAAGGCTATAGCCCACCCGATTTTGTGGCCTTTTTCCGCTGGACGAACTTGGCGCCCCGGCCTTCGGGCGGGTATTTTTGGGCGCGGCTGTGCCCGTGGCCTATTTTTGGTACACGGACGCACCTCGCAAAGTCTCGCGCCATTCCGAGTCCGGCAGACGAAGTTGGCCAGCCCCACCCCCCAAGGCTATAGCCCACCCGTTTTTGTGGCCTTTTTCCGCTGGACGAAGTTGGCGCTCCGGCCTTCGGGGGGGTATTTTTTGGCGCGGCTGAGCCCACGGCCTATTTTTGGCACACGGAAGCACCTCGTAAAGTCTCGCGCCATTCCGAGTCCGGCGGACGAAGTTGGCCAGCCCCACCCCCCAAGGCTATAGCCCACCCGTTTTTCTGGCCTTTTTCCGCTGGACGAACTTGGCGCCCCGGCCTTCGGGAGGGTATTTTTGGGCGCGGCTGTGCCCGCGGCGTATTTTTGGCACACGGAGGCGCCTCGCCAAGTCTCGCACCATTCCGAGTCCGGCGGACGAAGTTGGCCAGCCCCACCCCCCAAGGCTATAGCCCACCCGTTTTTGTGGCCTTTTTCCGCTGGACGAACTTGGCGCCCCGGCCTTCGGGCAGGTATTTTTGGGCGCGGCTGTGCCTGCGGCCTATTTTTGGCACACGGAGGAGCCTCGCAAAGTCTCGCACCATTCCGAGTCCGGCGGACGAAGTTGGCCTGCCCCACCCCCCAAGGCTATAGCACACCCGTTTTTGTGGCCTTTTTCCGCTGGACGAACTTGGTGCCCCGGCCTTCGGGCAGGTATTTTTGGGTGCGGCTGTGCCCGCGGCCTATTTTGGGCACACGGAGGCGCCTCGCATAATCTCGCGCCATTCCGAGTCCGGCGGACGAAGTTGGCCATCCCCACCCCCCAAGGCTATAGCCCACCCGTTTTTGTGGCCTTTTACCGCTGGACGAACTTGGCGCCCTGGGCTTCGGGCGGGTATTTTTGGGCGCGGCTGTGCCCACGGCCTATTTTTGGCACACGGAGGCATCTCGCAAAGTCTCGCGCCATTCCGAGTCCGGCGGACGAAGTTGGCCAGCCCCACCCCCCAAGGCTATAGCCCACCCGTTTTTGTGGCCTTATTTCCGCTGGACGAACTTGGCGCCCCGACCTTCGGGTGGGTATTTTTGGGCACGGCTGGGTCCGCGGCCTATTTTTGGCACACGGAGGTGCCTCGCAATATCTCGCGCCATTCCGAGTCCGGCGGACGAAGTTGGCCAGCCCCAACCCCCAAGGCTATAGCCCACCCGTTTTTGTGGCCTTTTTCCGCTGGACGAACTTGGTGCCCCGGCCTTCGGGCGGGTATTTTTAGGCGCGGCTGTGCCCGCGGCCTATTTTTGGCAAACGGAGATGCCTCGCAATGTCTCGCGCCATTCCGAGTCCGGCGGACGAAGTTGGCCAGCCCCACCCCCCAAGGCTATAGCCCACCCGTTTTTGTGGCCTTTTTCCGCAGGACGAACTTGGCGCCCCGGCCTTCGGGCAGGTATTTTTGGGCGCGGCTGTGCCCGCGGCCTATTTTGGGCACATGGAGGCGCCTCGCAAAATCTCGCGCCATTCCGAGTCCGGCGGACGAAGTTGGCCATCCCCACCCCCCAAGGCTATAGCCCACCCGTTTTTGTGGCCTTTTTCCGCTGGACGAACTTGGCGCCCCGGCCTTCGGGCGGGTATTTTTGGGCGCGGCTGTGCCCACGGCCTATTTTTGGCAAACGGAGGCGCCTCGCAAAGTCTCGAGCCATTCCGAGTCCGGCGGACGAAGTTGGCCAGCCCCACCCCCCAAGGCTATAGCCCACCCGTTTTTGTGGCCTTTTTCCGCAGGACGAACTTGGCGCCCCGGCCTTCGGGCAGGTATTTTTGGGCGCGGCTGTGCCCGCGGCCTATTTTGGGCACACGGAGGCGCCTCGCAAAATCTCGCGCCATTCCGAGTCCGGCGGACGAAGTTGGCCAGCCCCAACCCCCAAGGCTATAGCCCACCCGTTTTTGTGGCCTTTTTCCGCTGGACGAACTTGGCGCCCCGACCTTCGGGCGGGTATTTTTGGGCGCGGCTGTGTCCGCGGCCAATTTTTGGCACACGGAGGTGCCTCGCAAAGTCTCGCGCCATTCCGAGTCCGGCGGACGAAGTTGGCCAGCCCCACCCCCCAAGGCTATAGCCCACCCGTTTTTCTGGCCTTTATCCGCTGGACGAACTAGGCGCGCCGGCCTTCGGGCGGGTATTTTCGGGCGTGGCTGTGCCCGCGGCTTATTTTTGGCACACGGAGGCGCCTCGCAAAGTCTCGCGCCATTCCGAGTCCGGCGGACGACGTTGGGCAGCCCCACCCCCCAAGGCTATAGCCCACCCGTTTTTCTGCCCTTTTTCCGCTGGACGAACTTGGCGCCCCGGCCATCGGGCGGGTATTTTTGTGTGCGGCTGTGCCCGCAGCCTATTTTTGGCACACGGAGGTGCCTCGGAAAGTCTCGCGCCATTCCGAGTCCGGCGGACGAAGTTTGCCCGCCCCACCCCCCAAGGCTATAGCCCACCCGATTTTGTGGCCTTTTTCCGCTGGACGAACTTGGCGCCCCGGCCTTCGGGCGGGTATTTTTGGGTGCGGCTGTACACGTGGCCTATTTTTGGTACACGGACGCACCTCGCAAAGTCTCCCGCCATTCCGAATCCGGCGGACGAAGTTGGCCAGCCCCACCCCCCAAGGCTATAGCCCACCCGTTTTTGTGGCCTTTTTCCGCTGGACGAACTTGGCGCTCCGGCCTTCGGGGGGGTATTTTTGGGCGCGGCTGTGCCCGCGGCCTATTTTTGGCACACGGAGGTGCCTCGTAAAGTCTCGCGCCATTCCGAGTCCGGCGGACGAAGTGGGCCAGCCCCACCCCCCAAGGCTATAGCCCACCCGTTTTTCTGGCATTTTTCCGCTGGACGAACTTGGCGCCCAGGCCTTCGGGCGGGTATTTTTGGGCGCGGCTGTGCCCGCGGCGTATTTTTGGCACACGGAGGCGCCTCGCCAAGTCTCGCACCATTCCGAGTCCGGCGGAAGAAGTTGGCCAGCCCCACCCCCCAAGGCTATAGCCCACCCGTTTTTATGGCATTTTTCCGCAGAACGAACTTGGCGCCCCGGCCTTCGGGCAGGTATTTTTGGGCGCGGCTGTGCCCGCGGCCTATTTTTGGCACACGGAGGCGCCTCGCAAAATCTCGCGCCATTCCGAGTCCGGCGGACGAAGTTGGCCAGCCCCACCCCCCAAGGCTATAGCCCACCCGTTTTTGTGGACTTTTTCCGCTGGACAAACTTGGCGCCCCGGACTTCGGGCGGGTATTTTTGGGCGTGGCTGTGCCCGCGTCCTATTTTTGGCACACGGAGGTGCCTCGCAAAGTCTCGCACCATTCCGAGTCCGGCGGACGAAGTTGGCCAGCCCCACCCCCCAAGGCTATAGCCCACCCGTTTTTGTGGCCTTTTTCCGCTGGACGAACTTGGCGCCCCGGCTTTCGGGCGGGTAGTTTTGGGCTCGGCTGTGCCCGCGGCCTATTTTTGGCACACGGAGGCGCCTCGCAAAGTCTCGCGCCATTCCGAGTCCGGCGAACGAAGCTGGCCAGCCCCACCCCCCAAGGCTAAAACGGCCTTTTTCCGCTGGACGAACTTGGCGCCCCAGCCTTCGGGCGGGTATTTTTGGGCGCGGCTGTGTCCGCGGCCAATTTTTGGCACACGGAGTCACCTCGCAAAGTCTCGCGCCATTCCGAGTCCGGCGGACGAAGTTGGCCAGCCCCACCGCCCAAGGCTATCGCGCACCCGTTTTTGTGTCCTTTTTCCGCTGGACGAACTTGGCGCCCCGGCCTTCGGGCGGGTATTTTTGGGCGCGGCTGTGCCCACTGCCTATTTTTGGTACACGGAGGTGCCTCGCAAAGTCTCGCGCCATTCCGAGTCCGGCGGACGAAGTTGGCCACCCCCACCACCCAAGGCTATAACCCACCCGTTTTTGTGGCCTTTTTCCGCTGGACGAACTTGGCGCCCCGGCCTTCGGGCGGGTATTTTTGGGCGCGGCTGTGCCCACGGCCTATTTTTGGCACACGGAGGCGCCTCGCAAAGTCTCGCGCGATTCCGAGTCCGGCGGACAAAGTTGGCCAGCCCCACCCCCCAAGGCTAAAACGGCCTTTTTCCGCTGGACGAACTTGGCGCCCCAGCCTTCGGGCGGGTATTTTTGGGCGCGGCTGTGCGCGCTGCCTATTTTTATCACACGGAGGCGCCTCGCAAAGTCTCGCGCCATTCCGAGTCCGGTCGACGAAGTTGGCCAGCCCCACCCCTCAAGGCTAAAACGGCCTTTTTCCGCTGGACGAACTTGGCGCCCCAGCCTTCGGACGGGTATTTTTGGGCGCGGCTGTGCCCGCGGCCTATTTTTGGCACACGGAGGCGCCTCGCAAAGTCTCGCGCCTTTCCGAGTCCGGCGGACGAAGTTGGCCAGCCCCACCCCCCAATGCTATAGCCCACCCGTTTTTGTGGCCTTTTTCCACTGGACGAACTTGGCGCACCGGCCTTCGGGAGGGTATTTTTGGGTGCGACTGTGCCCGCGGCCTATTTTTGGCACACGGAGGTGCCTCGCAAAGGCTCGCGCCATTCCGAGTCCGGCGGATGAAGTTGGCCAGCCGCACCGCCCAAGGCTATCGCGCACCCGTTTTTGTGGCCTTTTTCCGCTGGACGAACTTGGCGCCCCGGCCTTCGGGCGGGTATTTTTGGGCGCGGCTGTAGCCGCAGCCTATTTTTGGCACACGGAGGCGCCTCGCAAAGTCTCGCGCCATTCCGAGTCCGGCGGACGAAATTGGCCAGCCCCACCGCCCAAGGCTATCGCGCACCCGTTTTTGTGTCCTTTTTCCGCTGGACGAACTTGGCGCCCCGGCCTTCGGGCGGGTATTTTTGGGCGCGGCTGTGCCAACTGCCTATTTTTGGCACACGGAGGTGCCTCGCAAAGTCTCGCGCCATTCCGAGTCCGGCGGACGAAGTTGGCCACCCCCACCACCCAAGGCTATAACCCACCCGTTTTTGTGGCCTTTTTCCGCTGGACGAACTTGGCGCCCCGGCCTTCGTGCGGGTATTTTTGGGCGCGGCTGTGCCCGCGGCCTGTTTTTGGCACACGGAGGCGCCTCGGAAAGTCTCGCGCGTTTCCGAGTCCGGCGGACAAAGTTGGCCAGCCCCACCCCCCAAGGCTATAGCCCACCCGTTTTTGTGGCCTTTTTCCGCTGGACGAACTTGGCGCCCCAGCCTTCGGGCGGGTATTTTTGGGCGCGGCTGTGCCCACGGCCTATTTTTGGCACACGGAGGTGCCTCGCAAAGTTTCGCGCCATTCCGAGTCCGGCGGACGAAGTTGGCCAGCCCACCCCCCAAGGCTGTAGCCCACCCGTTTTTGTGGCCTTTTTACCGCTGGACGAACTTGGCGCCCTGGCCTTCGGGCGGGTATTTTTGGGCGCGGCTGTGCCCGCGGCCTATTTTTGGCAGACGGAGGCGCATCGCAAAGTCTCGCGCCATTCTGACTCCGGCGGACGAAGTTGGCCAGCCCCACCGCCCAAGGCTATCGCGCACCCGTTTTTGTGGCTTTTTTCCGCTGGACGAACTTGGCGCCCCGGCCTTCGGGCGGGTATTTTTGGGTGCGGCTGTGCCCGCGGCCTATTTTTGGCACACGGAGGCGCCTCGCAAAGTCTCGCGCCATTCCGAGTCCGGCTGACTAAGTTGGCCAGCCCCACCCCCCAAGGCTATAGCCCACCCGTTTTTGTGGCCTTTTTCCGCTGGACGAACTTGGCGCCCCGGCCTTCAGGCGAGTATTTTTGGGCGCGGCTGTGCCCGCGGCCTATTTTTGGTACACGGAGGCGCCTCGTAAAGTCTCGCACCATTCCGAGTCCGGCGGATGAAGTTGGCCACCCGCCACACGGAGGCGCCTCGCAAAGTCTCGCGCCATTCCGAGTCCGGCGGACTAAGTTGGCGAGCCCCACCCCCCAAGGCTATAGCCCACCCGTTTTTGTGGCCTTTTTCCGCTGGACGAACTTGGCGCCCCGGCCTTCGGGCGGGTATTTTTGGGCGCGGCTGTGCCCGCGGCCTATTTTTGGCACACGGACGCGCCTCGCAAAGTCTCGCGCCATTCCGAGTCCGGCGGATGAAGTTGGCCACCCCCCACACGGAGGCGCCTCGCAAAGTCTCGCGCCATTCCGAGTCCGGCTGACTAAGTTGGCGAGCGCCACCCCCCAAGGCTATAGCCCACCCGTTTTTGTGGCCTTTTTCCGCTGGACGAACTTGGCGCCCCGGCCTTCGGACGGGTATTTTTGGGCGCGGCTGTGCCCGCCGCCTATTTTTGGCACACGGAGGTGCCTCGCAAAGTCTCGCGCCATTCCGAGTCCGCCGGACGAAGTTGGCCAGCCCCACCCCCCAAGGCTATAGCCCACCCGTTTTTGTGGCCTTTTACCGCTGGACGAACTTGGCGCCCCGACCTTCGGGCGGGTATTTTTGGACGCGGCTGTGCCCGCGGCCTATTTTTGGGCCACGGAGGTGCCTCGCAAAGTCTCGCGCCATTCCGAGTCCGCCGGACGAAGTTGGCCAGCCCCACCCCCCAAGGCTATAGCCCACCCGTTTTTGTGGCCTTTTTACGCTGGACGACCTTGGCGCCCCGGCCTTCGGGCGGGTATTTTTGGGCTCGGCTGTGCCCGCGGCCTATTTTTGGCACACGAAGGCGCCTCGCAAATTCTGGCGCCATTCCGAGTCCAGTGGACGAAGTTGGCCAGCCCCACCCCCCAAGGCTATAGCCCACCCGTTTTTGCGGCCTTTTACCGCTGGACGAACTTGGCGACCCGGCCTTCGGGTGGGTATTTTTGGGCGCGGCTGTGCCCGCGGCCTATTTTTGGCACACGGAGGTGCCTCGCAAAGTCTCGTGCCATTCCGAGTCCGGCGGACAAAGTTGGCCAGCCCCACCCCCCAAGGCTATAGCCCACCCGTTTTTGTGGCCTTTTACCGCTGGACGAACTTGGCGCCCCGGCCTTCGGGCGGGTATTTTTAGGCGCGGCTGTGCCCGCGGCCTATTTTTGGCACACGGAGGCGCCTCACAAATTCTCGCGCCATTCCGAGTCCGGCGGACGAAGTTGGCCAGCCCCACCACCCAAGGCTATAGCCCACCCGTTTTTGTGGCCTTTTTCCGCTGGACGAACTTGGCGCCCCGGCCTTCGGGCTGGTATTTTTGGGCGCGGCTGTGACCGCGGCCTATTTTTGGCACACGGAGTCGCCTCACAAAGTCTCGCGCCATTTCGAGTCCGGCGGACGAAGTTGGCCAGCCCCACCCCCCAAGGCTATAGCCCACCCGTTTTTGTGGCCTTTTTCCGCTGGACGAACTTGGTGACCCGGCCTTCGGGCGGGTATTTTTGGGCGCGGCTGTGCCCGCGGCCTCTTTTTGGCACACGGAGGCGCCTCGCAAAGTCTCGCGCAATTCCGAGTCCGGCGGACGAAGTTGGCCAGCCCCACCCCCCAAGGCTATAGCCCACCCGTTTTTGTGGCCTTTTTCCGCTGGACGAACTTGGCGCCCCGGCCTTCGGGGGGGTATTTTTGGGCGCGGCTGTGCCCGCGGCCTATTTTTGGCACACGGAGGTGCCTCGCAAAGTATCGCGCCATTCCGAGTCCGGCGGACGGAGTTTGCCAGCCCCACCCCCCGAGGCTATAGCCCACCCGTTTTTGTGGCCTTTTACCGCTGGACAAACTTGGCGCCCCGACCTTCGGGCGGGTATTTTTGGACGCGGCTGTGCCCGCGGCCTATTTTTGGGCCACGGACGCGCCTCGCAAAGTCTCGCGCCAGTCCGAGTCCGGCGGACGAAGTTGGCCAGCCCCATCCCCCAAGGCTATTGCCAACCCGTTTTTGCGGCCTTTTACCGCTGGACGAACTTGGCGCCCCGGCCTTCGGGTGGGTATTTTTGGTCGCGGCTGTGCCCGCGGCCTATTTTTGGCACACGGAGGCGCCTCGCAAAGTCTCCCGCCATTCCGAGTCCGGCGGACGAAGTTGGCCAGCCCCACCCCCCAAGGCTATAGCCCACCCGTTTTTGTGGCCTTTTTCCGCTGGACGAACTTGGCGCCCTGGCCTTCGGGGGGGTATTTTTGGGCGCGGCTGTGCCCGCGGCCTATTTTTGGCACACGGAGGTGCCTCGCAAAGTATCGCGCCATTCCGAGTCCGGCGGACGAAGTTTACAAGCCCCACCCCCCGAGGCTATAGCCCACCCGTTTTTGTGGCCTATTACCGCTGGACGAACTTGGCGCCCCGACCTTCGGGCGGGTATTTTTGGGCGCGGCTGTGCCCGCGGCCTATTTTTGGGCCACGGAGGCGCCTCGCAAAGTCTCGCGCCATTCCGAGTCCGGCGGACGAAGTTGGCCAGCGCCACCACCCAAGGCTATAGCCCACCCTTTTTTGTGGCCTTTTTCCGCTGGACGAACTTGGCGACCTGGCCTTCGGGCGGGTATTTTTGGGCGCGGCTGTGCCCGCGGCCTCATTTTCGCACACGGAGGCGCCTCGCAAAGTCTCGCGCCATTCCGAGTCCGGCGGACGAAGTTGGCCAGCCCCACCCCCCAAGGCTATAGCCCACCCATTTTTGTGGTCTTTTTCCGCTGGACGAACTTGGCGCCCCGGCCTTCGGGGGGGTATTTTTGGACGCGGCTGGGTCCGCGGCCTATTTTTGGCACACGGAGGCACCTCGCAATGTCTCACGCCATTCCGAGTCCGGCGGACGAAGTTTGCCAGCCCCACCCCCCAAGGCTATAGCCCACCCGTTTTTGTGGCCTTTTACCGCTGGACGAACTTGGCGCCCCGGCCTTCGGGCGGGTATTTTTGGGCGCGGCTGTGCCCGCGGCCTATTTTTGGCACACGGAGGCGCCTCGCAAAGTCTCGCGCCATTCCGAGTCCGGCGGACGATGTTGGCCAGCCCCACCCCCCAAGGCTATAGCCCACCCGTTTTGTGGCCTTTACCGCTGGACGAACTTGGCGCCCGGCCTTCGGGCGGGTATTTTTGGCGCGGCTGTGCCCGCCTCTCTTTGGCACACGGAGGCGCCTCGCAAAGTCTCGCACCATTCCGAGTCCGGCGGACGGTTGGCCAGCCCCACCCCCAAGGCTATAGCCCACCCGTTTTTGTGGCCTTTTTCCGCTGGACGAACTTGGCGCCCGGCCTTCGGGCGGGTATTTTGGGCGCGGCTGTGCCAAGGCTGCCTATTTTTTTTGGCGCACAGAGGCGCCTCGCAAAGTCTCGCGCCATTCCGAGTCCGGCGGACGAAGTTGGCCAGCCCCACCACCCAAGGCTATAGCCCACCCGTTTTTGTGGCCTTTTTCCGCTGGACGAACTTGGCGCCCCGGCCTTCAGGCTGGTATTTTTGTGCGTGGCTGTGACCGCGGCCTATTTTTGGCATACGGAGTCACCTCGCAAAGTCTCGCGCCATTCCGAGTCCGGCGGACGAAGTTGGCCAGCCCCACCCCCCAAGGCTATAGCCCACCCGTTTTTGTGGCCTTTTACCGCTGGACGAACTTGGCGCCCCGGCCTTCGGGCGGGTATTTTTGGGCGTGGCTGTGCCCGCGGCCTATTTTTGGCACACAGAGGCGCCTCGCAAAGTCTCGCGCCATTCCGAGTCCGGCGGACGAAGTTGGCCAGCCCCACCACCCAAGGCTATAACCCACCCGTTTTTGCGGCCTTTTACCGCTGGACGAACTTGGCGCCCCGGCCTTCGGGAGGGTATTTTTGGGCGCGGCTGTGCCCGCGGCCTATTTTTGGCACACGGAGGCGCCTCGCAAAGTCTCGCGCCATTACGGGTCTGGCGGACGATGTTGGCCAGCCCCACCCCCCAAGGATATAGCCCACCCGTTTTTGCGGCCTTTTACCGCTGGACGAACTTGGCGCCCCGGCCTTCGGGCGGGTATTTTTGGTCGCGGCTGTGCCCGCGGCCTATTTTTGGCGTACAGAGTCGCCTCGCAAAGTCTCGCGCCATTCCGAGTCCGGCGGACGAAGTTTGCCAGCCCCACCCCCCAAGGCTATTGCCCACCCGTTTTTGTGGCCTTTTACCGCTGGACGAACTTGGCGCCCCGGCCTTCGGGTGGGTATTTTTGGGCGCGGCTGTGCCCGCGGCCTATTTTTGGCACACGGAGGCGGCTCGCAAAGTCTCGCACCATTCCGAGTCCGGCGGACGAAGTTGGCCAGCCCCTCCCCCCAAGGCTATAGCCCACCTGTTTTTGTGGCCTTTTACCACTGGACGAACTTGGCGCCCCGGTCTTGGGGCGGGTATTTTTGGGCGCGGCTGTGCCCGCGGCCTATTTTTGGCACACGGAGGTGCCTCACAAAGTATCGCGCCATTGCGAGTCCGGCGGACGAAGTTGGCCAGCCCCACCCCCCAAGGCTATAGCCCACCCTTTTTTGTGGCCTTTTTCCGCTGGACGAACTTGGCGACCTGGCCTTCGGGCGGGTATTTTTGGGCGCGGCTGTGCCCGCGGCCTCTTTTTCGCACACGGAGGCGCCTCGCAAAGTCTCGCGCCATTCCGAGTCCGGCGGACGAAGTTGGCCAGCCCCACCCCCCAAGGCTATAGCCCACCCATTTTTGTGGTCTTTTTCCGCTGGACGAACTTGGCGCCCCGGCCTTCGGGGGGGTATTTATGGACGCGGCTGGGTCCGCGGCCTATTTTTGGCACACGGAGGCACCTCGCAATGTCTCACGCCATTCCGAGTCCGGCGGACGAAGTTTGCCAGCCCCACCCCCCAAGGCTATAGCCCACCCGTTTTTGTGGCCTTTTACCGCTGGACGAACTTGGCGCCCCGGCCTTCGGGCGGGTATTTTTGGGCGCGGCTGTGCCCGCGGCCTCTTTTTGGCACACGGAGGCGCCTCGCAAAGTCTCGCACCATTCCGAGTCCGGCGGACGAAGTTGGCCAGCCCCACCCCCCAAGGCTATAGCCCACCCGTTTTTGTGGCCTTTTTCCGCTGGACGAACTTGGCGCCCCGGCCTTCGGGCGGGTATTTTTGGGCGCGGCTGTGCCCGCGGCCTATTTTTGGCGCACAGAGGCGCCTCGCAAAGTCTCGCGCCATTCCGAGTCCGGCGGACGAAGTTGGCCAGCCCCACCACCCAAGGCCATAGCCCACCCGTTTTTGTGGCTTTTTTCCGCTGGACGAACTTGGCGCCCCGGCCTTCAGGCTGGTATTTTTGTGCGCGGCTGTGACCGCGGCCTATTTTTGGCATACGGAGTCACCTCGCAAAGTCTCGCGCCATTCCGAGTCCGGCGGACGAAGTTGGCCAGCCCCACCCCCCAAGGCTATAGCCCACCCGTTTTTGTGGCCTTTTACCGCTGGACGAACTTGGCGCCCCGGCCTTCGGGCGGGTATTTTTGGGCGCGGCTGTGCCCGCGGCCTATTTTTGGCACACAGAGGCGCCTCGCAAAGTCTCGCGCCATTCCGAGTCCGGCGGACGAAGTTGGCCAGCCCCACCACCCAAGGCTATAACCCACCCGTTTTTGCGGCCTTTTACCGCTGGACGAACTTGGCGCCCCGGCCTTCGGGAGGGTATTTTTGGGCGCGGCTGTGCCCGCGGCCTATTTTTGGCACACGGAGGCGCCTCGCAAAGTCTCGCGCCATTACGGGTCTGGCGGACGATGTTGGCCAGCCCCACCCCCCAAGGATATAGCCTACCCGTTTTTGCGGCCTTTTACCGCTGGACGAACTTGGCGCCCCGGCCTTCGGGCGGGTATTTTTGGTCGCGGCTGTGCCCGCGGCCTATTTTTGGCGTACAGAGTCGCCTCGCAAAGTCTCGCGCCATTCCGAGTCCGGCGGACGAAGTTTGCCAGCCCCACCCCCCAAGGCTATTGCCCACCCGTTTTTGTGGCCTTTTACCGCTGGACGAACTTGGCGCCCCGGCCTTCGGGTGGGTATTTTTGGGCGCGGCTGTGCCCGCGGCCTATTTTTGGCACACGGAGGCGGCTCGCAAAGTCTCGCACCATTCCGAGTCCGGCGGACGAAGTTGGCCAGCCCCTCCCCCCAAGGCTATAGCCCACCTGTTTTTGTGGCCTTTTACCACTGGACGAACTTGGCGCCCCGGTCTTGGGGCGGGTATTTTTGGGCGCGGCTGTGCCCGCGGCCTATTTTTGGCACACGGAGGTGCCTCACAAAGTATCGCGCCATTCCGAGTCCGGCGGACGAAGTTGGCCAGCCCCACCCCCCAAGGCTATAGCCCACCCGTTTTTGTGGCCTTTTACCGCTGGACGAACTTGGCGCCCCGGCCTTCGGGCGGGTATTTTTGGGTGCGGCTGTGCCCGCGGCCTATTTTTGGCACACGTAGGCACCTCGCAAAGTCTTGCGCCATTCCGAGTCCAGCGGACGAAGTTGGCCAGCCCCACCCCCCAAGGTTATAGCCCACCCGTTTTTGTGCCCTTTTACCGCTGGACGAACATGGCGCCCCGGCCTTCGGGCGGGTATTTTTGGGCGCGGCTGTGCTCAAGGCCTATTTTTGGCACACGGAGGGGCCTCGCAAAGTCTCGCGCCATTCCGAGTCCCGTGGACGAAGTTGGCCAGCCCCACCCCCCACGGGTATAGCCCTCCCGTTGTGGCGGCCTTTTACCGCTGGATGTACTTGGCGCCCCGGCCTTCGGGCGGGTATTTTGGGGCGTGGCTGTGCCCGCGGCCTATTTTTGGCCCACGGAGGCGCCTCGCAAAGTCTCGCGCCATTCCGAGTCCGGCGGACGAAGTTGGCCAGCCCCACCACCCAAGGCTATAGCCCACCCGTTTTTGTGGCCTTTTACCGCTGGACGAACTCGCGCCCGGCCTTCGGGCTGGTATTTTTGGCGCGGCTGTGACCGCGCCTATTTTTGGCACACGGAGTCGCCTCGCAAAGTCTCGCGCCATTCCGAGTCCGGGCGGACGGTTGGCCAGCCCCACCCCCAAGGCTATAGCCCACCCGTTTTGTGGCCTTTTACCGCTGGACGAACTTGGCGCCCGGCCTCGGGCGGGTATTTTGGGGCGCGGCTGTGCCCGCGGCCTATTTTTGGCACACGTAGGCACCTCGCAAAGTCTTGCGCCATTCCGAGTCCAGCGGACGAAGTTGGCCAGCCCCACCCCCCAAGGCTATAGCCCACCCGTTTTTGTGGCCTTTTACCGCTGGACGAACTTGGCGCCCCGGCCTTCGGGTGGGTATTTTTGGGCGCGGCTGTGCCCGCGGCCTATTTTTGGCACACGGAGGCGGCTCGCAAAGTCTCGCACCATTCCGAGTCCGGCGGACGAAGTTGGCCAGCCCCTCCCCCCAAGGCTATAGCCCACCTGTTTTTGTGGCCTTTTACCACTGGACGAACTTGGCGCCCCGGTCTTGGGGCGGGTATTTTTGGCCGCGGCTGTGCCCGCGGCCTATTTTTGGCACACGGAGGTGCCTCACAAAGTATCGCGCCATTCCGAGTCCGGCCGACGAAGTTGGCCAGCCCCACCCCCCAAGGCTATAGCCCACCCGTTTTTGTGGCCTTTTACCGCTGGACGAACTTGGCGCCCCGGCCTTCGGGCGGGTATTTTTGGGTGCGGCTGTGCCCGCGGCCTATTTTTGGCACACGTAGGCACCTCGCAAAGTCTTGCGCCATTCCGAGTCCAGCGGACGAAGTTGGCCAGCCCCACCCCCCAAGGCTATAGCCCACCCGTTTTTGTGCCCTTTTACCGCTGGACGAACTTGGCGCCCCGGCCTTCGGGCGGGTATTTTTGGGCGCGGCTGTGCCCGCGGCCTATTTTTGGCACACGGAGGCGCCTCGCAAAGTCTCGTGCCATTCCGAGTCCGGTGGACGAAGTTGGCCAGCCCCACCCCCCAAGGCTATAGCCCACCCGTTTTTGCGGCCTTTTACCGCTGGATGAACTTGACGACCCGGCCTTCGGGCGGGTATTTTGGGGCGTGGCTGTGCCCGCGGCCTATTTTTGGCACACGGAGGCGCCTCGCAAAGTCTCGCGCCATTCCGAGTCCGGCGGACGAAGTTGGCCAGCCCCACCACCCAAGGCTATAGCCCACCCGTTTTTGTGGCCTTTTTCCGCTGGACGAACTTCGCGCCCCGGCCTTCGGGCTGGTATTTTTGGGCGCGGCTGTGACCGCGGCCTATTTTTGGCACACGGAGTCGCCTCGCAAAGTCTCGCGCCATTCCGAGTCCGGCGGACGAAGTTGGCCAGCCCCACCCCCCAAGGCTATAGCCCACCCGTTTTTGTGGCCTTTTTCCGCTGGACGAACTTGGCGACCCGTCCTTCGGGCGGGTATTTTTGGGCGCGGCTGTGCCCGCGGCCTCTTTTTGGTACACGGAGGCGCCTCGCAAAGTCTCGCGGCATTCCGAGTCCGGCGGACAAAGTTGGCCAGCCCCACCCCCCAAGGCTATAGCCCACCCGTTTTTGTGGCATTTTTCCGCTGGACGAACTTGGCGCCCCAGCCTTCGGGGGGGTATTTTTGGGCGCGGCTGTGCCCGCGGCCTATTTCTGGCACACGGAGGTGCCTCGCAAAGTCTCGCGCCATTCCGAGTCCGGCGGACGAAGTTTGCCAGCCCCACCCCCCAAGGCTATAGCCCACCCGTTTTTGTGGCCTTTAACCGCTGGACGAACTTGGCGCCCCGACCTTCGGGCGGGTATTTTTGGGCGCGGCTATGCCCGCGGCCTATTTTTGGCACACGGAGGTGCCTCGCAAAGTCTCGCGCCATTCCGAGTGCGGCGGACGAAGTTGGCCAGCCCCACCCCCCAAGGCTATAGCCCACCCGTTTTTGCGGCCTTTTACCGCTGGACGAACTTGGCGCCCCGGCCTTCGGGTGGGTATTTTTGGGCGCGGCTGTGCCCGTAGCCTATTTTTGGCACACGGAGGCGCCTCGCAAAGTCTCGCGCCATTCCGAGTCCGGCGGACGAAGTTGTCCAGCCCCACCCCCCAAGGATATAGGCCACCCGTTTTTGCGGCCTTTTACCGCTGTTCGAACTTGGCGCCCCGGCCTTCGGGCGGATATTTTTGGGCGCGGCTGTGCCCGCGGCCTATTTTTGGCACACGGAGGCGCCTCGCAAAGTCTCGCGCCATTCCGAGTCCGGCGGACGAAGTTGGCCAGCCCCACCCCCCAAGGCTATAGCCCACCCGTTTTTGTGGCCTTTTTCCGCTGGACGAACTTGGCGCCCCGGCCTTCGGGCGGGTATTTTTGGGGGC
This sequence comes from Citrus cavaleriei, assembly GCA_030448935.1. Taxonomy (NCBI): domain Eukaryota; kingdom Viridiplantae; phylum Streptophyta; class Magnoliopsida; order Sapindales; family Rutaceae; genus Citrus; species Citrus cavaleriei. The sequence goes on from JAUJEM010000087.1 coordinate 15,788, forward strand.
GGCTGTGCCCGCGGACTATTTTTGGCACACAGAGGTGCCTCGCAAAGTCTCGCGCCATTCCGAGTCCGGCGGACGAAGTTGGCCAGCCCCACCACCCAAGGCTATAGCCCACCCGTTTTTGTGGCCTTTTTCCGCTGGACGAACTTGGCGCCCCAGCCTTCGGGCTGGTATTTTTGGTTGCGGCTGTGACCGCGGCCTATTTTTGGCATACGGAGTCGCCTCGCAAAGTCTCGCGCCATTCCGAGTCCGGCGGACGAAGTTGGCCAGCCCCACCCCCCAAGGCTATAGCCCACCCGTTTTTGTGGCCTTTTTCCGCTGGACGAACTTGGCGCCCCGGCCTTCGGGGGGGTATTTTTGGGAGCGGCTGTGCCCGCGGCCTATTTTTGGCACACGGAGGCGCCTCGCAAAGTCTCGCGCCATTCCGAGTCCGGCGGACGAAGTTGGCCAGCCCCACCCCCCAAGGCTATAGCCCACCCGTTTTTGCGGCCTTTTACCGCTGGACGAACTTGGCGCCCCGGCCTTCGGGCGGGTATATTTGGACGCGGCTGTGCCCGCGGCCTATTTTTGGCACACGGAGGCACCTGGCAAAGTCTCGCGCCATTCCGAGTCCGGCGGACGAAGCTGGCCAGCCCCACCCCCCAAAGCTATAGCCCACCCGTTTTTGTGGCCTTTTTCCGCTGGACGAACTTGGCGCCCCGGCCTTCGGGCGGGTATTTTTGGGCGCGGCTGTGCCCGCGGCCTATTTTTAGCACACGGAGGTGCCTCGCAAAGTCTCGTGCCATTCCGAGTCCGGCGGACGAAGTTGCCCAGCCCCACCCCCCAAGGCTATAGCCCACCCGTTTTTGTGGCCTTTTTCCGCTGGACGAACTTGGCGCCCCGGCCTTCGGTCGGGTATTTTTGGACGCGGCTGTGCCCGCGGCCTATTTTTGGCACACAGAGGTGCCTCGCAAAGTCTCGCGCCATTCCGAGTCCGGCGGACGAAGTTGGCCAGCCCCACCACCCAAGGCTATAGCCCACCCGTTTTTGTGGCCTTTTTCCGCTGGACGTACTTGGCGCCCCGGCCTTCGGGCTGGTATTTTTGGGCGCGGCTGTGACCGCGGCCTATTTTTGGCATACGGAGGCGCCTCGCAAAGTCTCGCGCCATTCCGAGTCCGGCGGACGAAGTGGGCCAGCCCCACCCCCCAAGGCTATAGCCCACCCGTTTTTGTGGCCTTTTTCCGCTGGACGTACTTGGCGCCCCGATCTTCGGGCGGGTATTTTTGGGCGCGGCTGTGCCCGCGGCCTTTTTTTAGCACACGGAGGTGCCTCGCAGTCTCGCGACATTCCGAGTCTGGCGGACGGTTGGCCAGCCCCACCCCCAAGGCTATAGCCCACCCGTTTTTGTGCCCTTTTTCCGCTGGACGAACTTGGCGCCCGGCCTTCGGGCGGGTATTTTTGGACGCGGCTGTGCCCGCGGCCTATTTTTGGCACACGGAGGTGCCTCGCAATGTCTCGCGCAATTCCGAGTCCGGCGGACGAAGCTGGCCATCCCCACCCCCCAAGGCTATAGCCCACCCGTTTTTGTGGCCTTTTTCCGCTGGACGAACTTGGCGCCCCGGCCTTCGGGCGGGTATTTTTTGGCGCGGCTGTGCCCGCGGACTATTTTTGGCACACGGAGGTGCCTCGCAAAGCCTCGCGCCATTCCGAGTCCGGCGGACGATGTTGGCCAGTCCCACCCCCCAAGGCTATAGCCCACCCGTTTTTGTGGCCTTTTTCCGCTGGACGAACTTGGCGCCCCGGCCTTCGGGCGGGTATTTTTGGCGCGGCTGTGCCAAGGACTATTTTTGGCACACGGAGGTGCCTCGCAAAGTCTCGCGCCATTCCGAGTCCGGCGGACGAAGTTGCCCAGCCCCACCCCCAAGGCTATAGCCCACCCGTTTTGTGGCCTTTTTCCGCTGGATTTGTCTTGGCGCCCGGCCTTCGGTCGGGTATTTTTGGACGCGGCTGTGCCCGCGGCCTATTTTTGGCACACAGAGGTGCCTCGCAAAGTCTCGCGCCATTCCGAGTCCGGCGGACGAAGTTGGCCAGCCCCACCACCCAAGGCTATAGCCCACCCGTTTTTGTGGCCTTTTTCCGCTGGACGTACTTGGCGCCCCGGCCTTCGGGCTGGTATTTTTGGGCGCGGCTGTGACCGCGGCCTATTTTTGGCATACGGAGGCGCCTCGCAAAGTCTCGCGCCATTCCGAGTCCGGCGGACGAAGTGGGCCAGCCCCACCCCCCAAGGCTATAGCCCACCCGTTTTTGTGGCCTTTTTCCGCTGGACGAACTTGGCGCCCCGATCTTCGGGCGGGTATTTTTGGGCGCGGCTGTGCCCGCGGCCTTTTTTTAGCACACGGAGGTGCCTCGCAAAGTCTCGCGACATTCCGAGTCTGGCGGACGAAGTTGGCCAGCCCCACCCCCCAAGGCTATAGCCCACCCGTTTTTGTGCCCTTTTTCCGCTGGACGAACTTGGCGCCCCGGCCTTCGGGCGGGTATTTTTGGACGCGGCTGTGCCCGCGGCCTATTTTTGGCACACGGAGGTGCCTCGCAATGTCTCGCGCAATTCCGAGTCCGGCGGACGAAGCTGGCCATCCCCACCCCCCAAGGCTATAGCCCACCCGTTTTTGTGGCCTTTTTCCGCTGGACGAACTTGGCGCCCCGGCCTTCGGGCGGGTATTTTTTGGCGCGGCTGTGCCCGCGGACTATTTTTGGCACACGGAGGTGCCTCGCAAAGCCTCGCGCCATTCCGAGTCCGGCGGACGATGTTGGCCAGTCCCACCCCCCAAGGCTATAGCCCACCCGTTTTTGTGGCCTTTTTCCGCTGGACGAACTTGGCGCCCCGGCCTTCGGGCGGGTATTTTTGGGCGCGGCTGTGCCCACGGACTATTTTTGGCACACGGAGGTGCCTCGGAAAGTCTCGTGCCATTCCGAGTCCGGCGGACGAAGTGGGCCAGCCCCACCCCCCAAGGCTATAGCCCACCCGTTTTTTTGGCCTTTTTCCGCTGGACGAACTTGGCGCCCCGGCCTTCGGGCGGGTATTTTTGGACGCGGCTGTGCCCGCGGCATATTTTTGGCACACGGAGGCGCCTCGCAAAGTCTCGCGCCATTCCGAGTCCGGCGGACGAAGTTGGCCAGCCCCCCCCCCCCCAGGCGATAGCCCCCCCGGTGTTTTGGCCTTTTTCCGCTGGACGCACTTGGCGCCCCGGCCTTCGGGCAGGTATTTTTGGGCGCGGCTGTGGCCGCGGCCATATTTTTGGCACACGGAGGCGCCTCGCAAAGTTTCGCGCCATTCCGAGTCCGGCGGACGATGTTGCCCAGCCCCACCCCCCAAGGCTATAGCCCACCCGTTTTTGTGGCCTTTTTCCGCTGGACGAACTTGGCGCCCCGGCCTTCGGGCGGGTATTTTTGGGCGCGGCGGTGCCCGCGGCCTATTTTTGGCACACGGAGGCGCCTCGCAAAGTCTCGCGCCATTCCGAGTCCGGCGGACGAAGTTGGCCAGCCCCACCCCCCCAAGGCTATAGCCCACCCGTTTTTGTGGCCTTTTTCCGCTGGACGAACTTGGCGGCCCGGTCTTCGGGCGGGTATTTTTGGACGCGGCGGTGCCCGCGGCATATTTTTGGCACACGGAGGTGCCTCGCAAAGTCTCGCGCCATTCCGAGTCCGGCGGATGAAGTTGGCCAGCCCCACCCCCCCAAGGCTATAGCCCACCCGTTTTTGTGGCCTTTTTCCGCTGGACGCACTTGGCGCCCCGGCCTTCGGGCGGGTATTTTTGGGCGCGGCTGTGCCCGCGGCCTATTTTTGGCACACAGAGGCGACTCGCAAAGTCTCGCGCCATTCCGAGTCCGGCGGACGAAGTTGGCCAGCCCCACCCCCCAAGGCAATAGCCCACCCGTTTTTGTGGCCTTGTTCCGCTGGACGAACATGGCGCCCCGTCCTTCGGGCGGGTATTTTTGGGCGCGGCTGTGGCCGCGGCCTATTTTTGGCACACGGAGGCGACTCGCAAAGTCTCGCGCCATACCGAGTCCGGCGGACGAAGGTGGCCAGCCCCACCCCCCAAGGCTATAGCCCACCCGTTTTTGTGGCCTTTTTCCGCTGGACGAACTTGGCGCCCCGGCCTTCGGGCGGGTATTTTTGGACGCGGCTGTGCCCGCGGCATATTTTTGGCACACGGAGGCGCCTCGCAAAGTTTCGCGCCATTCCGAGTCCGGCGGACGAAGTTGGCCAGCCCCACCCCCCAAGGCTATAGCCCACCCGTTTTTGTGGCCTTTTTCCGCTGGACGAACTTGGCGCCCCGGCCTTCGGGCGGGTATGTTTGGGCGCGGCTGTGCCCGCGGCCTTTTTTTACCACACGGAGGTGCCTCGCAAAGTCTCGCGACATTCCTAGTCCGGCGGACGAAGTTGGCCAGCCCCACCGCCCAAGGCTATAGCCCACCCGTTTTTGTGCCCTTTTTCCGCTGGACGAACTTGGCGCCCCGGCCTTCGGGCGGGTATTTTTGGACGCGGCTGTGCCCGCGGCCTATTTTTGGCACACGGAGGCGCCTGGCAAAGTCTCGCGCCATTCCGAGTCCGGCGGACGAAGCTGGCCATCCCCACCCCCCAAGGCTATAGCCCACCCGTTTTTGTGGCCTTTTTCCGCTGGACGAACTTGGCGCCCCGGCCTTCGGGCGGGTATTTTTTGGCGCGGCTGTGCCCGTGGCCTATTTTTAGCACACGGAGGAGCCTCGCAAAGTTCCGCGCCATTCCGAGTCAGGCGGACGAAGTTGGCCAGCCCCACCCCCCAAGGCTATAGCCCACCCGTTTTTGTGGCCTTTTTCCGCTGGACGAACTTGGCGCCCCGGCATTCGGGCGGGTATTTTTGGGCTCGGTTGTGCCCGCGGCCTATTTTTGGCACACGGAGGCGCCTCGCAAAGTCTCGCGCCATTCCGAGTCCGGCGGACGAAGTTGGCCAGCCCCACCCCCCAAGGCTATAGCCCACCCGTTTTTGTGGCCTTTTTCCGCTGGACGAACTTGGTGCCCCGGCCTTCGGGCGGGTATTTTAGGGTGCGGCTGTGCCCGCGGCCTATTTTTGGCACACGGAGGCCCCTCGCAAAGTCTCGCGCCATTCCGAGTCCGGCGGACGAAGTTGGCCAGCCCCACCCCCCAAGGCTATAGCCCACCCGTTTTTGTGGCCTTTTTCTGCTGGACGAACTTGGCGCCCCGGCCTTCGGGCGGGTATTTTTGGGCGCGGCTGTGCCCGCGGCCTATTTTTGGCACACGGAGGCGCCTCGCAATGTCTCGCGCCATTCCGAGTCCGGCGGACGAAGTTGGACAGCCCCACCCCCCAAGGCTATTGCCGACCCGTTTTTGTGGCCTTTTTCCGCTGGACGAACTTGGCGCCCCGGCCTTTGGGCGGGTATTTTTGGGCGCGGCTGTGCCCGCGGCCTATTTTTGGCACATGGAGACGCCTCGCAAAGTCGTGCGCCATTCCGAGTCCGGCGGACGAAGTTGGCCAGCCCCACCCCCCAAGGCTATAGCCCACCCGTTTTTGTGGCCTTTTTCCGCTGGACGAACTTGGCGCCCCTACCTTCGGGCGGGTATTTTTGGGCGCGGCTGTGCCCGCGGCCTATTTTTGGCACACGGAGGCGCCTCGCAAAGTCTCGCGCCATTCCGAGTCCGGCGGACGAAGTTGGCCAGCCCCATCCCCCAAGGCTATAGCCCACCGGTTTTTGTGGCCTTTTTCCGCTGGATGAACTTGCGCCCCGGCCTCCGGGCGGGTATTTTTGGGCGCAGCTGTGCCCGCGGCCTATTTTTGGCCCACGGAGGCGCCTCGCAAAGTCTCGCGCCATTCCAAGTCCGGCGGACGAAGTTCGCCAGCCCCACCCCCCAAGGCTATAGCCCACCCGTTTTTGTGGCCTTTTACCGCTGGACGAACTTGGCGCCCCGGCCTTCGGGCGGGTATTTTTGGGCGCGGCTGTGCCCGCGGCCTATTTTTGGCACACGGAGGCACCTCGCAAAGTCTCGCGCCATTCCGAGTCCGGTGGACGACGCACCCCCCAAGGCTATAGCCCACCCGTTTTTGTGGCCTTTTTCCGCTGGACGAACTTGGCGCCCCGGCCTTCGGGCGGGTATTTTTGGGCGCGGCTGTGCCGGGGGCTTTTTTTTGCAAACGGAGGCGCCGCAAGGTCTCGCGCCATTCCGAGTACGGCGGACGAAGTTGGCCAGCCCCTCCCCCCAAGGCTATAGCCCACCCGTTTTTGTGGCCTTTTTCCGCTGGACGAACTTGGCGCCCCGGCCATCGGGCGGGTATTTTTGGGCGCGGCTGGGCCCGCGGCCTATTTTTGGCACACGAAGGCGCCTCGCAAAGTCTCGCGCCATTCCAAGTCCGGCGGACGAAGTTGGCCAGCCCCACCCCCCAAGGCTATAGCCCACCGGTTTTTGTGGCCTTTTTCCGCTGGACGAACTTGGCGCCCGGCCGTCGGGCGGGGATTTTTGCGCGGCTGGGCCCGCTGCCTATTTTTGGGCACACACGGAGGCGCTCGCAAAGTCTCGCGCCATTCCCAGTCCGGCGGACGAAGTTGGCCAGCCCCACCCCCCAAGGCTATAGCCCACCGGTTTTTGTGGCCTTTTTCCGCTGGACGAACTTGGCGCCCCGGCCTCCGGGTGGGTATTTTTGGGCGCAGCTGTGCCCGCGTCCTATTTTTGGCCCACGGAGGCGCCTCGCAAAGTCTCGCGCCATTCCGAGTCCGGCGGACGAATTTGGCCCGCCCCACCCCTCAAGGCTATAGCCCACCCGTTTTTGTGGCCTTTTTCCGCTGGACGAACTTGGCGCCCCGGCCTTCGGGCGGGTATTTTTGGGCAAGGCTGTTCCCGCGGCCTATTTTTGGCAAACGGAGGCGCCTCGCAAAGTCTCGCGCCATTCCGAGTCCGGCGGACGAAGTTGGCCAGCCCCACCCGCCAAGGCTATTGCCCGCCCATTTTTGTCGCCTTTTTCCGCTGGACGAACTTGGCGCCCCGGCCTTCGGGCGGGTAGTTTTGGGCGCGGCTGTGCCCGCGGCCTATTTTTGGCACACGGAGGCGCCTCGCAAAGTCTCGCGCCATTCCGAGTCCGGCGGACGAAGTTGGCCAGCCCCACCCCGCAAGGCTATAGCCCACCCGTTTTTGTGGCCTACTACGCTGGACGAACTTGGTGCCCCGGCCTTCGGGCGGGTATTTTTGGGCGCGGCTGTGCCCGCGGCCTATTTTTGGCACACGGAGGCGCCTCGCAAAGTCTCGCGCCATTCCGAGTCCGGCGGACGAAGTTGGCCAGCCCCATCCCCCAAGGCTATAGCCCACCCGTTTTTGTGGCCTTTTTCCGCTGGACGAACTTGGCGCCCCGGCCTCCGGGCGGGTATTTTTGGGCGCAGCTGTGCCCGCGGCCTATATTTGGCCCACGGAGGCGCCTCGCAAAGTCTCGCGCCATTCCAAGTCCGGCGGACGAAGTTCGCCAGCCCCACCCCCCAAGGCTATAGCCCACCCGTTTTTGTGGCCTTTTACCGCTGGACGAACTTGGCGCCCCGGCCTTCGGGCGGGTATTTTTGGGCGCGGCTGTGCCCGCGGCCTATTTTTGGCACACGGAGGCACCTCGTAAAGTCTTGCGCCATTCCGAGTCCGGTGGACGACGCACCCCCCAAGGCTATAGCCCACCCGTTTTTGTGGCCTTTTTCCGCTGGACGAACTTGGCGCCCCGGCCTTCGGGCGGGTATTTTTGGGCAAGGCTGTTCCCGCGGCCTATTTTTGGCACACGGAGGCGCCTCGCAAAGTCTCGCGCCATTCCGAGTCCGGCGGACGAAGTTGGCCAGCCCCACCCGCCAAGGCTATTGCCCGCCCATTTTTGTCGCCTTTTTCCGCTGGACGAACTTGGCGCCCCGGCCTTCGGGCGGGTAGTTTTGGGCGCGGCTGTGCCCGCGGCCTATTTTTGGCACACGGAGGCGCCTCGCAAAGTCTCGCGCCATTCCGAGTCCGGCGGACGAAGTTGGCCAGCCCCACCCCGCAAGGCTATAGCCCACCCGTTTTTGTGGCCTACTACGCTGGACGAACTTGGTGCCCCGGCCTTCGGGCGGGTATTTTTGGGCGCGGCTGTGCCCGCGGCCTATTTTTGGCACACAGAGGCGCCTCGCAAAGTCTCGCGCCATTCCGAGTCCGGCGGACGAAGTTGGCCAGCCCCATCCCCCAAGGCTATAGCCCACCCGTTTTTGTGGCCTTTTTCCGCTGGACGAACTTGGCGCCCCGGCCTTCGGGCGGGTATTTTTGGGCGCGGCTGTGCCCGCGGCCTATTTTTGGCACACGGAGGCACCTCTTAAAGTTTCACGCCTTTCCGAGTCCGGTGGACGACGCACCCCCCAAGGCTATAGCCCACCCGTTTTTGTGGCCTTTTTCCGCTGGACGAACTTGGCGCCCCGGCCTTCGGGCGGGTATTTTTGGCAAACGGAGGCGCCTCGCAAGGTCTCGCGCCATTCCGAGTCCGGCGGACGAAGTTGGCCAGCCCCTCCCCCCAAGGCTATAGCCCACCCGTTTTTGTGGCCTTTTTCCGCTGGACGAACTTGGCGCCCCGGCCATCGGGCTGGTATTTTTGGGCGCGGCTGGGGCCGCGGCCTATTTTTGCCACACGAAGGTTCCTCGCAAAGTCTCGCGCCATTCGGAGTCCGGCGGACGAAGTTGGCCTGCCCCACCCCCCAAGGCTATAGCCCACCCGTTTTTGTGGCGTTTTTCCGCTGGACGAACTTGGCGCCCCGGCCTTCGGGCGGGTATTTTTGGGCGCGGCTGGGCCCGCGGCCTATTTTTAGCACACGGAGGCGCCTCGCAAAGTCTCGCGCCATTCCGAGTCCGGCGGACGAAGTTGGCCAGCCCCACCCCCCAAGGCTATATAGCCCACCGGTTTTTGTGGCCTTTTTCCGCTGGACGAACTTGGCGCCCCGGCCTCCGGGCGGGTATTTTTGGGCGAAGCTGTGCCCGCGGCCTATTTTTGGCCCACGGAGGCGCCTCGCAAAGTCTCGCGCCATTCCGAGTCCGGCGGACGAATTTGGCCCGCCCCACCCCTCAAGGCTATAGCCCACCCGTTTTTGTGGCCTTTTTCCGCTGGACGAACTTGGCGCCCCGGCCTTCGGGCGGGTATTTTTGGGCAAGGCTGTTCCCGCGGCCTATTTTTGGCACACGGGGGTGCCTCGCAAAGTCTCGCGCCATTCCGAGTCCGGCGGACGAAGTTGGCCAGCCCCACCCGCCAAGGCTATTGCCCGCCCATTTTTGTTGCCTTTTTCCGCTCGACGAACTTGGCGCCCCGGCCTTCGGGCGGGTAGTTTTGGGTGCGGCTGTGCCCGCGGCCTATTTTTGGCACACGGAGGCGCCTCGCAAAGTCTCGCGCCATTCCGAGTCCGCGGATTTGTTGGCCAGCCCCACCCCGCAAGGCTATAGCCCACCCGTTTTTGTGGCCTACTACGCTGGACGAACTTGGTGCCCCGGCCTTCGGGCGGGTATTTTTGGGCGCGGCTGTGCCCGCGGCCTATTTTTGGCAGACGGAGGCGCCTCGCAAAGTCTCGCGCCATTCTGAGTCCGCGGACGGTTGGCCAGCCCCATCCCCAAGGCTATAGCCCACCCGTTTTTGTGGCCTTTTTCCGCTGGACGAACTTGGCGCCCCGGCCTCCGGGCGGGTATTTTTGGGCGCAGCTGTGCCCGCGGCCTATATTTAGCCCACGGAGGCGCCTCGCAAAGTCTCGCGCCATTCTAAGTCCGGCGGACGAAGTTCGCCAGCCCCACCCCCCAAGGCTATAGCCCACCCGTTTTTGTGGCCTTTTACCGCTGGACGAACTTGGCGCCCCGGCCTTCGGGCGGGTATTTTTGGGGGCGGCTGTGCCCGCGGCCTATTTTTGGCACACGGAGGCACCTCGTAAAGTCTTGCGCCATTCCGAGTCCGGTGGACGACGCACCCCCCAAGGCTATAGCCCACCCGTTTTTGTGGCCTTTTTCCGCTGGACGAACTTGGCGCCCCGGCCTTCGGGCGGGTATTTTTGGGCAAGGCTGTTCCCGCGGCCTATTTTTGGCACACGGAGGTGCCTCACAAAGTCTCGCGCCATTCCGAGTCCGGCGGACGAAGTTGGCCAGCCCCACCCGCCAAGGCTATTGCCCGCCCATTTTTGTCGCCTTTTTCCGCTGGACGAACTTGGCGCCCCGGCCTTCGGGCGGGTAGTTTTGGGCGCGGCTGTGCTGTGCCTGGCCTATTTTTGGCACACGGAGGCGCCTCGCAAAGTCTCGCGCCATTCCGAGTCCGGCGGACGAAGTGGGCCAGCCCCACCCCGCAAGGCTATAGCCCACCCGTTTTTGTGGCCTACTACGCTGGACGAACTTGGTGCCCCGGCCTTCGGGCGGGTATTTTTGGAGGCGGCTGTGCCCGCGGCCTATTTTTGGCACACGGAGGTGCCTCGCAAAGTCTCGCGCCATTCCGAGTCCGGCGGACGAAGTTGGCCAGCCCCATCCCCCAAGGCTATAGCCCACCCGTTTTTGTGGCCTTTTTCCGCTGGACGAACTTGGCGCCCCGGCCTCCGGGCGGGTATTTTTGGGCGCAGCTGTGCCCGCGGCCTATATTTGGCCCACGGAGGCGCCTCGCAAAGTCTCGCGCCATTCCAAGTCCGGCGGACGAAGTTCGCCAGCCCCACCCCCCAAGGCTATAGCCCACCCGTTTTTGTGGCCTTTTACCGCTGGACGAACTTGGCGCCCCGGCCTTCGGGCGGGTATTTTTGGGCGCGGCTGTGCCCGCGGCATATTTTTGGCACACGGAGGCACCTCGTAAAGTCTCGCGCCATTCCGAGTCCGGTGGACGACGCACCCCCCAAGGCTATAGCCCACCCGTTTTTGTGGCCTTTTTCCACTGGACGAACTTGGCGCCCGGCCTCGGGCGGGTATTTTTGGGCGCGGCTGTGCCCGCGGCCTAGTTTTGGCAAACGGAGGCGCCCGCAAGGTCTCGCGCCATTCCGAGTCCGGCGGACGGTTGGCCAGCCCTCCCCCAAGGCTATAGCCCACCCGCTTTTGTGGCCTTTTTCCGCTGGACGAACTTGGCGCACCGGCGATCGGGCGGGTATTTTTGCGCGGCTGGGCCCATGGCCTATTTTTTGGCACACGAAGGTTCCTCGCAAAGTCTCGCGCCAGTCGGAGTCCGGCGGACGAAGTTGGCCAGCCCCACCCCCCAAGGCTAAAGCCCCCCCCTTTTTGTGGCGGTTTTACGCTGGACGAACATGGCGCCCCGGCCTTCGGGCGGGTATTTTTGGGCGCGGCTGGGCCCGCGGCCTATTTTTGGCACACGGAGGCGCCTCGCAAAGTCTCGCGCCATTCCGAGTCCGGCGGACGAAGTTGGCCAGCCCCACCCCCCAAGGCTATAGCCCACCGGTTTTTGTGGCCTTTTTCCGCTGGACGAACTTGGCGCCCCGGCCTCCGGGCGGGTATTTTTGGGCGAAGCTGTGCCCGCGGCCTATTTTTGGCCCACGGAGGCGCCTCGCAAAGTCTCGCGCCATTCCGAGTCCGGCGGACGAATTTGGCCACCCCCACCCCTCAAGGCTATAGCCCACCCGTTTTTGTGGCCTTTTTCCGCTGGACGAACTTGGCGCCCCGGCCTTCGGGCCGGTATTTTTGGGCAAGGCTGTTCCCGCGGCCTATTTTTGGCACACGGGGGTGCCTCGCAAAGTCTCGCGTCATTCCGAGTCCGGCGGACGAAGTTGGCCAGCCCCACCCGCCAAGGCTATTGCCCGCCCATTTTTGTCGCCTTTTTCCGCTGGACGAACTTGGCGCCCCGGCCTTCGGGCGGGTAGTTTTGGGCGCGGCTGTGCCCGCGGCCTATTTTTGGCACACGGAGGCGCCTCGCAAAGTCTCGCGCCATTCCGAGTCCGGCGGACGAAGTTGGCCAGCCCCACCCCGCAAGGCTATAGCCCACCCGTTTTTGTGGCCTACTACGCTGGACGAACTTGGTGCCCCGGCCTTCGGGCGGGTATTTTTGGGCGCGGCTGTGCCCGCGGCCTATTTTTGGCAGACGGAGGCGCCTCGCAAAGTCTCGCGCCATTCCGAGTCCGGCGGACAAAGTTGGCCAGCCCCATCCCCCAAGGCTATAGCCCACCCGTTTTTGTGGCCTTTTTCCACTGGACGAACTTGGCGCCCCGGCCTCCGGGCGGGTATTTTTGGGCGCAGCTGTGCCCGCGGCCTATATTTGGCCCATGGAGGCGCCTCGCAAAGTCTCGCGCCATTCCAAGTCCGGCGGACGAAGTTCGCCAGCCCCACCCCCCAAGGCTATAGCCCACCCGTTTTTGTGGCCTTTTACCGCTGGACGAACTTGGCGCCCCGGCCTTCGGGCGGGTATTTTTGGGCGCGGCTGTGCCCGCGGCCTATTTTTGGCTCACGGAGGCACCTCGTAAAGTCTTGCGCCATTCCGAGTCCGGTGGACGACGCACCCCCCAAGGCTATAGCCCACCCGTTTTTGTGGCCTTTTTCCGCTGGACGAACTTGGCGCCCCGGCCTTCGGGCGGGTATTTTTGGGCAAGGCTGTTCCCGCGCCTATTTTTTGGCACACGGAGGCGCTCGCAAAGTCTCGCGCCATTCCGAGTCCGGGCGGACGGTTGGCCAGCCCCACCCGCCAAGGCTATTGCCCGCCCATTTTTGTCGCCTTTTTCCGCTGGACGATCTTGGCGCCCGGCCTTCGGGCGGGTAGTTTTGGGCGCGGCTGTGCCCGCGCCTATTTTTGGCACACGGAGGCGCCGCAAAGTCACGCGCCATTCCGAGTCCGGCGGACGAAGTTGGCCAGCCCCAACCACCAAGGCAAAAGCCCACCAGTATATGTGGCCAACTACGCAGGACGACTTGGTGCCCCCGGCCTTCGGGCGGGTATTTTGGGCGCGGCTGTGCCCGCGGCCTATTTTTGGCAGACGGAGGCGCCCGCAAAGTCTCGCGCCATTCCGTGTCCGGCGGACGTAGTTGGCCAGCCCCATCCCCCAAGGCTATAGCCCACCCGTTTTTGTGGCCTTTTTCCACTGGACGAACTTGGCGCCCCGGCCTCCGGGCGGGTATTTTTGGGCGCAGCTGTGCCCGCGGCCTATATTTGGCCCATGGAGGCGCCTCGCAAAGTCTCGCGCCATTCCAAGTCCGGCGGACGAAGTTCGCCAGCCCCACCCCCCAAGGCTATAGCCCACCCGTTTTTGTGGCCTTTTACCGCTGGACGAACTTGGCGCCCCGGCCTTCGGGCGGGTATTTTTGGGCGCGGCTGTGCCCGCGGCCTATTTTTGGCTCACGGAGGCACCTCGTAAAGTCTTGCGCCATTCCGAGTCCGGTGGACGACGCACCCCCCAAGGCTATAGCCCACCCGTTTTTGTGGCCTTTTTCCGCTGGACGAACTTGGCGCCCCGGCCTTCGGGCGGGTATTTTTGGGCAAGGCTGTTCCCGCGGCCTATTTTTGGCACACGGAGGCGCCTCGCAAAGTCTCGCGCCATTCCGAGTCCGGCGGACGAAGTTGGCCAGCCCCACCCGCCAAGGCTATTGCCCGCCCATTTTTGTCGCCTTTTTCCGCTGGACGAACTTGGCGCCCCGGCCTTCGGGCGGGTAGTTTTGGGCGCGGCTGTGCCCGCGGCCTATTTTTGGCACACGGAGGCGCCTCGCAAAGTCTCGCGCCATTCCGAGTCCGGCGGACGAAGTTGGCCAGCCCCACCCCGCAAGGCTATAGCCCACCCGTTTTTGTGGCCTACTACGCTGGACGAACTTGGTGCCCCGGCCTTCGGGCGGGTATTTTTGGAGACGGCTGTGCCCGCGGCCTATTTTTAGCACACGGAGTCGCCTCGCAAAGTCTCGCGCCATTCCGAGTCCGGCGGACGAAGTTGGCCAGCCCCATCCCCCAAGGCTATAGCCCACCCGTTTTTGTGGCCTTTTTCCGCTGGACGAACTTGGCGCCCCGGCCTCCGGGCGGGTATTTTTGGGCGTAGCTGTGGCCGCGGCCTATATTTGGCCCACGGAGGCACCTCGCAAAGTCTCGCGCCATTCCAAGTCCGGCGGACGAAGTTCGCCAGCCCCACCCCCCAAGGCTATAGCCCACCCGTTTTTGTGGCCTTTTACCGCTGGACGAACTTGGCGCCCCGGCCTTCGGGCGGGTATTTTTGGGCGCGGCTGTGTCCGCAGCCTATTTTTGGCACACGGAGGCACCTCGTAAAGTCTCGCGCCATTCCGAGTCCGGTGGACGACGCACCCCCCAAGGCTATAGCCCACCCGTTTTTGTGGCCTTTTTCCGCTGGACGAACTTGGCGCCCCGGCCTTCGGGCGGGTATTTTTGGGCGCGGCTGTGCCCGCGGCCTAGTTTTGGCAAACGGAGGCGCCTCGCAAGGTCTCGCGCCATTCCGAGTCCGGCGGACGAAGTTGGCCAGCCCCACCCGCCAAGGCTATTGCCCGCCCATTTTTGTCGCCTTTTTCCGCTGGACGAACTTGGCGCCCCGGCCTTCGGGCGGGTAGTTTTGGGCGCGGCTGTGCCCGCGGCCTATTTTTGGCACACGGAGGCGCCTCGCAAAGTCTCGCGCCATTCCGAGTCCGGCGGACGAAGTTGGCCAGCCCCACCCCGCAAGGCTATAGCCCACCCGTTTTTGTGGCCTACTACGCTGGACGAACTTGGTGCCCCGGCCTTCGGGCGGGTATTTTTGGAGACGGCTGTGCCCGCGGCCTATTTTTAGCACACGGAGGCGCCTCGCAAAGTCTCGCGCCATTCCGAGTCCGGCGGACGAAGTTGGCCAGCCCCATCCCCCAAGGCTATAGCCCACCCGTTTTTGTGGCCTTTTTCCGCTGGACGAACTTGGCGCCCCGGCCTCCGGGCGGGTATTTTTGGGCGTAGCTGTGGCCGCGGCCTATATTTGGCCCACGGAGGCACCTCGCAAAGTCTCGCGCCATTCCAAGTCCGGCGGACGAAGTTCGCCAGCCCCACCCCCCAAGGCTATAGCCCACCCGTTTTTGTGGCCTTTTACCGCTGGACGAACTTGGCGCCCCGGCCTTCGGGCGGGTATTTTTGGGCGCGGCTGTGTCCGCAGCCTATTTTTGGCACACGGAGGCACCTCGTAAAGTCTCGCGCCATTCCGAGTCCGGTGGACGACGCACCCCCCAAGGCTATAGCCCACCCGTTTTTGTGGCCTTTTTCCGCTGGACGAACTTGGCGCCCCGGCCTTCGGGCGGGTATTTTTGGGCGCGGCTGTGCCCGCGGCCTAGTTTTGGCACACGGAGGCGCCTCGCAAGGTCTCGCGCCATTCCGAGTCCGGCGGACGGTTGGCCAGCCCCTCCCCCAAGGCTATAGCCCACCCGTTTTGTGGCCTTTTTCCGCTGGACGAACTTGGCGCCCGGCCATCGGGCGGGTATTTTTGGCGCGGCTGGGCCCGCGGCCTATTTTTGGCACACAAGGCGCCCGCAAAGTCTCGCGCCATTCCGAGTCCGGCGGATGAAGTTGGCCAGCTCCACCCCCAAGGCTATAGCCCACCCGTTTTGTGGCGTTTTCCGCTGGACGAACTTGGCGCCCGGCCTTCGGGCGGGTATTTTTGGCGCGGCTGGGCCCGCGGCCTATTTTTTTGGCACACGGAGGCGCCTCGCAAAGTCTCGCGCCATTCCGATTCCGGCGAACGAAGTTGGCCAGCCCCACCCCCCAAGGCTATAGCCCACCGGTTTTTGTGGCCTTTTTCCCCTGGACGAACTTGGCGCCCCGGCCTCCGGGCGGGTATTTTTGGGCGAAGCTG
This sequence comes from Citrus cavaleriei, assembly GCA_030448935.1. Taxonomy (NCBI): domain Eukaryota; kingdom Viridiplantae; phylum Streptophyta; class Magnoliopsida; order Sapindales; family Rutaceae; genus Citrus; species Citrus cavaleriei. The sequence goes on from JAUJEM010000087.1 coordinate 31,546, forward strand.
TGCCCGCGGCCTATTTTTGGCCCACAGAGGCGCCTCACAAAGTCTCGCGCCATTCCGAGTCCGGCGGACGAATTTGGCCCGCCCCACCCCTCAAGGCTATAGCCCACCCGTTTTTGTGGCCTTTTTCCGCTGGACGAACTTGGCGCCCCGGCCTTCGGGCGGGTATTTTTGGGCAAGGCTGTTCCCGCGGCCTATTTTTGGCACACGGGGGTGCCTCGCAAAGTCTCGCGCCATTCCGAGTCCGGCGGACGAAGTTGGCCAGCCCCACCCCGCAAGGCTATAGCCCACCCGTTTTTGTGGCCTACTACGCTGGACGAACTTGGTGCCCCGGCCTTCGGGCGGGTATTTTTGGAGACGGCTGTGCCCGCGGCCTATTTTTGGCACACGGAGGCGCCTCGCAAAGTCTCGCGCCATTCCGAGTCCGGCGGACGAAGTTGGCCAGCCCCATCCCCCAAGGCTATAGCCCACCCGTTTTTGTGGCCTTTTTCCGCTGGACGAACTTGGCGCCCCGGCCTCCGGGCGGGTATTTTTGGGCGTAGCTGTGCCCGCGGCCTATATTTGGCCCACGGAGGCGCCTCGCAAAGTCTCGCGCCATTCCAAGTCCGGCGGACGAAGTTCGCCAGCCCCACCCCCCAAGGCTATAGCCCACCCGTTTTTGTGGCCTTTTACCGCTGGACGAACTTGGCGCCCCGGCCTTCGGGCGGTTATTTTTGGGCGCGGCTGTGCCCGCGGCCTATTTTTGGCACACGGAGGCACCTCGTAAAGTCTCGCGCCATTCCGAGTCCGGTGGACGACGCACCCCCCAAGGCTATAGCCCACCCGTTTTTGTGGCCTTTTTCCGCTGGACGAACTTGGCGCCCCGGCCTTCGGGCGGGTATTTTTGGGCGCGGCTGTGCCCGCGGCCTAGTTTTGGCAAACGGAGGCGCCTCGCAAGGTCTCGCGCCATTCCGAGTCCGGCGGACGAAGTTGGCCAGCCCCTCCCCCCAAGGCTATAGCCCACCCGTTTTTGTGGCCTTTTTCCGCTGGACGAACTTGGCGCCCCGGCCATCGGGCGGGTATTTTTTGGCGCGGCTGGGCCCGCGGCCTATTTTTGGCACACGAAGGCGCCTCGCAAAGTCTCGCGCCATTCCGAGTCCGGCGGAGGAAGTTGGCCAGCCCCACCCCACAAGGCTATAGCCCACCCGTTTTTGTGGCGTTTTTCCGCTGGACGAACTTGGCGCCCCGGCCTTCGGGCGGGTATTTTTGGGCGCGGCTGGGCCCGCGGCCTATTTTTGGCACACGGAGGGGCCTTGCAAAGTCTCGCGCCATTCCGAGTCCGGCGGACGAAGTTGGCCAGCCCCACCCCCCAAGGCTATAGCCCACCGGTTTTTGTGGCCTTTTTCCGCTGGACGAACTTGGCGCCCCGGCCTCCGGGCGGGTATTTTTGGGTGAAGCTGTGCCCGCGGCCTATTTTTGGCGCACGGAGGCGCCTCACAAAGTCTCGCGCCATTCCGAGTCCGGCGGACGAATTTGGCCCGCCCCACCCCTCAAGGCTATAGCCCACCCGTTTTTGTGGCCTTTTTCCGCTGGACGAACTTGGCGCCCCGGCCTTCGGGCGGGTATTTTTGGGCAAGGCTGTTCCCGCGGCCTATTTTTGGCACACGGGGGTGCCTCGCAAAGTCTCGCGCCATTCCGAGTCCGGCGGACGAAGTTGGCCAGCCCCACCCGCCAAGGCTATTGCCCGCCCATTTTTGTCGCCTTTTTCCGCTGGACGAACTTGGCGCCCCGGCCTTCGGGCGCGTAGTTTTGGCGCGGCTGTGCCTGTGGCCTATTTTTGGCACACGGAGGCGCCTCGCAAAGTCTCGCGCCATTCCGAGTCCGGCGGACGAAGTTGGCCAGCCCCACCCCGCAAGGCTATAGCCCACCCGTTTTTGTGGCCTACTACGCTGGACGAACTTGGTGCCCCGGCCTTCGGGCGGGTATTTTTGGGCGCGGCTGTGCCCGCAGCCTATTTTTGGCACACGGAGGCGCCTCGCAAAGTCTCGCGCCATTCCGAGTCCGGCGGAGGAAATTGGCCAGCCCCACCCCCAACGGCTATTGCCCCCCCTTTTTATGGGCTTTCTCCGCTGGACGAACTTGGCGCCCGGCCTTCGGGCGGGTATTTTTGGCTGCTCGGCCCGCGGCCTATTTATGGCACACGGAGGCGCCTCGCAAAGTCTCGCGCCATTCCGAGTCCGGCGGACGAAGTTGGCCAGCCCCACCCGCCAAGGCTATTGCCCGCCCATTTTTGTCGCCTTTTTCCGCTGGACGAAATTGGCGCCCCGGCCTTCGGGCGGGTAGTTTTGGGCGCGGCTGTGCCCGCGGCCTATTTTTGGCACATGGAGGCGCGTCGCAAAGTCTCACGCCATTCCGAGTCCGGCGGACGAAGTTGGCCAGCCCCACCCCCCAAGGCTATAGCCCACCCGTTTTTGTGCCCTTTTACCGCTGGACGAAATTGGTGCCCCGGCCTTCGGGCGGGTATTTTTGGGCGTGGCTGTGCCCGCGGCCTATTTTTGGCACACGGAGGCGCCTCGCAAAGTCTCGCGCCATTCCGAGTCCGGCGGACGAAGTTGGCCAGCCCCACCCCCCAAGGCTATAGCCCGCCCATTTTTGTGCCCTTTTTCCGCTGGACGAACTTGGCGCCCCGGCTTTCGGGCGGGTATTTTTGGGCGCGGCTGTGCCCGCGGCCTATTTTTGGCACACGGAGGCGCCTCGCAAAGTCTCGCGCCATTCCGAGTCCGGCGGACGAAGTTGGCCCGCCCCACCCCCCAAGGCTATAGCCCACCCGTTTTTGTGGCCTTTTTCCGCTGGACGAACTTGGCGCCCCGGCCTTCGGGCGGGTATTTTTGGGCAAGGCTGTTCCCGCGGCCTATTTTTGGCACACGGGGGTGCCTCACAAAGTCTCGCGCCATTCCGAGTCCGGCGGACGAAGTTGGCCAGCCCCACCCGCCAAGGCTATTGCCCGCCCATTTTTGTCGCCTTTTTCCGCTGGACGAACTTGGCGCCCCGGCCTTCGGGCGGGTAGTTTTGGGCACGGCTGTGCCCGCGGCCTATTTTTGGCACACGGAGGCGCCTCGCAAAGTCTCGCGCCATTCCGAGTCCGGCGGACGAAGTTGGCCAGCCCCACCCCGCAAGGCTATAGCCCACCCGTTTTTGTGGCCTACTACGCTGGACGAACTTGGTGCCCCGGCCTTCGGGCGGGTATTTTTGGGCGCGGCTGTGCCCGCAGCCTATTTTTGGCACACGGAGGCGCCTCGCAAAGTCTCGCGCCATTCCGAGTCCGGCGGACGAATTTGGCCAGCCCCACCCCCCAAGGCTATTGCCCACCCGTTTTTATGGCCTTTTTCCGCTGGACGAACTTGGCGCCCCGGCCTTCGGGCGGGTATTTTTGGGCGCGGCTCGGCCCGCGGCCTATTTTTGGCACACGGAGGCGCCTCGCAAAGTCTCGCGCCATTCCGAGTCCGGCGGACGAAGTTGGCCAGCCCCACCCGCCAAGGCTATTGCCCGCCCATTTTTGTCGCCTTTTTCCGCTGGACGAAATTGGCGCCCCGGCCTTCGGGCGGGTAGTTTTGGGCGCGGCTGTGCCCGCGGCCTATTTTTGGCACATGGAGGCGCGTCGCAAAGTCTCACGCCATTCCGAGTCCGGCGGACGAAGTTGGCCAGCCCCACCCCCCAAGGCTATAGCCCACCCGTTTTTGTGCCCTTTTACCGCTGGACGAAATTGGTGCCCCGGCCTTCGGGCGGGTATTTTTGGGCGTGGCTGTGCCCGCGGCCTATTTTTGGCACACGGAGGCGCCTCGCAAAGTCTCGCGCCATTCCGAGTCTGGCGGACGAAGTTGGCCCGCCCCACCCCTCAAGGCTATAGCCCACCCGTTTTTGTGGCCTTTTTCCGCTGGACGAACTTGGCGCCCCGGCCTTCGGGCGGGTAGTTTTGGGCGCGGCTGTTCCCTTTGGCCTATTTTTGGCACACGGGGGTGCCTCGCAAAGTCTCGCGCCATTCCGAGTCCGGCGGACGAAGTTGGCCAGCCCCACCCGCCAAGGCTATTGCCCGCCCATTTTTGTCGCCTTTTTCCGCTGGACGAACTTGGCGCCCCGGCCTTCGGGCGGGTAGTTTTGGGCGCGGCTGTGCCCGCGGCCTATTTTTGGTATACGGAGGCGCCTCGCAAAGTCTCGCGCCATTCCGAGTCCGGCGGACGAAGTTGGCCAGCCCCACCCCGCAAGGCTATAGCCCACCCGTTTTTGTGGCCTACTACGCTGGACGAACTTGGTGCCCCGGCCTTCGGGCGGGTATTTTTGGGCGCGGCTGTGCCCGCAGCCTATTTTTGGCACACGGAGGCGCCTCGCAAAGTCTCGCGCCATTCCGAGTCCGGCGGACGATTTGGCCAGCCCCCACCCCACAAGGCTATAGCCCACCCGTTTTTTGGGCCTTTGTCCGCTGGACGAACTTGGCGCCCCGGCCTTCGGGCGGGTATTTTTGGGCGCGGCTCGGCCCGCGGCCTATTTTTGGCACACGGAGGCGCCTCGCAAAGTCTCGCGCCATTCCGAGTCCGGCGGACGAAGTTGGCCAGCCCCACCCGCCAAGGCTATTGCCCGCCCATTTTTGTCGCCTTTTTCCGCTGGACGAAATTGGCGCCCCGGCCTTCGGGCGGGTAGTTTTGGGCGCGGCTGTGCCCGCGGCCTATTTTTGGCACATGGAGGCGCGTCGCAAAGTCTCACGCCATTCCGAGTCCGGCGGACGAAGTTGGCCAGCCCCACCCCCCAAGGCTATAGCCCACCCGTTTTTGTGCCCTTTTACCGCTGGACGAAATTGGTGCCCCGGCCTTCGGGCGGGTATTTTTGGGCGTGGCTGTGCCCGCGGCCTATTTTTGGCACACGGAGGCGGCTCGCAAAGTCTCGCGCCATTCCGAGTCCGGCGGACGAAGTTGGCCAGCCCCACCCCCCAAGGCTATAGCCCGCCCATTTTTGTGCCCTTTTTCCGCTGGTCGAACTTGGCGCCCCGGCTTTCGGGCGGGTAGTTTTGGGCGCGGCTGTGCCCGCGGCCTATTTTTGACACACGGAGGCGCCTCGCAAAGTCTCGCGCCATTCCGAGTCCGGCGGACGAAGTTCGCCAGCCCCACCCCCCAAGGCTATAGCCCACCCGTTTTTGTGGCCTTTTACCGCTGGACGAACTTGGCGCCCCGGCCTTCGGGCGGGTATTTTTGGGCGCGGCTGTGCCCGCGGCCTATTTTTGGCTCACGGAGGCACCTCGTAAAGTCTTGCGCCATTCCGAGTCCGGTGGACGACGCACCCCCCAAGGCTATAGCCCACCCGTTTTTGTGGCCTTTTTCCGCTGGACGAACTTGGCGCCCCGGCCTTCGGGCGGGTATTTTTGGGCAAGGCTGTTCCCGCGGCCTATTTTTGGCACACGGAGGCGCCTCGCAAAGTCTCGCGCCATTCCGAGTCCGGCGGACGAAGTTGGCCAGCCCCACCCGCCAAGGCTATTGCCCGCCCATTTTTGTCGCCTTTTTCCGCTGGACGAACTTGGCGCCCCGGCCTTCGGGCGGGTAGTTTTGGGCGCGGCTGTGCCCGCGGCCTATTTTTGGCACACGGAGGCGCCTCGCAAAGTCTCGCGCCATTCCGAGTCCGGCGGACGAAGTTGGCCAGCCCCACCCCGCAAGGCTATAGCCCACCCGTTTTTGTGGCCTACTACGCTGGACGAACTTGGTGCCCCGGCCTTCGGGCGGGTATTTTTGGAGACGGCTGTGCCCGCGGCCTATTTTTGGCACACGGAGGCGCCTCGCAAAGTCTCGCGCCATTCCGAGTCCGGCGGACGAAGTTGGCCAGCCCCATCCCCCAAGGCTATAGCCCACCCGTTTTTGTGGCCTTTTTCCGCTGGACGAACTTGGCGCCCCGGCCTCCGGGCGGGTATTTTTGGGCGTAGCTGTGGCCGCGGCCTATATTTGGCCCACGGAGGCGCCTCGCAAAGTCTCGCGCCATTCCAAGTCCGGCGGACGAAGTTCGCCAGCCCCACCCCCCAAGGCTATAGCCCACCCGTTTTTGTGGCCTTTTACCGCTGGACGAACTTGGCGCCCCGGCCTTCGGGCGGGTATTTTTGGGCGCGGCTGTGTCCGCGGCCTATTTTTGGCACACGGAGGCACCTCGTAAAGTCTCGCGCCATTCCGAGTCCGGTGGACGACGCACCCCCCAAGGCTATAGCCCACCCGTTTTTGTGGCCTTTTTCCGCTGGACGAACTTGGCGCCCCGGCCTTCGGGCGGGTATTTTTGGGCGCGGCTGTGCCCGCGGCCTAGTTTTGGCAAACGGAGGCGCCTCGCAAGGTCTCGCGCCATTCCGAGTCCGGCGGACGAAGTTGGCCAGCCCCTCCCCCCAAGGCTATAGCCCACCCGTTTTTGTGGCCTTTTTCCGCTGGACGAACTTGGCGCCCCGGCCATCGGGCGGGTATTTTTGGGCGCGGCTGGGCCCGCGGCCTATTTTTGGCACACGAAGGCGCCTCGCAAAGTCTCGCGCCATTCCGAGTCCGGCGGATGAAGTTGGCCAGCTCCACCCCCCAAGGCTATAGCCCACCCGTTTTTGTGGCGTTTTTCCGCTGGACGAACTTGGCGCCCCGGCCTTCGGGCGGGTATTTTTGGGCGCGGCTGGGCCCGCGGCCTATTTTTGGCACACGGAGGCGCCTCGCAAAGTCTCGCGCCATTCCGATTCCGGCGGACGAAGTTGGCCAGCCCCACCCCCCAAGGCTATAGCCCACCGGTTTTTGTGGCCTTTTTCCCCTGGACGAACTTGGCGCCCCGGCCTCCGGGCGGGTATTTTTGGGCGAAGCTGTGCCCGCGGCCTATTTTTGGCCCACAGAGGCGCCTCACAAAGTCTCGCGCCATTCCGAGTCCGGCGGACGAATTTGGCCCGCCCCACCCCTCAAGGCTATAGCCCACCCGTTTTTGTGGCCTTTTTCCGCTGGACGAACTTGGCGCCCGGCCTCGGGCGGGTATTTTTGGGCAAGGCTGTTCCCTTTGCCTATTTTTGGCCCACGGTGGTGCCTCTCAAAGTCTCGCGCCATTCCGAGTCCGGCGGACGAAGTTGGCCAGCCCCACCCCGCAAGGCTATAGCCCACCCGTTTTTGTGGCCTACTACGCTGGACGAACTTGGTGCCCCGGCCTTCGGGCGGGTATTTTTGGAGACGGCTGTGCCCGCGGCCTATTTTTAGCACACGGAGGCGCCTCGCAAAGTCTCGCGCCATTCCGAGTCCGGCGGACGAAGTTGGCCAGCCCCATCCCCCAAGGCTATAGCCCACCCGTTTTTGTGGCCTTTTTCCGCTGGACGAACTTGGCGCCCCGGCCTCCGGGCGGGAATTTTTGGGCGCGGCTGTGCCCATGGCCTATATTTGCCCACGGAGGCGCCTCGCAAAGTCTCGCGCCATTCCAAGTCCGGCGGACGAAGTTCGCCAGCCCCACCCCCCAAGGCTATAGCCCACCCGTTTTTGTGGCCTTTTACCGCTGGACGAACTTGGCGCCCCGGCCTTCGGGCGGGTATTTTTGGGCGCGGCTGTGCCCGCGGCCTATTTTTGGCACACGGAGGCACCTCGTAAAGTCTCGCGCCATTCCGAGTCCGGTGGACGACGCACCCCCCAAGGCTATAGCCCACCCGTTTTTGTGGCCTTTTTCCGCTGGACGAACTTGGCGCCCCGGCCTTCGGGCGGGTATTTTTGGGCGCGGCTGTGCCCGCGGCCTAGTTTTGGCAAACGGAGGCGCCTCGCAAGGTCTCGCGCCATTCCGAGTCCGGCGGACGAAGTTGGCCAGCCCCTCCCCCCAAGGCTATAGCCCACCCGTTTTTGTGGCCTTTTTCCGCTGGACGAACTTGGCGCCCCGGCCATCGGGCGGGTATTTTTGGGCGCGGCTGGGCCCGCGGCCTATTTTTGGCACACGAAGGCGCCTCGCAAAGTCTCGCGCCATTCCGAGTCCGGCGGATGAAGTTGGCCAGCCCCACCCCCCAAGGCTATAGCCCACCCGTTTTTGTGGCGTTTTTCCGCTGGACGAACTTGGCGCCCCGGCCTTCGGGCGGGTATTTTTGGGCGCGGCTGGGCCCGCGGCCTATTTTTGGCACACGGAGGGGCCTCGCAAAGTCTCGCGCCATTCCGAGTCCGGCGGACGAAGTTGGCCAGCCCCACCCCCCAAGGCTATAGCCCACCGGTTTTTGTGGCCTTTTTCCGCTGGACGAACTTGGCGCCCCGGCCTCCGGGCGGGTATTTTTGGGTGAAGCTGTGCCCGCGGCCTATTTTTGGCGCACGGAGGCGCCTCACAAAGTCTCGCGCCATTCCGAGTCCGGCGGACGAATTTGGCCAGCCCCACCCCCCAAGGCTATTGCCCACCCGTTTTAATGGCCTTTTTCCGCTGGACGAACTTGGCGCCCCGGCCTTCGGGCGGGTATTTTTGGGCGCGGCTCGGCCCGCGGCCTATTTTTGGCACACGGAGGCGCCTCGCAAAGTCTCGCGCCATTCCGAGTCCGGCGGACGAAGTTGGCCAGCCCCACCCGCCAAGGCTATTGCCCGCCCATTTTTGTCGCCTTTTTCCGCTGGACGAAATTGGCGCCCCGGCCTTCGGGCGGGTAGTTTTGGGCGCGGCTGTGCCCGCGGCCTATTTTTGGCACATGGAGGCGCGTCGCAAAGTCTCACGCCATTCCGAGTCCGGCGGACGAAGTTGGCCAGCCCCACCCCCCAAGGCTATAGCCCACCCGTTTTTGTGCCCTTTTACCGCTGGACGAAATTGGTGCCCCGGCCTTCGGGCGGGTATTTTTGGGCGTGGCTGTGCCCGCGGCCTATTTTTGGCACACGGAGGCGCCTCGCAAAGTCTCGCGCCATTCCGAGTCCGGCGGACGAAGTTGGCCAGCCCCACCCCCCAAGGCTATAGCCCGCCCATTTTTGTGCCCTTTTTCCGCTGGACGAACTTGGCGCCCCGGCTTTCGGGCGGGTAGTTTTGGGTGCGGCTGTGCCCGCGGCCTATTTTTGGCACACGGAGGCGCCTCGCAAAGTCTCGCGCCATTCCGAGTCCGGCGGACGAAGTTGGCCCGCCCCACCCCTCAAGGCTATAGCCCACCCGTTTTTGTGGCCTTTTTCCGCTGGACGAACTTGGCGCCCCGGCCTTCGGGCGGGTATTTTTGGGCAAGGCTGTTCCCGCGGCCTATTTTTGGCACACGGGGGTGCCTCGCAAAGTCTCGCGCCATTCCGAGTCCGGCGGACGAAGTTGGCCAGCCCCACCCGCCAAGGCTATTGCCCGCCCATTTTTGTCGCCTTTTTCCGCTGGACGAACTTGGCGCCCCGGCCTTCGGGCGGGTAGTTTTGGGCGCGGCTGTGCCCGCGGCCTATTTTTGGTATACGGAGGCGCCTCGCAAAGTCTCGCGCCATTCCGAGTCCGGCGGACGAAGTTGGCCAGCCCCACCCCGCAAGGCTATAGCCCACCCGTTTTTGTGGCCTACTACGCTGGACGAACTTGGTGCCCCGGCCTTGGGCGGGGGTATTTTTGGGCGCGGCTGTGCCCGCAGCCTATTTTTGGCACCCGGAGGCGCCTCGCAAAGTCTCGCGCCATTCCGAGTCCGGCGGACGAATTTGGCCAGCCCCACCCCCCAAGGCTATAGCCCACCCGTTTTTGTGGCCTTTTTCCGCTGGACGAAATTGGCGCCCCGGCCTTCGGGCGGGTAGTTTTGGGCGCGGCTCTGCCCGCGGCCTCTTTTTGGCACACGGAGGCGCCTCGCAAAGTCTCGCGCCATTCCGAGTCCGGCGGACAGTTGGCCAGCCCCACCCGCCAAGGCTATTGCCCGCCCATTTTTGTCGCCTTTTCCGCTGGACGAGGTGGCGCCCGGCCTTCGGGCGGGGTAGTTTTGGGCGCGGCTGTGCCCGCGGCCTATTTTTGGCACATGGAGGCGCGTCGCAAAGTCTCAGGCCATTCCGAGTCCGGCGGACGAAGTTGGCCAGCCCCACCCCCCAAGGCTATAGCCCACCCGTTTTTGTGCCCTTTTACCGCTGGACGAAATTGGTGCCCCGGCCTTCGGGCGGGTATTTTTGGGCGTGGCTGTGCCCGTGGCCTATTTTTGGCACACGGAGGCGCCTCGCAAAGTCTCGCGCCATTCCGAGTCCGGCGGACGAAGTTGGCCAGCCCCACCCCCCAAGGCTATAGCCCGCCCATTTTTGTGCCCTTTTTCCGCTGGACGAACTTGGCGCCCCGGCTTTCGGGCGGGTAGTTTTGGGCGCGGCTGTGCCCGCGGCCTATTTTTGGCACACGGAGGCGCCTCGCAAAGTCTCGCGCCATTCCGAGTCCGGCGTACGAAGTTGGCCCGCCCCACACCTCAAGGCTATAGCCCACCCGTTTTTGTGGCCTTTTTCCGCTGGACGAACTTGGCGCCCCGGCCTTCGGGCGGGTATTTTTGGGCAAGGCTGTTCCCGCGGCCTATTTTTGGCACACGGGGGTGCCTCGCAAAGTCTCGCGCCATTCCGAGTCCGGCGGACGAAGTTGGCCAGCCCCACCCGCCAAGGCTATTGCCCGCCCATTTTTGTCGCCTTTTTCCGCTGGACGAACTTGGCGCCCCGGCCTTCGAGCGGGTAGTTTTGGGCGCGGCTGTGCCCGCGGCCTATTTTTGGCACACGGAGGCGCCTCGCAAAGTCTCGCGCCATTCCGAGTCCGGCGGACGAAGTTGGCCAGCCCCACCCCGCAAGGCTATAGCCCACCCGTTTTTGTGGCCTACTACGCTGGACAAACTTGGTGCCCCGGCCTTCGGGCGGGTATTTTTGGGCGCGGCTGTGCCCGCAGCCTATTTTTGGCACACGGAGGCGCCTCGCAAAGTCTCGCGCCATTCCGAGTCCGGCGGACGAATTTGGCCAGCCCCACCCCCCAAGGCTATAGCCCACCCGTTTTTATGGCCTTTTTCCGCTGGACGAACTTGGCGCCCCGGCCTTCGGGCCGGTATTTTTGGGCGCGGCTCGGCCCGCGGCCTATTTTTGGCACACGGAGGCGCCTCGCAAAGTGTCGCGCTATTCCGAGTCCGGCGGACGAAGTTGGCCAGCCCCACCCGCCAAGGCTATTGCCCGCCCATTTTTGTCGCCTTTTTCCGCTGGACGAAATTGGCGCCCCGGCCTTCGGGCGGGTAGTTTTGGGCGCGGCTGTGCCCGCGGCCTATTTTTGGCACATGGAGGCGCGTCGCAAAGTCTCACGCCATTCCGAGTCCGGCGGACGAAGTTGGCCAGCCCCACCCCCCAAGGCTATAGCCCACCCGTTTTTGTGCCCTTTTACCGCTGGACGAAATTGGTGCCCCGGCCTTCGGGCGGGTATTTTTGGGCGTGGCTGTGCCCGCGGCCTATTTTTGGCACACGGAGGCGCCTCGCAAAGTCTCGCGCCATTCCGAGTCCGGCGGACGAAGTTGGCCAGCCCCACCCCCCAAGGCTATAGCCCGCCCATTTTTGTGGCCTTTTTCCGCTGGACGAACTTGGCGCCCCGGCTTTCGGGCGGGTAGTTTTGGGCGCGGCTGTGCCCGCGGCCTATTTTTGGCACACGGAGGCGCCTCGCAAAGGCTCGCGCCATTCCGAGTCCGGCGGACGAAGTTGGCCAGCCCCACCCCCCAAGGCTATAGCCCGCCCGTTTTTGTGGCCTTTTTCCGCTGGACGAACTTGGCGCCCCGGCCTTCGGGCGGGTAGTTTTGGGCGCGGCTGTGCCCGCGGCCTATTTTTGGCAAATGGAGGCGCCTCGCAAAGTCTCGCGCCATTCCGAGTCCGGCGGACGAAGTTGGCCAGCCCCACCCCCCAAGGCTATAGCCCACCCGTTTTTGTGCCCTTTTACCGCTGGACGAAATTGGTGCCCCGGCCTTCGGGCGGGTATTTTTGGGCGTGGCTGTGCCCGCGGCCTATTTTTGGCACACGGAGGCGCCTCGCAAAGTCTCGCGCCATTCCGAGTCCGGCGGACGAAGTTGGCCAGCCCCACCCCCCAAGGCTATAGCCCTCCCGTTTTTGTGCCCTTTTACCGCTGGACGAAATTGGCGCAGCGGCCTTCGGGCGGGTATTTTTGGGCGTGGCTGTGCCCGCGGCCTATTTTTGGCACACGGAGGCACCTCGCAAAGTCTCGCGCCATTCCGAGTCCGGCGGACGAAGTTTGCCAGCCCCACCCCCCAAGGCTATTGCCCACCCGTTTTTGTTGCCTTTTTCCGCTGGACGAACTTGGCGCCCCGGCCTTCGGGCGGGTATTTTTGGGTGCGGCTGTGCCCGCGGCTTATTTTTGGCACACAGAGGCGCCTCGCAAAGTCTCGCGCCATTCCGAGTCCGGCGGACGAAGTTGGCCAGCCCCACCCCCCAAGGCTATAGCCCACCCGTTTTTCTGGCCTTTTACCGCTGGACGAACTTAGCGCCCCGGCCTTCGGGCGGGTATTTTTGGGTGCGGCTATGCCCGTGGCCTATTTTTGGCACACGGAAGCGCCTCGAAAAGTCTCACGCCATTCCGAGTCCGGCGGAAGAAGTTGGCCAGCCCCACCCCCCAAGGCTATAGCCCACCCGTTTTTCTGGCCTTTTACCGCTGGACGAACTTGGCGCCCCGGCCTTCGGGCGGGTATTTTTGGGCGCGGCTGTGCCCGAGGCCTATTTTTGGCACACGGAGGCGCCTCGCAAAGTCTCGCGCCATTCCGAGTCCGGCGGACGAAGTTGGCCACCCCCACCCCCCAAGGCTATAGCCCACCCGTTTTGGTGGCCATTTTCCGCTGGACGAACTTGGCGCCCCGGCCTTCGGGCGGGTATTTTTGGGCGCGGCTGTGCCCGCGGCCTATTTTTGGCACACGGAGGATCCTCGCAAAGTCTCGCACCATTCCGAGTCCGGCGGACGAAGTTGGCCAGCCCCACCCCCCAAGGCTATAGCCCACCCGTTTTTCTGGCCTTTTACCGCTGGACGAACTTGGCGCCCCGGCCTTCGGGCGGGTATTTTTGGGCGCGGCTATGCCCGCGGCCTATTTTTGGCACACGGAAGCGCCTCGCAAAGTCTCGCGCCATTCCGAGTCCGGCAGAAGAAGTTGGCCAGCCCCACCCCCCAAGGCTATAGCCCACCTGTTTTTGTGGCCTTTTTCCGCTGGACAAACTTGGCGCTTCGGCCATCGTGCGGGTATTTTTGGGTGCGGCTGTGCCGCGGCCTAATTTTGGCACACGGAGGCGCCTCAGAAAGTCTCGCGCCATTCCGTGTCCGGAGGACGACGTTGGCCAGCCCCACCCCCCAAGGCTATAGCCCACCTGTTTTTCTGGCCTTTTTCCGCTGGACGAACTTGGCGCCCCGGCCTTCGGACGGGTAAATTTGGGCACGGCTGTACCCGCGGCCTATTTTTGGCACACGGAGGCGCCTCGCAAAGTCTCGCGCCATTCTGAGTCCGGCGGACGAAGTGGGCCAGCCCCACCCCCCAAGGCTATAGCCCACCTGTTTTTGTGGCCTTTTTCCGCTGGACAAACTTGGCGCCTCGGCCTTCGGGCGGGTATTTTTGGGCGCGGCTGTGCCCGCGGCCTATTTTTGGCACACGGAGGCACCTCACAAAGTCTCGCGCCATTCCGAGTCCGGCGGACGAAGTTGGCCAGCCCCACCCCCCAAGGCTATAGCCCACCCGTTTTCCGGCCTTTTACCGGCTGGGATTTGAACTTAGCGCCCCGGCCTTCGGGCGGGTATTTTTGGGCGCGGCTATGCCCGCGGCCTATTTTTGGCACACGGAAGCGCCTCGAAAAGTCTCGCGCCATTCCGAGTCCGGCGGAAGAAGTTGGCCAGCCCCACCCCCCAAGGCTATAGCCCACCCGTTTTTCTGGCCTTTTACCGCTGGACGAACTTGGCGCCCCGGCCTTCGGGCGGGTATTTTTGGGCGCGGCTATGCCCGCGGCCTATTTTTGGCACACGGAAGCGCCTCGTAAAGTCTCGCGCCATTCCGAGTCCGGCAGAAGAAGTTGGCCAGCCCCACCCCCCAAGGCTATAGCCCACCTGTTTTTGTGGCCTTTTTCCGCTGGACAAACTTGGCGCCTCGGCCTTCGGGCGGGTATTTTTGGGCGCGGCTGTGCCCGCGGCCTATTTTTGGCACACGGAGGCACCTCACAAAGTCTCGCGCCATTCCGTGTCCGGCGGACGAAGTTGGCCAGCCCCACCCCCCAAGGCTATAGCCCACCCGTTTTTCTGGCCTTTTACCGCTGGACGAACTTAGCGCCCCGGCCTTCGGGCGGGTATTTTTGGGCGCGGCTATGCCCGCGGCCTATTTTTGGCACACGGAAACGCCTCGAAAAGTCTCGCGCCATTCCGAGTCCGGCGGAAGAAGTTGGCCAGCCCCACCCCCCAAGGCTATAGCCCACCTGTTTTTGTGGCCTTTTTCCGCTGGACAAACTTGGCGCCTCGGCCTTCGGGCGGGTATTTTTGGGCGCGGCTGTGCCCGCGGCCTATTTTTGGCACACGGAGGCACCTCACAATGTCTCGCGCCATTCCGAGTCCGGCGGACGAAGTTGGCCAGCCCCACCCCCCAAGGCTATAGCCCACCCGTTTTTCTGGCCTTTTACCGCTGGACGAACTTAGCGCCCCGGCCTTCGGGCGGGTATTTTTGGGCGCGGCTATGCCCGCGGCCTATTTTTGGCACACGGAAGCGCCTCGAAAAGTCTCGCGCCATTCCGAGTCCGGCGGAAGAAGTTGGCCAGCCCCACCCCCCAAGGCTATAGCCCACCCGTTTTCTCGGCCTTTTACCGCTGGACGAACTTGGCGCCCGGCCTTCGGGGCGGGTATTTTTGGGCGCGGCTATGCCCGCGGCCTATTTTTGGCACACGGAAGCGCCTCGCAAAGTCTCGCGCCATTCCGAGTCGGGCAGAAGAAGTTGGCCAGCCCCACCCCCCAAGGCTATAGCCCACCTGTTTTTGTGGCCTTTTTCCGCTGGACAAACTTGGCGCCTCGGCCTTCGGGCGGGTATTTTTGGGCGCGGCTGTGCCCGCGGCCTATTTTTGGCGCACGGAGGCACCTCACAATGTCTCGCGCCTTTCCGAGTCCGGCGGACGACGTTGGCCAGCCCCACCCCCCAAGGCTATAGCCCACCCGTTTTTGTGGCCTTTTTCCGCTGGACGAACTTGGCGCCCCGGCCTTTGGGGGTATTTTGGGCGCGGCTGTGCCCTTGCCTATTTTTGGCTCACGGAGGCGCCTCGCCAAGTCTCGCGCCATTCCGAGTCCGCGGACGAAGTTGGCAGGCCCCACCCCCCAAGGCTATAGCCCACGCGGTTTTGGGGCCTTTGTCCGCTGGACGAACTTGGCGCCCCGGCCTTTGGGGGGGTATTTTTGGGCGCGGCTGTGCCCGCGGCGTATTTTTGGCACACGGAGGCGCCTCGCAAAGTCTCGCGCCATTCCGAGTCCGGCGGACGAAGTTGGCCGGCCCCACCCCCCAAGGCTATAGCCCACCCGTTTTTGTGGCCTTTTTCCGATGGACGAACTTGGCGCCCCGGCCTTCGTGCGGGTATTTTTGGGTGCGGCTGTGCCCGCGGCCTATTTTTGGCACACGGAGGCGCCTCGCAAAGTCTCGCGCCATTCCGAGTCCGGCGGACGAAGTTGGCCAGCCCCACCCCCCAAGGCTATAGCCCACCCGTTTTTCTGGCCTTTTACCGCTGGACGAACTTGGCGCCCCGGCCTTCGGGCGGGTATTTTTGGGCGCGGCTATGCCCGTGGCCTATTTTTGGCACACGGAAGCGCCTCGCAAAGTCTCGCGCCATTCCGAGTCGGGCAGAAGAAGTTGGCCAGCCCCACCCCCCAAGGCTATAGCCCACCTGTTTTTGTGGCCTTTTTCCGCTGGACAAACTTGGCGCCTCGGCCTTCGGGCGGGTATTTTTGGGCGCGGCTGTGCCCGCGGCCTATTTTTGGCGCACGGAGGCACCTCACAAAGTCTCGCGCCTTTCCGAGTCCGGCGGACGACGTTGGCCAGCCCCACCCCCCAAGGCTATAGCCCACCCGTTTTTGTGGCCTTTTTCCGCTGGACGAACTTGGCGCCCCGGCCTTTGGGGGGGTATTTTTGGGCGCGGCTGTGCCCGCGGCCTATTTTTGGCTCACGGAGGCGCCTCGCCAAGTCTCGCGCCATTCCGAGTCCGGCGGACGAAGTTGGCCGGCCCCACCCCCCAAGGCTATAGCCCACCCGTTTTTGTGGCCTTTTTCCGCTGGACGAACTTGGCGCCCCGGCCTTTGGGGGGGTATTTTTGGGCGCGGCTGTGCCCGCGGCCTATTTTTGGCACACGGAGGCGCCTCGTAAAGTCTCGCGCCATTCCGAGTCCGGCGGACGAAGTTGGCCGGCCCCACCCCCCAAGGCTATAGCCCACCCGTTTTTGTGGCCTTTTTCCGATGGACGAACTTGGCGCCCCGGCCTTCGTGCGGGTATTTTTGGGCGCGGCTGTGCCCGCGGCCTATTTTTGGCACACGGAGGCGCCTCGCAAAGTCTCGCGCCATTCCGAGTCCGGCGGACGAAGTTGGCCAGCCCCACCCCCCAAGGCTATAGCCCACCCGTTTTTCTGGCCTTTTACCGCTGGACGAACTTGGCGCCCCGGCCTTCGGGCGGGTATTTTTGGGCGCGGCTTTGCCCGTGGCCTATTTTTGGCACACGGAAGCGCCTCGCAAAGTCTCGCGCCATTCCAAGTCGGGCAGAAGAAGTTGGCCAGCCCCACCCCCCAAGGCTATAGCCCACCTGTTTTTGTGGCCTTTTTCCGCTGGACAAACTTGGCGCCTCGGCCTTCGGGCGGGTATTTTTGGGCGCGGCTGTGCCCGCGGCCTATTTTTGGCGCACGGAGGCTCCTCCCCAAGTCTCGCGCCTTTCCTAGTCCGGCGGACGACGTTGGCCAGCCCCACCCCCCAAGGCTATAGCCCACCCGTTTTTGTGGCCTTTTTCCGCTGGACTAACTTGGCGCCCCGGCCTTCGGGCGGGTATTTTTGGGCGCGGCTGTGCCCGCGGCCTATTTTTGGCTCACGGAGGCGCCTCGCCAAGTCTCGCGCCATTCCGAGTCCGGCGGACAGTTGGCGGCCCCACCCCCAAGGCTATAGCCCACCCGTTTTGTGGCCTTTTTCCGCTGGACGAACTTGGCGCCCGGCCTTTGGGGGTATTTTGGGCGCGGCTGTGCCCGCGGCCTATTTTTTCCAGCACACGGAGGCGCCTCGCCAAGTCTCGCGCCATTCCGAGTCCGGCGGACGAAGTTGGCCGGCCCCACCCCCCAAGGCTATAGCCCACCCGTTTTTGTGGCCTTTTTCCGATGGACGAACTTGGCGCCCCGGCCTTCGTGCGGGTATTTTTGGGCGCGGCTGTGGCCGCGGCCTATTTTTGGCACACGGAGGCGCCTCGCAAAGTCTCGCGCCATTCCGAGTCCGGCGGACGAAGTTGGCCAGCCCCACCCCCCAAGGCTATAGCCCACCCGTTTTTCTGGCCTTTTACCGCTGGACGAACTTGGCGCCCCGGCCTTCGGGAGGGTATTTTTGGGCGCGGCTGTGCCCGCGGCCTATTTTTGGCACACGGAGGCGCCTCGCAAAGTCTCGCGCGATTCCGAGTCCGGCGGACGAAGTTGGCCACCCCCACCCCCCAAGGCTATAGCCCACCCGTTTTGGTGGCCATTTTCCGCTGGACGAACTTGGCGCCCCGGCCTTCGGGCGGGTATTTTTGGGCGCGGCTGTGCCCGCGGCCTATTTTTGGCACACGGAGGATCCTCGCAAAATCTCGCACCATTCCGAGTCCGGCGGACGAAGTTGGCCAGCCCCACCCCCCAAGGCTATAGCCCACCCGTTTTTCTGGCCTTTTACCGCTGGACGAACTTGGCGCCCCGGCCTTCGGGCGGGTATTTTTGGGCGCGGCTCTGCCCGCTGACCTTTTTGGCAGCACACGGAAGCGCCTCGCAAAGTCTCGCGCCATTCCGAGTCCGGCAGAAGAAGTTGGCCAGCCCCACCCCCTAAGGCTATAGCCCACCTGTTTTTGTGGCCTTTTTCCGCTGGACAAACTTGGCGCCTCGGCCTTCGGGCGGGTATTTTTGGGCGCGGCTGTGCCCGCGGCCTATTTTTGGCACACGGAGGCACCTCACAAAGTCTCGCGCCATTCCGAGTCCGGCGGACGAAGTTGGCCAGCCCCACCCCCCAAGGCTATAGCCCACCCGTTTTTCTGGCCTTTTACCGCTGGACGAACTTAGCGCCCCGGCCTTCGGGCGGGTATTTTTGGGTGCGGCTATGCTCGTGGCCTATTTTTGGCACACGGAAGTGCCTCGAAAAGTCTCACGCCATTCCGAGTCCGGCGGAAGAAGTTGGCCAGCCCCACCCCCCAAGGCTATAGCCCACCCGTTTTTCTGGCCTTTTACCGCTGGACGAACTTGGCGCCCCGGCCTTCGGGCGGGTATTTTTGGGCGCGGCTGTGCCCGCGGCCTATTTTTGGCACACGGAGGCGCCTCGCAAAGTCTCGCGCCATTCCGAGTCCGGCGGACGAAGTTGGCCACCCCCACCCCCCAAGGCTATAGCCCACCCGTTTTGGTGGCCATTTTCCGCTGGACGAACTTGGCGCCCCGGCCTTCGGGCGGGTATTTTTGGGCGCGGCTGTGCCCGCGGCCTATTTTTGGCACACGGAGGATCCTCGCAAAGTCTCGCACCATTCCGAGTCCGGCGGACGAAGTTGGCCAGCCCCACCCCCCAAGGCTATAGCCCACCCGTTTTTCTGGCCTTTTACCGCTGGACGAACTTGGCGCCACGGCCTTCGGGCGGGTATTTTTGGGCGCGGCTATGCCGGCGGCCTATTTTTGGCACACGGAAGCGCCTCGCAAAGTCTCGCGCCATTCCGAGTCCGGCAGAAGAAGTTGGCCAGCCCCACCCCCCAAGGCTATAGCCCACCTGTTTTTGTGGCCTTTTTCCGCTGGACAAACTTGGCGCCTCGGCCTTCGGGCGGGTATTTTTGGGCGCGGCTGTGCCCGCGGCCTATTTTTGGCACACGGAGGCGCCTCGCAAAGTCTCGCGCCATTCCGAGTCCGGCGGACGAAGTTGGCCACCCCCACCCCCCAAGGCTATAGCCCACCCGTTTTGGTGGCCATTTTCCGCTGGACGAACTTGGCGCCCCGGCCTTCGGGCGGGTATTTTTGGGCGCGGCTGTGCCCGCGGCCTATTTTTGGCACACGGAGGATCCTCGCAAAGTCTCGCACCATTCCGAGTCCGGCGGACGAAGTTGGCCAGCCCCACCCCCCAAGGCTATAGCCCACCCGTTTTTCTGGCCTTTTACCGCTGGACGAACTTGGCGCCCCGGCCTTCGGGCGGGTATTTTTGGGCGCGGCTGTGCCCGCGGCCTATTTTTGGCACACGGAGGCGCCTCGCAAAGTCTCGCGCCATTCCGATTCCGGCGGACGAAGTTGGCCACCCGCACCCCCCAAGGCTATAGCCCACCCGTTTTGGTGGCCTTTTTCCGCTGGACGAACTTGGCGCCCCGGCCTTCGGGCGGGTATTTTTGGGCGCGGCTGTGCCCGCAGCCTATATTTGGTACACGGAGGCGCCTCGCAAAGTCTCGCGCCATTCCGAGTCCGGCGGACGAAGTTGGCCAGCCCCACCCCCCAAGGCTATAGCCCACCCGTTTTTCTGGCCTTTTACCGCTGGACGAACTTGGCGCCCCGGCCTTCGGGCGGGTATTTTTGGGCGCGGCTATGCCCGCGGCCTATTTTTGTCACACGGAAGCGCCTCGCAAAGTCTCGCGCCATTCCGTGTCCGGCAGAAGAAGTTGGCCAGCCCCACCCCCCAAGGCTATAGCCCACCTGTTTTTGTGGCCTTTTTCCGCTGGACAAACTTGGCGCCTCGGCCTTCGTGCGGGTATTTTTGGGCGCGGCTGTGCCCGCGGCCTATTTTTGGCACACGGAGGCACCTCACAAAGTCTCGCGCCTTTCCGAGTCCGGCGGACGACGTTGGCCAGCCCCACCCCCCAAGGCTATAGCCCACCCGTTTTTGTGGCCTTTTTCCGCTGGACGAACTTGGCGCCCCGGCCTTTGGGGGGGTATTTTTGGGCGCGGCTGTGTCCGCGGCCTATTTTTGGCTCATGGAGGCGCCTCGCCAAGTCTCGCGCCATTCCGAGTCCGGCGGACGAAGTTGGCCGGCCCCACCCCCCAAGGCTATAGCCCACCCGTTTTTGTGGCCTTTTTCCGCTGGACGAACTTGGCGCCCCGGCCTTTGGGGGGGTATTTTTGGTCGCGGCTGTGCCCGCGGCCTATTTTTGGAACACGGAGGCGCTTCGCAAAGTCTCGCGCCATTCCGAGTCCGGCGGACGAAGTTGGCCGGCCCCACCCCGCAAGGCTATAGCCCACCCGTTTTTGTGGCCTTTTTCCGATGGACGAACTTGGCGCCCCGGCCTTCGTGCGGGTATTTTTGGGCGCGGCTGTGTCCGCGGCCTATTTTTGGCACACGGAGGCGCCTCGCAAAGTCTCGCGCCATTCCGAGTCCGGCGGACGAAGTTGGCCAGCCCCACCCCCCAAGGCTATAGCCCACCTGTTTTTGTGGCCTTTTTCCGCTGGACGAACTTGGCGCCCCGGCCTTCGGTCGGGTATTTTTGGGTACGGCTGGGCCCGCGGCCTAGTCTTGGCACACGGAGGCGCCTCGCAAAGTCTCGCGCCATTCCGAGTCCGGCGGACGAAGTTGGCCATTCCCACCCCCCAAGGCAATAGCCCACCCGTTTTTGTGGCCTTTTTCGGCTGGACGAACTTGGCGCCCCGGCCTTCGGGCGGGTATTTTTGGGCGCGGCTGAGTCCGTGGCCTATTTTTGGCACACGGAGGCGCCTCGTAAAGTCTCGCGCCATTCCGAGTCCGGCGGACGAAGTTGGCCAGCCCCACCCCCCAAGGCTATAGCCCACCTGTTTTTGTGGCCTTTTTCCTTAGGACGAACATGGCGCCCCGGCCTTCGGTCGGGTATTTTTGGGTACGGCTGTGCCCGCGGCCTAGTCTTGGAACACGGAGGCGCCTCGCAAAGTCTCGCGTCATTCCGAGTCCGGCGGACGAAGATGGCCAGCCCCACCCCCCAAGGCTATAGCCCATCCGTTTTTGTGGCCTTTTTCCGCTGGACGAACATGGCGCCCCGGCCTTCGGGCGGGTATTTTTGGGCGCGGCTGTGGCCGTGGCCTATTTTTGGCACACGGAGGCACCTCGCAAAGTCTGGCGCCATTCCGAGTCCGGCGGACGAAGTTGGCCAGCCCCACCCCCCTAGGCTATAGTCCACCCGTTTTCGTGGCCTTTTTCCGCTGGACGAACTTGGCGCCCCGGCCTTCGGGCGGGTATTTTTGGGTGCGGCTGTGCGCGCGGCCTATTTTTAACACACGGAGGCGCGTCGCAAAGTCTCGCGCCATTCCGAGTCCGGCGGACGAAGTTGGCCAGCCCCACCCCCCAAGGCTATTGCCCACCCGTTTTTGTGGCCTTTTTCCGCTGGACGAACTTGGCGCCCCGGCCTTCGGGCGGGTATTTTTGGGCGCAGCTGTGCCCGCGGCCTATTTTTAACACACGGAGGCGCCTCGCAAAGTCTCGCGCCATTCCGAGTCCGGCGGACGAAGTTGGCCAGCCCCACCCCCCAAGGCTAGAGCCCACCCGTTTTTGTGGCTTTTTTCCGCTGGACGAACTTGGCGCCCCGGCCTTCGGGCGGGTATTTTTGGGCGCGGCTGTGCCCGCGGCCTATTTTTAACACACGGAGGCACCTCGCAAAGTCTCGCGCCATTCCGAGTCCTGCAGACGAAGTGGGCCAGCCCCACCCCCCAAGGCTATAGCCCACCCGTTTTTGTGGCCTTTTTCCGCTGGACGAACTTGGCGCCCCGGCCTTCGGGCGGGTATTTTTGGGCGCGGCTGTGCCCGCGGCCTATTTTTAACACACGGAGGCGCCTCGCAAAGACTCGCGCTATTCCGAGTCCGGCGGACGAAGTTGGCCAGCCCCACGCCCCAAGGCTATTGCCCACCCGTTTTTGTGGCCTTTTTCCGCTGGACGAACTTGGCGCCCCATCCTTCGGGCGGGTATTTTTGGGGGTGGCTGTGTCCGGGCCTATTTTTGGCACACGGAGGTGCCTCGCAAAGTCTCGCGCCATTCCGAGTCCGGCGGACGAAGTTGGCCAGCCCCACCCCCCAAGGCTATAGCCCACCCGTTTTTGTGGCCTTTTTCCGCTGGACGAACTTGGCGTACCGGCCTTCGGGCAGGTATTTTTGGGCGCGGCTGTGACCGCGGCCTAGTTTTGGCACACGGAGGTGCCTCGTAAAGTCTCGCGCCATTCCGAGTCCGGCGTATGAAGTTGGCCAGCCCCACCCCCCAAGGCTATAGCCCACCCGTTTTTGTGGCCTTTTTCCGCTGGACGAACTTGGCGCCCCGGCCTTCAGGCGGGTATTTTTGGGCGCGGCTGTGCCCGCGGCCTATTTTTGGCACACGGAGGCGCCTCGCAAAGTCTCGCGCCATTCCGAGTCCGGCGGACGAAGTTGGCCCGCCCCACCCCCCAAGGCTATAGCCCACCCGTTTTTGTGGCCTTTTTCCGCTGGACGAACTTGGCGCCCCGGCCTTCGGGCGGGTATTTTTGGGCGCGGCTGTGCCCGCGGCCTATGTTTAGCACATGGAGGCGCCTCGCAAAGTCTCGCGCCATTCCGAGTCCGGCGGACGAAGTTGGCCAGCCCCACCCCCCAAGGCTATAGCCCACCCGTTTTTGTGGCCTTTTTCCGTTGGACGAACTTGGCGCCCCGGCCTTCGGACGGGTATTTTTGGGCGCGGCTGTGCCCGCGGCCTATTTTTGGCACACGGAGGCGCCTCGCAAACTCTCGCGCCATTCCGAGTCCGGCGGACGAAGTTGTCCAGCCCCACCCCCCAAGGCTATAGCCCACCCGTGTTTGTGGCCTTTTTCCGCTGGACGAACTTGGCGCCCCGGCCTTCGGGCGGGTATTTTTGGTCGCGGCTGTGCCCGCGGCCTATTTTCTGGCACACGGAGGCGCCTCGCAAAGTCTCGCGCCATTCCGAGTCCGGCGGACGAGGTTGGCCCGCCCCACCCCCCAAGGCTATAGCCCACCCGTTTTTGTGGCCTTTTTCCGCTGGACGAACTTGGCGCCCCGGCCTTCGGGCGGGTATTTTTGGGCGCGGCTGTGACCGCGGCCTATTTTTGGCACACGGAGGTGCCTCGTAAAGTCTCGCGCCATTCCGAGTCCGGCGTATGAAGTTGGCCAGCCCCACCCCCCAAGGCTATAGCCCACCCGTTTTTGTGGCCTTTTTCCGCTGGACGAACTTGGCGCCGCGGCCTTCGGGCGGGTATTTTTGGGCCAGGTTGTGCCCGCGGCCTATTTTTGACACACGGAGACGCCTCGCAAAGTCTCGCGCCATTCCGAGTCCGGCGGACACAGTTAGCCCGCCCCACCCCCCAAGGCTATAGCCCACCCGTTTTTGTGGCCTTTTTCCGCTGGACGAACATGGCGCCCCGGCCTTCGGGCGGGTATTTTTGGGCGCGGCTGAGCCCGCGGCCTATGTTTGGCACACGGAGGCGCCTTGCAAAGTCTCGCGCCATTCCGAGTCCGGCGGACGAAGTGGGCCAGCCCCACCCCCCAAGGCTATAGCCCACCCGTTTTTGTGGCCTTTTTCCGCTGGACGAACTAGGCGCCCCGGCCTTCGGGCGGGTATTTTTGGGCGCGGCTGTGCCCGCGGCCTATTTTTGGCCCACGGAGGTCCCTCGCAAAGTCTCGCGCTATTCCGAGTCCGGCGGACGAAGTTGGCCAGCCCCACCCCCCAAGGCTATAGCCCACCCATTTTTGTGGCCTTTTTCCGCTGGACGAACTTGGCGCCCCGGCCTTCGGGCGGGTATTTTTGGGCGCGGCTGTGCCTGCGGCCTATTTTTGGCACACGGAGGCGCCTCGCGAAGTCTCGCGCCATTCCGAGTCCGGCGGACGAAGTTGGCCAGCCCCACCCCCAAAGGCTATAGCCCACCCGTTTTTGTGGCCTTTTTCCGCTGGACGAACTTGGCGCCCCGGCCTTCGGGCGGGTAGTTTTGGGCGCGGCTGTGCCCGTAGCCTATTTTTGGCACACGGAGGCGCCTCGCAAAGTCTCGCACCATTCCGAGTCCGGAGGACGAAGTTGGCCAGCCCCACCTCCCAAGGCTATAGCCCACCCGTTTTTGTGGCCTTTTTCCGCTGGACGAACTTGGCGCCCCGGCCTTCGGGCGGGTATTTTTGGGCGCGGCTGTGCCCGCGGCCTATTTTTGGCACACGGAGGCGCCTCGCAAAGTCTCGCGCCATTCCAAGTCCGGCGCACCCCCCAAGGCTATAGCCCACCCATTTTTGTGGCCTTTTTCCGCTGGACGAACTTGGCGCCCCGGTCTTTGGGCAGGTATTTTTGGGCGCGGCTGTGCCCTTGGCCTATTTTTTGGCACACGGAGGCGCTCGCAAACTCTCACGCCATTCCGAGTCATGCGGACGTAGTTGGCCAGCCCCACCCCCCATTGCTATAGCCCACCCGTGTTTGTGGCCTTTTTCCGCTGGACTTACTTGGCGCCCCGGCCTTCGGGCGGGAATGTTTGGGCGCGGCTGTGCCCGCGGCCTATTTTGGGCCCACGGAGGCGCCTCGCAACGTCTCGCGCCATTCCGAGTCCGGCGGGACGGTTGGCCAGCCCCACCCACCAAGGCTATAGCCCACCCGTTTTTGTGGCCTTTTTGCGCTGGACGAACTTGGCGCCCCGGCCGTCGGGCGGGTATTTTTGGGCGCGGCTGTGCCTGCGGCCTATTTTTGGCACACGGAGGCGCCTCGCAAAGTCTCGCTCCATTCCGAGTCCGGCGGACGAAGTTGGCCAGCCCCACCCCCAAAGGCTATAGCCCACCCGTTTTTGTGGCCTTTTTCCGCTGGACGAACTTGGCGCCCCGGCCTTCGGGCGGGTATTTTTGGGCGCGGCTGTGCCCACGGCCTATTTTTGGCACACGGAGGCGCCTCGCAAAGTCTCGCTCCATTCCGAGTCCGGCGGACGAAGTTGGCCAGCCCCACCCCCCAAGGCTATAGCCCACCCGTTTTTGTGGCCTTTTTCCGCTGGACGAACTTGGCGCCCCGGCCTTCGGGCGGGTATTTTTGGGCGCGGCTATGCCCACGGCCTATTTTTGGCATACGGACTTGCCTCGCAAAGTCTCGCGCCATTCCGAGTCCGGCGGACGAAGTTGGCCAGCCCCACCGCCCAAGGCTATAGCCCACCCGTTTTTGTGGCCTTTTTCCGCTGGACGAACTTGGCGGCCCGGCCTTCGGGCGTGTATTTTTGGGCGCGGCTGTGCCCGTGGCCTATTTTTGGCACACGGAGGTGCCTCGCAAATTCTCGCGCCATTCCGAGTCCGGCGGACGAAGTTGGCCAGCCCCACCCCCCAAGGCTATAGCCCACCCGTTTTTGTGGCCTTTTTCCGCTGGACGAACTTGGCGGCCCGGCCTTCGGGCGTGTATTTTTGGGCGCGGCTGTGCCCGTGGCCTATTTTTGGCACACGGAGGTGCCTCGCAAATTCTCGCCCCATTCCGAGTCCGGCGGACGAAGTTGGCCAGCCCCACCCCCCAAGGCTATAGCCCACCCGTTTTTGTGGCCTTTTTCCGCTGGACGAACTTGGCGCCCCGGCCTTCGGGCGGGTATTTTTGGGCGCGGCTGTGCCCACGGCCTATTTTTGGCACACGGACGTGCCTCGCAAAGTCTCGCGCCATTCCGAGTCCGGCGGACGAAGTTGGCCAGCCCCACCCCCCAAGGCTATAGCCCACCCGTTTTTGTGGCCTTTTTCCGCTGGACGAACTTGGCGCCCCGGCCTTCGGGCGGGTATTTTTGGGCGCGGCTGGGCCTGCGGCCTATTTTTGGCACACGGAGGCGCCTCGCGAAGTCTCGCGCCATTCCGAGTCCGTCGGACGAAGTTGGCCAGCCCCACCCCCAAAGGCTATAGCCCACCCGTTTTTGTGGCCTTTTTCCGCTGGACGAACTTGGCGCCCCGGCCTTCGGGCGGGTATTTTTGGGCGCGGCTGTGCCCGTACCCTATTTTTGGCACACGGAGGCGCCTCGCAAAGTCTCGCGCCATTCCGAGTCCGGAGGACGAAGTTGGCCAGCCCCACCCCCCAAGGCTATAGCCCACCCGTTTTTGTGGCCTTTTTCCGCGGGACGAACTTGACGCCCCGGCCTTCGGGAGGGTATTTTTGGGCGCGGCTGTGCCTGCGGCCTATTTTTGGCACACGGAGGCACCTCGCAAAGTCTCGCGCCATTCCGAGTCCGGCGGATGAAGTTGGCCAGTCCCACCCCCCAAGGCTATAGCCCACCCGTTTTTGTGGCCTTTTTCCGCTGGACGAACTCGGCGCCTCGGTCTTCGGGGGGGTATTTTTTCGCGCGGGTGTTCCCTCGGTCTATTTTTGTTAAAAAGAGGCGCCTCGAAAAGTCTCGCGCCATTCCGAGTCCG
Organism: Citrus cavaleriei; assembly: GCA_030448935.1. Lineage (NCBI taxonomy): Eukaryota > Viridiplantae > Streptophyta > Magnoliopsida > Sapindales > Rutaceae > Citrus > Citrus cavaleriei. The sequence continues at coordinate 57,946 of JAUJEM010000087.1, forward strand.
GCGCACCCCCCAAGGCTATAGCCCACCCATTTTTGTGGCCTTTTTCCGCTGGACGAACTTGGCGCCCCGGTCTTTGGGCAGGTATTTTTGGCGCGGCTGTGCCTGCGGCCTATTTTTGGCACACGGAGGCACCTCGCAAACTCTCCCGCCATTCCGAGTCAGGCGGACGAAGTTGGCCAGCCCCACCCCCCAATGCTATAGCCCACCCGTGTTTGTGGCCTTTTTCCGCTGGACTTACTTGGCGCCCCGGCCTTCGGGAGGGAATTTTTGGCGCGGCTGTGCCCGCGGCCTATTTTTTTGGCACACGGAGGCGCCTCGCAAACTCGCGCCATTCCGAGTCCGGCGGACGATGTTGGCCAGCCCCACCCCCCAAGGCTATAGCCCACCCGTTTTTGTGGCCTTTTTCCGCTGGACGAACTTGGCGCCCCGACTTCGGGCGTGTATCTTTGGTCGCGGCTGTGCCCGTGGCCTATTTTTGGCACACGGAGGTGCCTCGCAAAGTCTCGCGCCATTCCGAGTCCGGCGGACGAAGTTGGCCAGCCCCACCCCCCAAGGCTATAGCCCACCCGTGTTTGTGGCCTTTTTCCGCTGGACGAACTTGGCGCCCCGGCCTTCGGGCGGGTATTTTTGGGCGCGGCTGTGCCCGCGGCCTATTTTCGGCCCACGGAGGTGCCTCGGAAAGTCTCGCACTATTCCGAGTCCGGCGGACGAAGTTGGCCAGCCCCACCCCCCAAGGCTATAGCCCACCCGTTTTTGTGGCCTTTTTCCGCTGGACGAACTTGGCGCCCCGGGCGTCGGGCGGGTATTTTTGGGCGCGGCTGTGCCTGCGGCCTATTTTTGGCACACGGAGGCGCCTCGCAAAGTCTCGCTCCATTCCGAGTCCGGCGGACGAAGTTGGCCAGCCCCACCCCCAAAGGCTATAGCCCACCCGTTTTTGTGGCCTTTTTCCGCTGGACGAACTTGGCGCCTGGCCTTCGGGCGCGTCATTTTGGGCGCGGCTGTGCCCACGGCCTATTTTTGGCACAAGGAGGTTCCACGCAAAGTCTCGCTCCATTCCGTGTCGGGCGGACGAAGTTGGCAAGCCCCACCCCCCAAGGGTATAGCCCACCCGTTTTTGTGGCCTTTTTCCGCTGGACGAACTTGGCGCCCCGGCCTTCGGGCGGGTATTTTTGGGCGCGGCTGGGCCTGCGGCCTATTTTTGGCACACGGAGGCGCCTCGCGAAGTCTCGCGCCATTCCGAGTCCGTCGGACGAAGTTGGCCAGCCCCACCCCCAAAGGCTATAGCCCACCCGTTTTTGTGGCCTTTTTCCGCTGGACGAACTTGGCGCCCCGGCCTTCGGGCGGGTATTTTTGGGCGCGGCTGTGCCCGCGGCCTATTTTCGGCCCACGGAGGTGCCTCGGAAAGTCTCGCACTATTCCGAGTCCGGCGGACGAAGTTGGCCAGCCCCACCCCCCAAGGCTATAGCCCACCCGTTTTTGTGGCCTTTTTCCGCTGGACGAACTTGGCGCCCCGGGCGTCGGGCGGGTATTTTTGGGCGCGGCTGTGCCTGCGGCCTATTTTTGGCACACGGAGGCGCCTCGCAAAGTCTCGCTCCATTCCGAGTCCGGCGGACGAAGTTGGCCAGCCCCACCCCCAAAGGCTATAGCCCACCCGTTTTTGTGGCCTTTTTCCGCTGGACGAACTTGGCGCCCCGGCCTTCGGGCGGGTATTTTTGGGCGCGGCTGTGCCCACGGCCTATTTTTGGCACACGGAGGTGCCTCGCAAAGTCTCGCTCCATTCCGAGTCCGGCGGACGAAGTTGGCCAGCCCCACCCCCCAAGGCTATAGCCCACCCGTTTTTGTGGCCTTTTTCCGCTGGACGAACTTGGCGCCCCGGCCTTCGGGCGGGTATTTTTGGGCGCGGCTGGGCCTGCGGCCTATTTTTGGCACACGGAGGCGCCTCGCGAAGTCTCGCGCCATTCCGAGTCCGTCGGACGAAGTTGGCCAGCCCCACCCCCAAAGGCTATAGCCCACCCGTTTTTGTGGCCTTTTTCCGCTGGACGAACTTGGCGCCCCGGCCTTCGGGCGGGTATTTTTGGGCGCGGCTGTGCCCGTACCCTATTTTTGGCACACGGAGGCGCCTCGCAAAGTCTCGCGCCATTCCGAGTCCGGAGGACGAAGTTGGCCAGCCCCACCCCCCAAGGCTATAGCCCACCCGTTTTTGTGGCCTTTTTCCGCGGGACGAACTTGACGCCCCGGCCTTCGGGAGGGTATTTTTGGGCGCGGCTGTGCCTGCGGCCTATTTTTGGCACACGGAGGCACCTCGCAAAGTCTCGCGCCATTCCGAGTCCGGCGGATGAAGTTGGCCAGTCCCACCCCCCAAGGCTATAGCCCACCCGTTTTTGTGGCCTTTTTCCGCTGGACGAACTTGGCGCCCCGGCCTTCGGGCGGGTATTTTTGGGCGCGGCTGTGCCCGCGGCCTATTTTTGGCACACAGAGGCGCCTCGCAAAGTCTCGCGCCATTCCGAGTCCGGCGCACCCCCCAAGGCTATAGCCCACCCATTTTTGTGGCCTTTTTCCGCTGGACGAACTTGGCGCCCCGGTCTTTGGGCAGGTATTTTTGGGCGCGGCTGTGCCCGCGGCCTATTTTTGGCACACGGAGGCACCTCGCAAACTCTCACGCCATTCCGAGTCAGGCGGACGAAGTTGGCCAGCCCCACCCCCCAATGCTATAGCCCACCCGTGTTTGTGGCCTTTTTCCGCTGGACTTACTTGGCGCCCCGGCCTTCGGGCGGGAATTTTTGGGCGCGGCTGTGCCCGCGGCCTATTTTTGGCACACGGAGGCGCCTCGCAAACTCTCGCGCCATTCCGAGTCCGGCGGACGAAGTTGGCCAGCCCCACCCCCCAAGGCTATAGCCCACCCGTTTTTGTGGCCTTTTTCCGCTGGACGAACTTGGCGCCCCGGCCTTCGGGCGTGTATTTTTGGGCGCGGCTGTGCCCGTGGCCTATTTTTGGCACACGGAGGTGCCTCGCAAAGTCTCGCGCCATTCCGAGTCCGGCGGACGAAGTTGGCCAGCCCCACCCCCCAAGGCTATAGCCCACCCGTGTTTGTGTCCTTTTGCCGCTGGACGTCCGTGGCGCCCCGGCCTTCTGGCGGGTATTTTTGGGCGCGGCTGTGCCCGCGGCCTATTTTCGGCCCACGGAGGTGCCTCGGAAAGTCTCGCACTATTCCGAGTCCGGCGGACGGTTGGCCAGCCCCACCCCCAAGGCTATAGCCCACCCGTTTTGTGGCCTTTTTCCGCTGGGACGAACTTGGCGCCCGGGCGTCGGGCGGGTATATTTGGGCGCGGCTGTGCCTGCGGCCTATTTTTGGCACAGGGAGGCGCCTCGCAAAGTCTCGCTCCATTCCGAGTCCGGCGGACGAAGTTGGCCATCCCCACCCCCCAAGGCTATAGCCCACCCGGTTTTGTGGCCGTTTACCGCTGGGACGAACTTGGCGCCCGGCCTTCGGGCGGGTATTTTGGGCGCGGCTGTGTCCGTGGCCTATTTTTGGCACACGGAGGTGCCTCGCAAAGTCTCGCTCCATTCCGAGTCCGGCGGACGAAGTTGGCCAGCCCCACCCCCCAAGGCTAAATCCCACCCGGGTTTGTGGCCTTTTCCGCTGGACGAACTTGGCGCCCGGCCTTGGGCGGGTATTTATGGGCGCGGCTGTGCCCGCGGCCTATTTTTGGCCCACGGAGGTGCCTCGGAAGGTCTCCCAATATTCCGACACCCGCTGACGAAGTTGGCCAGCCCCACCCCCCAAGGCTATAGCCCACCCGGTGTTGTGGCCTTTTTCCGCTGGACGAACTTGGCGCCCCGGCCGTCGGGCGGGTATTTTTGGGCGCGGCTGTGCCTGCGGCCTATTTTTGGCACACGGAGGCGCCTCGCAAAGTCTCGCTCCATTCCGAGTCCGGCGGACGAAGTTGGCCAGCCCCACCCCCAAAGGCTATAGCCCACCCGTTTTTGTGGCCTTTTTCCGCTGGACGAACTTGGCGCCCCGGCCTTCGGGCGGGTATTTTTGGGCGCGGCTGTGCCCACGGCCTATTTTTGGCTCACGGAGGCGCCTCGCAAAGTCTCGCTCCATTCCGAGTCCGGCGGACGAAGTTGGCCAGCCCCACCCCCCAAGGCTATAGCCCCCCCGGTTTTGTGGCCTTTTTCCGCTGGACGAACAAGGGCCCCCGCCGTCGGGCGTGTAATTTTGGGCCCGGCAGTGCCTGCGGCCAATTTTTGGCACACGGAGGCGCCTCGCAAAGTCTCGCTCCATTCCGAGTCCGGCGGACGAAGTTGGCCAGCCCCACCCCCAAAGGCTATAGGCCACCCGTTTTTGTGGCCTTTTTCCGCTGGACGAACTTGGCGCCCCGGCCTTCGGGCGGGTATTTTTGGGCGCGGCTGTGCCCACGGCCTATTTTTGGCACACGGAGGCGCCTCGCAAAGTCTCGCTCCATTCCGAGTCCGCGGACAGTTGGCCAGCCCCACCCCCAAAGGCTATAGCCCACCCGTTTTTGTGGCCTTTTTCCGCTGGACGAACTTGGCGCCCCGGCCTTCGGGCGGGTATTTTTGGGCGCGGCTATGTCCACGGCCTATTTTTGGCATACGGACTTGCCTCGCAAAGTCTCGCGCCATTCCGAGTCCGGCGGACGAAGTTGGCCAGCCCCACCCCCCAAGGCTATAGCCCACCCGTTTTTGTGGCCTTTTTCCGCTGGACGAACTTGGCGCCCCGGCCTTCGGGCGTGTATTTTTGGGCGCGGCTGTGCCCGTGGCCTATTTTTGGCACACGGAGGTGCCTCGCAAATTCTCGCGCCATTCCGAGTCCGGCGGACGAAGTTGGCCAGCCCCACCCCCCAAGGCTATAGCCCGCCCGTTGTTGTGGCCTTTTTCCGCTGGACGAACTTGGCGCCCCGGCCTTCGGGCGGGTATTTTTGGGCGCGGCTGTGCCCACGGCCTATTTTTGGCACACGGACGTGCCTCGCAAAGTCTCGCGCCATTCCGAGTCCGGCGGACGAAGTTGGCCAGCCCCACCCCCCAAGGCTATAGCCCACCCGTTTTTGTGGCCTTTTTCCGCTGGACGAACTTGGCGCCCCGGCCTTCGGGCGGGTATTTTTGGACGCGGCTGTGCCCGCGGCCTATTTTTGGCACACGGAGGCGCCTCGCAAAGTCTCGCGCCATTCCGAGTCCGGCGGACGAAGTTGGCCAGCCCCACCCCCCAAGGCTATAGCCCACCCGTTTTTGTGGCCTTTTTCCGCTGGACGAACTTGGCGCCCCGTCCTTCGGGCGGGGATTTTTGGGCGCGGCTGTGCCCACGGCCTATTTTTGGCACACGGACGCGCCTCGCATAGCCTCGCGCCATTCCGAGTCCGGCGGACGAAGTTGGCCAGCCCCACCCCCCAAGGCTATAGCCCACCCGTTTTTGTGGCCTTTTTCCGCTGGACGAACTTGGCGCCCCGGCCTTCGGGCGGGTATTTTTGGGCGCGGCTGTGCCTGCGGCCTATTTTTGGCACACGGAGGCGCCTCGCAAAGTCTCGCTCCATTCCGAGTCCGGCGGACGAAGTTGGCCAGCCCCACCCCCAAAGGCTATAGCCCACCCGTTTTTGTGGCCTTTTTCCGCTGGACGAACTTGGCGCCCCGGCCTTCGGGCGGGTATTTTTGGGCGCGGCTGTGCCCGCGGCCTATTTTTGGCACACGGAGGTGCCTCACAAAGTCTCACGCCATTCCGAGTCAGGCGGACGAAGTTGGCCAGCCCCACCCCCCAATGCTATAGCCCACCCGTGTTTGTGGCCTTTTTCCGCTGGACTTACTTGGCGCCCCGGCCTTCGGGCGGGAATTTTTGGGCGCGGCTGTGCCCGCGGCCTATTTTTGGCACACGGAGGCGCCTCGCAAACTCTCGCGCCATTCCGAGTCCGGCGGACGAAGTTGGCCAGCCCCACCCCCCAAGGCTATAGCCCACCCGTTTTTGTGGCCTTTTTCCGCTGGACGAACTTGGCGCCCCGGCCTTCGGGCGTGTATTTTTGGGTGCGGCTGTGCCCGTGGCCTATTTTTGGCACACGGACGTGCCTCGCAAAGTCTCGCTCCATTCCGAGTCCGGCGGACGAAGTTGGCCAGCCCCACCCCCAAAGGCTATAGCCCACCCGTTTTTGTGGCCTTTTTCCGCTGGACGAACTTGGCGCCCCGGCCTTCGGGCGGGTATTTTTGGGCGCGGCTGTGCCCGCGGCCTATTTTTGGCCCACGGAGGTGCCTCGCAAAGTCTCGCTCCATTCCGAGTCCGGCGGACGAAGTTGGCCAGCCCCACCCCCCAAGGCTATAGCCCACCCGTTTTTGTGGCCTTTTTCCGCTGGACGAACTTGGCGCCCCGGCCTTCGGGCGGGTATTTTTGGGCGCGGCTGCGACCACGGCCTATTTTTGGCACACGGACGTGCCTCGCAAAGTCTCGCGCCATTCCGAGTCCGGCGGACGAAGTTGGCCAGCCCCACCCCCCAAGGCTATAGCCCACCCGTTTTTGTGGCCTTTTTCCGCTGGACGAACTTGGCGACCCGGCCGTCGGGCGGGTATTTTTGGGCGCGGCTGTGCCTGCGGCCTATTTTTGGCACACGGAGGCGCCTCGCAAAGTCTCGCTCCATTCCGAGTCCGGCGGACGAAGTTGGCCAGCCCCACCCCCAAAGGCTATAGCCCACCCGTTTTTGTGGCCTTTTTCCGCTGGACGAACTTGGCGCCCCGGCCTTCGGGCGGGTATTTTTGGGCGCAGCTGTGCCCACGGCCTATTTTTGGCACACGGAGGCGCCTCGTAAAGTCTCGCTCCATTCCGAGTCCGGCGGACGAAGTTGGCCAGCCCCACCCCCAAAGGCTATAGCCCACCCGTTTTTGTGGCCTTTTTCCGCTGGACGAACTTGGCGCCCCGGCCTTCGGGCGGGTATTTTTGGGCGCGGCTATGCCCACGGCCTATTTTTGGCATACGGACTTGCCTCGCAAAGTCTCGCGCCATTCCGAGTCCGGCGGACGAAGTTGGCCAGCCCCACCCCCCAAGGCTATAGCCCACCCGTTTTTGTGGCCTTTTTCCGCTGGACGAACTTGGCGCCCCGGCTTTCGGGGTGGTATTTTTGGGCGCGGCTGTGCCCGCGGCCTATTTTTGTCACACGGAGGGGCCTCGCAAAGTCTCGCGCCATTCCGAGTCCGGCGGACGAAGTTGGCCAGCCCCTCCCCCCAAGGCTATAGCTCACCCGTTTTTGTGGCCTTTTACCGCTGGACGAACATGGCGCCCTGCCCTTCGGGCGGGTATTTTTGGGCGAGGCTCTGCCCGCGGCCTATTTTTGGGACACGGACGCGCCTCACAAAGTCTCGCGCCATTCCGAGTCCGGCGGACGAAGTTGGCCTGCCCCACCCCCCAAGGCTATAGCCCACCCGTTTTTGTGGCCTTTTTCCGCTGGACGAACTTGGCGCCCCGGCCTTCGGTCGGGTATTATTGGGCGCGGCGTTGCCCGCGGCCTAGTCTTGGCACACGGAGGCGCCTCGCAAAGTCTCGCGCCATTCCGAGTCCGGTGGACGAAGTTGGCCAGCCCCACCCCCCAAGGCTATAGCCCACCCGTTTTTGTGGCCTTTTTCCGCTGGACGAACATGGCGCCCCGGCCTTCGGGCGGGTATTTTTGGGCGCGGCTGTGCCCGTGGCCTATTTTTGGCACACGGAGGCACCTCGCAAAGTCTCGCGCCATTCCGAGTCCGGCGGACGAAGTTGGCCAGCCCCACCCCCCAAGGCTATAGCCCACCCGTTTTTGTGGCCTCTTTCCGCTGGACGAACTTGGCGCCCCGGCCTTCGGGCGGGTATTTTTGGGCGCGGCTCTGCCCGCGGCCTAATTTTGGCACACGGAGATGCCTCGTAAAGTCTCATACCATTCCGAGTCCGGCGGACGAAGTTGGCCAGCCCCACTCCCCAAGGCTATAGCCCACCCGTTTTTGTGGCCTTTTACCGCTGGACGAACTTGGCGCCCCGGCCTTCGGGCGGGTATTTTTGGGCGCGGCTGTGCCCGCGGCCTATTTTTGGCACACGGACGCGCCTCGCATAGCCTCGCGCCATTCCGAGTCCGGCGGACGAAGTTGGCCAGCCCCACCCCCCAAGGCTATAGCCCACCCATTTTTGTGGCCTTTTTCCGCTGGACGAACTTGGCGCCCCGGCCTTCGGGCGGGTATTTTTGGGCGCGGCTGTGCCTGCGGCCTATTTTTGGCACACGGAGGCGCCTCGCAAAGTCTCGCTCCATTCCGAGTCCGGCGGACGAAGTTGGCCAGCCCCACCCCCAAAGGCTATAGCCCACCCGTTTTTGTGGCCTTTTTCGGCTGGACGAACTTGGCGCCCCGGCCTTCGGGCGGGTATTTTTGGGCGCGGCTGTGCCCACGGCCTATTTTTGGCACACGGAGGTGCCTCGCAAAGTCTCGCGCAATTCCGAGTCCGGCGGACGAAGTTGGCCAGCCCCACCCCCCAAGGCTATAGCCCACCCGTTTTTGTGGCCTTTTACCGCTGGACGAACTTGGCGCCCCGGCCTTCGGGCGGGAATTTTTGGGCGCGGCTGTGCCCGCGTCCTATTTTTGGCACATGGAGGCGCCTCGCAAAGTCTCGCGCCATTCCGAGTCCGGCGGACGAAGTTGGCCAGTCCCCACCCCCCAAGGCTATAGCCCACACGTTTTTGTGGCCTTTTACCGCTGGACGAACTTGGCGCCCCGGCCTTCGGGCGGCTATTTTTGGGAACGGCTGTGCCCGCGGCCTATTTTTGGGACACGGACGCGCCTCGCAAATTCTCGCTCCATTCCGAGTCCGGCGGACGAAGTTGGCCAGCCCCACCCCCAAAAGCTATAGCCCACCCGTTTTTGTGGCCTTTTTCCGCTGGACGAACTTGGCGCCCCGGCCTTCGGGCGGGTATTTTTGGGCGCGGCTGTGCCCGCGGCCTATTTTTGGCACACGGAGGTGCCTCGCAAAGTCTCGCGCCATTCCGAGTCCGGCGGACGAAGTTGGCCAGCCCCACCCCCCACGGCTATAGCCCACCCGTTTTTGTGGCCTTTTACCGCTGGACGAACTTGGCGCCCCGGCCTTCGGGCGGGTATTTTTGGGCGCGGCTGTGCCCGCGTCCTATTTTTGGCACATGGAGGCGCCTCGCAAAGTCTCGCGCCATTCCGAGTCTGGCGGACGAAGTTGGCCAGTCCCCACCCCCCAAGGCTATAGCCCACACGTTTTTGTGGCCTTTTACCGCTGGACGAACTTGGCGCCCCGGCCTTCGGGCGGGTATTTTTGGGAACGGCTGTGCCCGCAGCCTATTTTTGGCACACGGAGGCGCCTCGCAAAGTCTCGCGCCATTCCGAGCCCGGCGGACGAAGTTGGCCACCCCACCCCCCAAGGCTATAGCCCACCCGTTTTTGTGGCATTTTACCGCTGGACGAACATGGCGCCCCGGCCTTCGGGCAGGTATTTTTGGGCGCGGCTGTGCCCGCGGCCTATTTTTGCCACACGGAGGCGCCTCGCAAAGTCTCATACCATTCCGAGTCCGGCGGACGAAGTTGGCCAGCCCCACCCCCCAAGGCTATAGCCCACCCGTTTTTGTGGCCTTTTTCCGCTGGACGAACTTGGCGCCCCGGCTTTCGGGGTGGTATTTTTGGGCGCGGCTGTGCCCGCGGCCTATTTTTGTCACACGGAGGGGCCTCGCAAAGTCTCGCGCCATTCCGAGTCCGGCGGACGAAGTTGGCCAGCCCCTCCCCCCAAGGCTATAGCCCACCCGTTTTTGTGGCCTTTTACCGCTGGACGAACATGGCGCCCTGCCCTTCGGGCGGGTATTTTTGGGCGAGGCTATGCCCGCGGCCTATTTTTGGGACACGGACGCGCCTCACAAAGTCTCGCGCCATTCCGAGTCCGGCGGACGAAGTTGGCCTGCCCCACCCCCCAAGGCTATAGCCCACCCGTTTTTGTGGCCTTTTTCCGCTGGACGAACTTGGCGCCCCGGCCTTCGGTCGGGTATTATTGGGCGCGGCGTTACCCGCGGCCTAGTCTTCGCACACGGAGGTGCCTCGCAAAGTCTCGCGCCATTCCGAGTCCGGTGGACGAAGTTGGCCAGCACCACCCCCCAAGGCTATAGCCCACCCGTTTTTGTGGCCTTTTTCCGCTGGACGAACATGGCGCCCCGGCCTTCGGGCGGGTATTTTTGGGCGCGGCTGTGCCCGTGGCCTATTTTTGGCACACGGAGACACCTCGCAAAGTCTCGCGCCATTCCGAGTCCGGCGGACGAAGTTGGCCAGCCCCACCCCCCAAGGCTATAGCCCACCCGTTTTTGTGGCCTCTTTCCGCTGGACGAACTTGGCGCCCCGGCCTTCGGGCGGGTATTTTTGGGCGCGGCTTTGCCCGTGGCCTATTTTTGGCACACGGAGATGCCTCGCAAAGTCTCATACCATTCCGAGTCCGGCGGACGAAGTTGGCCAGCCCCACTCCCCAAGGCTATAGCCCACCCGTTTTTGTGGCCTTTTACCGCTGGACGAACTTGGCGCCCCGGCCTTCGGGCGGGTATTTTTGGGCGCGGCTGTGCCCGCGGCCTATTTTTGGCACACGGAGGCGCCTCGCAAAGTCTCATACCATTCCGAGTCCGGCGGACGAAGTTGGCCAGCCCCACCCCCCAAGGCTATAGCCCACCCGTTTTTGTGGCCTTTTACCGCTGGACGAACTTGGCGCCCCGGCCTTCGGTCGGGTATTTTTGGGCGCGGCTGTGCCCGCGGCCTATTTTTGTCACACGGAGGCGCCTCGCAAAGTCTCGCGCCATTCCGAGTCCGGCGGACGAAGTGGGCCTGCCCCACCCCCCAAGGCTATAGCCCACCCGTTTTTGTGGCCTTTTTCCGCTGGACGAACTTGGCGCCCCGGCCTTCGGGCGGGTATTTTTGGGCGCGGCTGTGGCCGCGGCCTATTTTTGGCACACGGAGGCGCCTCGCAAAGTCTCGCGCCATTCTGAGTCCGGCGGACGAAGTTGGCCAGCCCCACCCCGCAAGGCTATAACCCACCCGTTTTTGTGGCCTTTTTCCGCTGGACGAACTTGGCGCCCCGGCCTTCGGGCGGGTATTTTTGGGCGCGGCTGAGCCCGCGGCTTATTTTTGGCACACGGAGGAGCCTCGCAAAGTCTCGTACCATTCCGAGTCCGGCGGACGAAGTTGGCCAGCCCCACCCCCCAAGGCTATAGCCCACCCGTTTTTGAGGCCTTTTTCCGCTGGACGAACTTGGTGCCCCGGCTTTCGGGCTGGTATTTTTGGGCGCGGCTGTGCCCGCGGCCTATTTTTGGCACACGGAGGTGCCTCACAAAGTCTCGCGCCATTCCGAGTCCGGCGGACGAAGTTGCCCAGCCCCACCCCCCATGGCTATAGCCCACCCGTTTTTGTGTCCTTTTTCCGCTGGACGAACTTGGCGCCCCGTCCTTCGGGCGGGTATTTTTGGGCGCGGCTGTGCCCGCGGCTTATTTTTGGCACACGGAGGTGCCTCGCAAATTCTCGTGCCATTCCGAGTCCGGCGGACGAAGTTGGCCAGCCCCACCCCCCAAGGCTATAGCCCACCCGTTTTTGTGGCCTTTTTTCCGCTGGACGAACTTGGCGCCCCGGCCTTCGGGCGGGTATTTTTGGGCGCGGCCGTGGCCGCGGCCTATTTTTGGCACACGGAGGCGCCTCGCAAAGTCTCGCGCCATTCCGAGTCCGGCGGACGAAGTTGGCCAGCCCCACCCCGCAAGGCTATAGCCCACCCGTTTTTGTGGCTTTTTTCCGCTGGACGAACTTGGCGCCCCGGCCTTCGGGCGGGTATTTTTGGGCGCGGCTGAGCCCGCGGCCTATTTTTGGCACACGGAGGCGCCTCGCAAAGTCTCGTGCCATTCCGAGTCCGGCGGACGAAGTTGGCCAGCCCCACCCCCCAAGGCTATAGCCCACCCGTTTTTGTGGCCTTTTTCCGCTGGACGAACTTGGCGCCCCGGCCTTCGGGCTGGTATTTTTGGGGACGGCTGTGCCCGCGGCCTATTTTTGGCACACGGAGGCGCCTCGCAAAGTCTCGCGCCATTCCGAGTCCGGCGGACGAAGTTGGCCAGCCCCACCCCCCAAGGCTATAGCCCACCCGTTTTTGTGGCCTTTTTTCCGCTGGACGAACTTGGCGCCCCGGCCTTCGGGCAGGTATTTTTGGGCGCGGCTGTGGCCGCGGCCTATTTTTGGCACACGGAGGCGCCTCGCAAAGTCTCGCGCCATTCCGAGTCCGGCGGACGAAGTTGGCCAGCCCCACCCCCCAAGGCTATAGCCCACCCGTTTTTGTGGCCTTTTTCCGCTGGACGAACTTGGTGCCCCGGCCTTCGGGCGGGTATTTTTGGGCGCGGCTGTGCCCGCGGCTTATTTTTGGCACACGGAGGAGCCTCACAAAGTCTCGCGCCATTCCGAGTCCGGCGGACGAAGTTGGCCAGCCCCACCCCCCAAGGCTATAGCCCACCCGTTTTTGTGGCCTTTTTCCGCTGGACGAACTTGGCGCCCCGGCCTTCGGGCGGGTATTTTTGGGCGCGGCTGAGCCCGCGGCTTATTTTTGGCACACGGAGGTGCCTCGCAAAGTCTCGTGCCATTCCGAGTCCGGCGGACGAAGTTGGCCAGCCCCACCCCCCAAGGCTATAGCCCACCCGTTTTTGTGGCCTTTTTTCCACTGGACGAACTTGGCGCCCCGGCCTTCGGGCGGGTATTTTTGGGCGCGGCTGTGGCCGCGGCCTATTTTTGGCACCCGGAGGCGCCTCGCAAAGTCTCGCGCCATTCCGAGTCCGGCGGACGAAGTTGGCCAGCCCCACCCCGCAAGGCTATAGCCCACCCGTTTTTGTGGCCTTTTTCCGCTGGACGAACTTGGCGCCCCGGCCTTCGGGCGGGTATTTTTGGGCGCGGCTGAGCCCGCGGCTTATTTTTGGCACACGGAGGCACCTCGTAAAGTCTCGTGCCATTCCGAGTCCGGCGAACGAAGTTGGCCAGCCCCACCCCCCAAGGCTATAGCCCACCCGTTTTTGTGGCCTTTTTCCGCTGGACGAACTTGGTGCCCCGGCCTTCGGGCGGGTATTTTTGGGCGCGGCTGTGCCCGCAGCCTATTTTTGGCACACGGAGGTGCCTCGCAAAGTCTCGCGCCATTCCGAGACCGGCGGACGAAGTTGCCCAGCCCCACCCCCCATGGCTATAGCCCACCCGTTTTTGTGGCCTTTTTCCGCTGGACGAACTTGGCGCCCCGGCCTTCGGGCGGGTATTTTTGGGCGCGGCTGAGCCTTGGCTTATTTTTGGCACACGGAGGTGCCTCGCAAAGTCTCGTGCCATTCCGAGTCCGGCGGACGAAGCTGGCCAGCCCCACCCCCCAAGGCTATAGCCCACCCGTTTTTGTGGCCTTTTTTCCGCTGGACGAACTTGGCACCCCGGCCTTCGGGCGGGTATTTTTGGGCGCGGCTGAGCCCGCGGCTTATTTTTGGCACACGGAGGCGCCTCGCAAAGTCTCGTGCCATTCCGAGTCCGGCGGACGAAGTTGGCCAGCCCCACCCCGCAAGGCTATAGCCCACCCGTTTTTGTGGCCTTTTTCCGCTGGACGAACTTGGCGCCCCGGCCTTCGGGCGGGTATTTTGGGGCGCGGCTGTGCCCGCAGCCTATTTTTGGCACACGGAGGTGCCTCGCAAAGTCTCGCGCCATTCCGAGTCCGGCGGACGAAGTTGGCCAGCCCCACCCCCCAAGGCTATAGCCCACCCGTTTTTGTGGCCTTTTTCCGCTGGACGACTTGGTGCCCGGCCTTCGGGCGGGTATTTTTAGGCGCGGCTGAGCCAAGCGGCCTATTTTTGGCACACGGAGGTGCCTCGCAAAGTCTCGCGCCATTCCGAGTCCGGCGGACGAAGTTGCCCAGCCCCACCCCCCAAGGCTATAGCCCACCCGTTTTTGTGGCCTTTTTCCGCTGGACGAACTTGGCACCCCGGCCTTCGGACGGGTATTTTTTGGCACGGCTGTGCCCACGGCCTATTTTTGGCACACGGACGCACCTCGCAAAGTCTCGCGCCATTCCGAGTCCGGCGGACGAAGTTGGCCAGCCCCACCCCCCAAGGCTATAGCCCACCCGTTTTTGTGGCCTTTTTCCGCTGGACGAACATGGCGCCCCGGCCTTCGGGCGGGTATTTTGGGGCGCGGCTGTGCCCGCGGCCTATTTTTGTCTCACGGAGGCGCCTCGCAAAGTCTCGCGCCATTCCGAGTCCGGCGGACGAAGTTGGCCAGCCCCACCCCCCAAGGCTATAGCCCACCCGTTTTTGTGGCCTTTTACCGCTGGACGAACTTGGCGCCCCGGCCTTCGGGCGGGTATTTTGGGGCGCGGCTGTGCCCGCAGCCTATTTTTGGCACACGGAGGTGCCTCGCAAAGTCTCGCGCCATTCCGAGTCCGGCGGACGATGTTGGCCAGCCCCACCCCCCATGGCTATAGCCCACCCGTTTTTGTGGCCTTTTTCCGCTGGACGAACTTGGCGCCCCGGCCTTCGGGCGGGTATTTTTGGGCGCGGCTGAGCCCGCGGCTTATTTTTGGCACACGGAGGTGCCTCGCAATGTCTCGTGCCATTCCGAGTCCGGCGGACGAAGTTGGCCAGCCCCACCCCCCAAGGCTATAGCCCACCCGTTTTTGTGGCCTTTTTTCCGCTGGACGAACTTGGCGCCCCGGCCTTCGGGCGGGTATTTTTGGGCGCGGCTGAGCCCGCGGCTAATTTTTGGCACACGGAGGAGCCTCACAAAGTCTCGTGCCATTCCGAGTCCGGCGGACGAAGTTGGCCAGCCCCACCCCCCAGGGCTATAGCCCACCCGTTTTTGTGGCCTTTTTCCGCCGAACGAACTTGGTGCCCCGGCCTTCGGGCTGGGATTTTATGGGCGCGGCTGTGCCCGCGGCCTATTTTTGGCACACGGAGGCGCCTCGCAAAGTCTCGCGCCATTCCGAGTCCGGCGGACGAAGTTGGCGAGCCCCAGCCCCCAAGGCTATAGCCCACCCGTTTTTGTGGCCTTTTTCCGCTGGACGAACTTGGTGCCCCGGCCTTCGGGCGGGTATTTTTGGGCGCGGCTGAGCCCGCGGCTTATTTTTGGCACACGGAGGTGCCTCGCAAAGTCTCGCGCCATTCCGAGTCCGGCGGACGAAGTTGCCCAGCCCCACCCCCCAAGGCTATAGCCCACCCGTTTTTGTGGCCTTTTTCCGCTGGACGAACTTGGCACCCCGGCCTTCGGACGGGTATTTTTTGGCACGGCTGTGCCCACGGCCTATTTTTGGCACACGGACGCACCTCGCAAAGTCTCGCGCCATTCCGAGTCCGGCGGACGAAGTTGGCCAGCCCCACCCCCCAAGGCTATAGCCCACCCGTTTTTGTGGCCTTTTTCCGCTGGACGAACTTGGCGCCCCGGCCTTCGGGCGGGTATTTTGGGGCGCGGCTGTGCCCGCGGCCTATTTTTGTCTCACGGAGGCGCCTCGCAAAGTCTCGCGCCATTCCGAGTCCGGCGGACGAAGTTGGCCAGCCCCACCCCCCAAGGCTATAGCCCACCCGTTTTTGTGGCCTTTTTCCGCTGGACGAACTTGGCGCCCCGGCCTTCGGGCGGGTATTTTGGGGCGCGGCTGTGCCCGCAGCCTATTTTTGGCACACGGAGGTGCCTCGCAAAGTCTCGCGCCATTCCGAGTCCGGCGGACGAAGTTGCCCAGCCCCACCCCCCATGGCTATAGCCCACCCGTTTTTGTGGCCTTTTTCCGCTGGACGAACTTGGCACCCCGGCCTTCGGGCGGGTATTTTTGGGCGCGGCTGAGCCCGCGGCTTATTTTTGGCACACGGAGGTGCCTCGCAAAGTCTCGTGCCATTCCGAGTCCGGCGGACGAAGTTGGCCAGCCCCACCCCCCAAGGCTATAGCCCACCCGTTTTTGTGGCCTTTTTTCCGCTGGACGAACTTGGCGCCCCGGCCTTCGGGCGGGTATTTTTGGGCGCGGCTGAGCCCGCGGCTAATTTTTGGCACACGGAGGAGCCTCACAAAGTCTCGTGCCATTCCGAGTCCGGCGGACGAAGTTGGCCAGCCCCACCCCCCAGGGCTATAGCCCACCCGTTTTTGTGGCCTTTTTCCGCCGAACGAACTTGGTGCCCCGGCCTTCGGGCTGGGATTTTATGGGCGCGGCTGTGCCCGCGGCCTATTTTTGGCACACGGAGGCGCCTCGCAAAGTCTCGCGCCATTCCGAGTCCGGCGGACGAAGTTGGCCAGCCCCACCCCGCAAGGCTATAGCCCACCCGTTTTTGTGGCCTTTTTCCGCTGGACGAACTTGGCGCCCCAGCCTTCGGGTGGGTATTTTTGGGCGCAGCTGTGCCCTTGGGCTTATTTTTTGGCACACGGAGGAGCCTCACAAAGTCTCGTGCCATTCCGAGTCCGGCGGACGAAGTTGGCCAGCCCCACCCCCCAAGGCTATAGCCCACCCGTGTTTGTGGCCTTTTTCCGCTGGACGAACTTGGTGCCCCGGCCTTCGGGCGGGTATTTTTGGGCGCGGCTGTGCCCGCAGCCTATTTTTGGCACACGGAGGTGCCTCGCAAAGTCTCGCGCCATTCCGAGTCCGGCGGACGAAGTTGCCCAGCCCCACCCCCCATGGCTATATCCCACCCGTTTTTGTGGCCTTTTTCCGCTGGACGAACTTGGCGCCCCGGCCTTCGGGCTGGGATTTTATGGGCGCGGCTGTGCCCGCGGCCTATTTTTGGCACACGGAGGCGCCTCGCAAAGTCTCGCGCCATTCCGAGTCCGGCGGACGAAGTTGGCCAGCCCCACCCCGCAAGGCTATAGCCCACCCGTTTTTGTGGCCTTTTTCCGCTGGACGAACTTGGCGCCCCAGCCTTCGGGTGGGTATTTTTGGGCGCAGCTGTGCCCGCGGCTTATTTTTGGCACACGGAGGAGCCTCACAAAGTCTCGTGCCATTCCGAGTCCGGCGGACGAAGTTGGCCAGCCCCACCCCCCAAGGCTATAGCCCACCCGTTTTTGTGGCCTTTTTCCGCTGGACGAACTTGGTGCCCCGGCCTTCGGGCGGGTATTTTTGGGCGCGGCTGTGCCCGCAGCCTATTTTTGGCACACGGAGGTGCCTCGCAAAGTCTCGCGCCATTCCGAGTCCGGCGGACGAAGTTGCCCAGCCCCACCCCCCATGGCTATATCCCACCCGTTTTTGTGGCCTTTTTCCGCTGGACGAACTTGGCGCCCCGGCCTTCGGGCGGGTATTTTTGGGCGCGGCTGAGCCCGCGGCTTATTTTTGGCACACGGAGGTGCCTCGCAAAGTCTCGTGCCATTCCGAGTCCGCGGCGGAAGTGGGCCAGCCCCACCCCCAAGGCTATAGCCCACCCGTTTTTGTGGCCTTTTTCCGCTGGACGAACTTGGCGCCCCGGCCTTCGGGCGGGTATTTTTGGGCGCGGCTGTGGCCGCGGCCTATTTTTGGCACACGGAGGTGCCTCGCAAAGTCTCGCGCCATTCCGAGTCCGGCGGACGAAGTTGGCCAGCCCCACCCCGCAAGGCTATAGCCCACCCGTTTTTCTGGCCTTTTTCCGCTGGACGAACTTGGCGCCCCGGCCTTCGGGCGGGTATTTTTGGGCGCGGCTGAGCCCGCGGCTTATTTTTGGCACACGGAGGCACCTCACAAATTCTCGTGCCATTCCGAGTCCGGCGAACGAAGTTGGCCAGCCCCACCCCCCAAGGCTATAGCCCACCCGTTTTTGTGGCCTTTTTCCGCTGGACGAACTTGGTGCCCCGGCCTTCGGGCGGGTATTTTTGGACGCGGCTGTGCACGCGGCCTATTATTGGCACACGGAGGTGCCTCGCAAAGTCTCGCGCCATTCCGAGTCCGGCGGACGAAGTTGGCCAGCACCACCCCCCAAGGCTATAGCCCACCCGTTTTTGTGGCCTTTTTCCGCTGGACGAACTTGGCGCCCCGGCCTTCGGGCGGGTATTTTTGGCGCGGCTGTGCCCGTGGCCTATTTTTGGCACACGGAGGTGCCTCGCAAAGTCTCGCGCCATTCCGAGTCTGGCGGACGAAGTGGGCCAGCCCCACCCCCCAAGGCTATAGCCCACCCGTTTTTGTGGCCTTTTTCCTCTGGACGAACTTGGCACCCCGGCCTTCGGACGGGTATTTTTTGGCGCGGCTGTGCCCACGGCCTATTTTTGGCACACGGACGCGCCTCGCAAAGTCTCGCGCCATTCCGAGTCCGGCGGACGAAATTGGCCAGCCCCACCCCCCAAGGCTATAGCCCACCCGTTTTTGTGGCCTTTTTCCGCTGGACGAACTTGGCGCCCCGGCCTTCGGGCGGGTATTTTGGGGCGCGGCTGTGCCCGCGGCCTATTTTTGTCTCACGGAGGCGCCTCGCAAAGTCTCGCGCCAATCCGAGTCCGGCGGACGAAGTTGGCCAGCCCCACCCCCCAAGGCTATAGCCCACCCGTTTTTGTGGCCTTTTTCCGCAGGACGAACTTGGCGCCCCGGCTTTCGGGCGGGTATTTTTGGGCGCGGCTGTGGCTACGGCCGATTTTTAGCGCACGGAGGGGCCTCGCAAAGTCTCGCGCCATTCCGAGTCCGGCGGACGAAGTTGGCCAGCCCCACCCCCCGAGGCTATAGCCCACCCGTTTTTGTGGCCTTTTTCCGCTGGACGAACTTGGCGCCCCGGCCTTCGGGCTGGTATTTTTGGGGGCGGCTGTGCCCGCGGCCTATTTTTGGCACACGGAGGCGCCTCGCAAAGTCTCGCGCCATTCCGAGTCCGGCGGACGAAGTTGTCCAGCCCCACCCCCCAAGGCTATAGCCCACCCGTTTTTGTGGCCTTTTTTCCGCTGGACGAACTTGGCGCCCCGGCCTTCGGGCGGGTATTTTTGGGCGGCTGTGGCCGCAGCCTATTTTTGGCACACGGAGGCGCCTCGCAAAGTCTCGCGCCATTCCGAGTCCGGCGGACGGTTGGCCAGCCGCACCCCGCAAGGCTATAGCCCACCCGTTTTTGTGGCCTTTTTCCGCTGGACGAACTTGGCGCCCGGCCTTCGGGCGGGGTATTTTTGTGCGCGGCTGAGCCGCGCCTTATTTTTGGCGCACGGAGGCGCGTCGCAAAGTCTCGCACCATTCCGAGTCCGGCGGACGATGTTGGCCAGCCCCACCCTCCAAGGCTATAGCCCACCCGTTTTTGTGGCCTTTTTCCGTTGGACGAACTTGGCGCCCCGGCCTTCGGGCTGGTATTTTTGGGGCGGCTGTGCCCGCGGCCTATTTTTGGCGCACGGAGGCGCCTCGCAAAGTCTCGCGCCATTCCGAGTCCGGCGGACGATGTTGGCCAGCCCCACCCCCCAAGGCTATAGCCCACCCGTTTTTGTGGCCTTTTTCCGCTGGACGAACTTGGCGCCCCGGCCTTCGGGCGGGTATTTTTGGGCGCGGCTGTGGCCGCGGCCTATTTTTGGCACACGGAGGCGCCTCGCAAAGTCTCGCGCCATTCCGAGTCCGGCGGACGAAGTTGGCCAGCCCCACCCCGCAAGGCTATAGCCCACCCGTTTTTGTGGCCTTTTTCCGCTGGACGAACTTGGCGCCCCGGCCTTCGGGCGGGTATTTTTGGGCGCGGCTGAGTCCGCGGCTTATTTTTGGCACACGGAGGAGCCTCGCAAAGTCTCGTGCCATTCCGAGTCCGGCGGACGAAGTTGGCCAGCCCCACCCCCCAAGGCTATAGCCCACCCGTTTTTGTGGCCTTTTTCCGCTGGACGAACTTGGCGCCCCGGCCTTCGGGCGGGTATTTTGGGGCGCGGCTGTGCCCGCGGCCTATTTTTGTCTCACGGAGGCGCCTCGCAAAGTCTCGCGCCATTCCGAGTCCGGCGGACGAAGTTGGCCAGCCCCACCCCCCAAGGCTATAGCCCACCCGTTTTTGTGGCCTTTTTCCGCAGGACGAACTTGGCGCCCCGGCTTTCGGGCGGGTATTTTTGGGCGCGGCTGTGGCCACGGCCGATTTTTAGCGCACGGAGGGGCCTCGCAAAGTCTCGCGCCATTCCGAGTCCGGCGGACGAAGTTGGCCAGCCCCACCCCCCGAGGCTATAGCCCACCCGTTTTTGTGGCCTTTTTCCGCTGGACGAACTTGGCGCCCCGGCCTTCGGGCTGGTATTTTTGGGGGCGGCTGTGCCCGCGGCCTATTTTTGGCACACGGAGGCGCCTCGCAAAGTCTCGCGCCATTCCGAGTCCGGCGGACGAAGTTGTCCAGCCCCACCCCCCAAGGCTATAGCCCACCCGTTTTTGTGGCCTTTTTTCCGCTGGACGAACTTGGCGCCCCGGCCTTCGGGCGGGTATTTTTGGGCGCGGCTGTGGCCGCAGCCTATTTTTGGCACACGGAGGCGCCTCGCAAAGTCTCGCGCCATTCCGAGTCCGGCGGACGAAGTTGGCCAGCCCCACCCCGCAAGGCTATAGCCCACCCGTTTTTGTGGCCTTTTTCCGCTGGACGAACTTGGCGCCCCGGCCTTCGGGCGGGTATTTTTGTGCGCGGCTGAGCCCGCGCCTTATTTTTGGCACACGGAGGCGCCTCGCAAAGTCTCGTGCCATTCCGAGTCCGGCGAACGAAGTTGGCCAGCCCCACCCCCCAAGGCTATAGCCCACCCGTTTTTGTGGCCTTTTTCCGCTGGACGAACTTGGCGCCCCGGCCTTCGGGCTGGTATTTTTGGGGGCGGCTGTGCCTTTGCCTATTTTTTGCACACGGAGGCGCCGCAAAGTCTCGCGCCATTCCGAGTCCGGCGGACGAGTTGGCCAGCCCCACCCCCAAGGCTATAGCCCACCCGTTTTTGTGGCCTTTTTCCGCTGGACGAACTTGGCGCCCGGCCTTCGGGGCGGGTATTTTTGGGCGCGGCTTTGGCCGCGGCCCCCAGCACACGGAGGCGCCTCGCAAAGTCTCGCGCCATTCCGAGTCCGGCGGACGAAGTTGGCCAGCCCCACCCCGCAAGGCTATAGCCCACCCGTTTTTGTGGCCTTTTTCCGCTGGACGAACTTTGCGCGCCCGGCCTCGGGGGCGGGTATTTTTGGGCGCGGCTGAGTCCGCGGCATATTTTTGGCACACGGAGGAGCCTCGCAAAGTCTCGAGCCATTCCGAGTCCGGCGGACGAAGTTGGCCAGCCCCACCCCCCAAGGCTATAGCCCCCCAGTAGTTGAGTCCATTTTCCGCTGGACGAACTTGGCGCCCCGGCCTTCGGGCGGGTATTTTTGGGCGCGGCTGTGGCCGCGGCCTATTTTTGGCACACGGAGGCCCCTCGCAAAGTCTCGCGCCATTCGGAGTCCGGCGGACGAAGTTGGCCAGCCCCACCCCCCAGGGCTATAGCCCACCCGTTTTTGTGGCCTTTTTCCGCCGAACGAACTTGGTGCCCCGGCCTTTGGGCGGGGATTTTATGGGCGCGGCTGTGCCCGCGGCCTATTTTTGGCACACGGAGGCGCCTCGCAAAATCTCGCGCCATTCCGAGTCCGGCGGACGAAGTGGGCCAGCCCCACCCCCCAAGGCTATAGCCCACCCGTTTTTGTGGCCTTTTTCCGCAGGACGAACTTGGCGCCCCGGCTTTCGGGCGGGTATTTTTGGGCCAGGCTGTGGCCGCGGCCTATTTTTAGCACACCGAGGGGCCTCGCAAAGTCTCGCGCCATTCCGAGTCCGGCGGACGAAGTTGGCCAGCCCCACCCCCCAAGGCTATAGGCCACCCGTTTTTGTGGCCTTTTTCCGCTGGACGAACTTGGCGCCCCGGCCTTCGAGTGGGTATTTTTGGGCGCGGCTGTGCCCGCGGCCTATTTTTGGCACACGGAGGCACCTTGCAAAGTCTCGCGCCATTCCGAGTCCGGCGGACGAAGTTGGCCAGCCCCACCCCCCAGGGCTATAGCTCCCCCGTTTTTGTGGCCTTTTTCCGCTGGACGAACTTGGTGCCCCGGCATTCGGGCGGGTATTTTTGGGCGCGGCTGTGCCCGCGGCCTATTTTTGGTACACGGAGGCGCCTCGCAAAATCTCGCGCCATTCCGAGTCCGGCGGACGAAGTGGGCCAGCCCCACCCCCCAAGGCTATAGCCCACCCGTTTTTGTGGCCTTTTTCCGCTGGACGAACTTGGTGCCCGGCCCTTCGGGCGCGTATTTTTGGCACACGGAGGCGCCTCGCAAAATGTCGCGCCATTCCGAGTCCGGCGGACGAAGTTGGCCAGCCCCACCCCCCAAGGCTATAGCCCACCCGTTTTTGTGGCCTTTTTCCGAGGGACGAACTTGGCGCCCCGGCCTTCCGGTGGGTATTTTTAGGCGCGGCTGTGCCCGCGGCCTATTTTTGGCACACGGAGGCGCCTCGCAAAGTATCGCACCATTCCGAGTCCGGCGGACGAAGTTGGCCAGCCCCACCCCCCAAGGCTATAGCCCACCCGTTTTTGTGGCCTTTTTCCGCTGGACGAACTTGGTGCCCCGGCCTTCGGGCGGGTATTTTTGGGCGCGGCTGTGCCCGCAGCCTATTTTTGGCACACGGAGGTGCCTCGCAAAGTCTCGCGCCATTCCGAGACCGGCGGACGAAGTTGCCCAGCCCCACCCCCCATGGCTATAGCCCACCCGTTTTTGTGGCCTTTTTCCGCTGGACGAACTTGGCGCCCCGGCCTTCGGGCGGGTATTTTTGGGCGCGGCTGAGCCCGCGGCTTATGTTTGGCACACGGAGGTGCCTCGCAAAGTCTCGTGCCATTCCGAGTCCGGCGGACGAAGCTGGCCAGCCCCACCCCCCAAGGCTATAGCCCACCCGTTTTTGTGGCCTTTTTTCCGCTGGACGAACTTGGCACCCCGGCCTTCGGGCGGGTATTTTTGGGCGCGGCTGAGCCCGCGGCTTATTTTTGGCACACGGAGGCGCCTCGCAAAGTCTCGTGCCATTCCGAGTCCGGCGAACGAAGTTGGCCAGCCCCACCCCCCAAGGCTATAGCCCACCCGTTTTTGTGGCCTTTTTCCGCTGGACGAACTTGGCGCCCCGGCCTTCGGGCTGGTATTTTTGGGGGCGGCTGTGCCCGCGGCCTATTTTTGGCCCATGGAGGCGCCTCGCAAAGTCTCGCGCCATTCCGAGTCCGGCGGACGAAGTTGGCCAGCCCCACCCCCCAAGGCTATAGCCCACCCGTTTTTGTGGCCTTTTTCCGCTGGACGAACTTGGCGCCCCGGCCTTCGGGCGGGTATTTTTGGGCGCGGCTGTGGCCGCGGCCTATTTTTGGCACACGGAGGCGCCTCGCAAAGTCTCGCGCCATTCCGAGTCCGGCGGATGAAGTTGGCCAGCCCCACCCCCCAAGGCTATAGCCCACCCGTTTTTGTGGCCTTTTTCCGCTGGACGAACTTGGCGCCCCGGCCTTCGGGCGGGTATTTTTGGGAGCGGCTGAGCCCGCGGCTTATTTTTGGCACACGGAGGAGCCTCGCAAAGTCTCGTGCCATTCCGAGTCCGGCGGACGAAGTTGGCCAGCCCCACCCCCCAAGGCTATAGCCCACCCGTTTTTGTGGCCTTTTTCCGCTGGACGAACTTGGTGCCCCGGCCTTCGGGCGGGTATTTTTGGGCGCGGCTGTGCCCGCAGCCTATTTTTGGCACACGGAGGTGCCTCGCAAAGTCTCGTGCTATTCCGAGTCCGGCGGACGAAGTTGCCCAGCCCCACCCCCCATGGCTGTAGCCCACCCGTTTTTGTGGCCTTTTTCCGCTGGACGAACTTGGCGCACCGGCCTTCGGGCGGGTATTATCGGCGCGGCTTATTTTTGGCACACGGAGGTGCCTCGCAAAGTCTTGTGCCATTCCGATTCCGGCGGACGAAGTTGGCCAGCCCCACCCCCCAAGGCTATAGCCCACCCGTTTTTGTGGCCTTTTTCCGCTGGACGAACTTGGCGCCCCGGCCTTCGGGCGGGTATTTTTGGGCGCGGCTGTGCCCGCGGCCTATTTTTGGCACACGGAGGCGCCTCGCAAAGTCTCGCGCCATTCCGAGTCCGGCGGACGAAGTGGGCCAGCCCCACCCCCCAAGGCTATAGCCCACCCGTTTTTGTGGCCTTTTTCCGCTGGACGAACTTGGCGCCCCGGCCTTCGGGCGGGTATTTTTGGGCGCGGCTGAGCCCGCGGCTTATTTTTGGCACACGGAGGCGCCTCGCAAAGTCTCGCGCCATTCCGAGTCCGGCGGACGAAGTGGGCCAGCCCCACCCCCCAAGGCTATAGCCCACCCGTTTTTGTGGCCTTTTTCTGCTGGACGAACTTGGCACCCCGGCCTTCGATTGGGTATTTTTTGGCGCGGCTGTGCCCACGGCCTATTTTTGGCACACGGACGCGCCTCGCAAAGTCTCGCGCCATTCCGAGTCCGGCGGACGAAGTTGGCCAGCCCCACCCCGCAAGGCTATAGCCCACCCGTTTTTGTGGCCTTTTTCCGCTGGACGAACTTGGCGCCCCGGCCTTCGGGCGGGTATTTTTGGGAGCGGCTGAGCCCGCGGCTTATTTTTGGCACACGGAGGAGCCTCGCAAAGTCTCGTGCCATTCCGAGTCCGGCGGACGAAGTTGGCCAGCCCCACCCCCCAAGGCTATAGCCCACCCGTTTTTGTGGCCTTTTTCCGCTGGACGAACTTGGTGCCCCGGCCTTCGGGCGGGTATTTTTGGGCGCGGCTGTGCCCGCAGCCTATTTTTGGCACACGGAGGTGCCTCGCAAAGTCTCGCGCTATTCCGAGTCCGGCGGACGAAGTTGCCCAGCCCCACCCCCCATGGCTATAGCCCACCCGTTTTTGTGGCCTTTTTCCGCTGGACGAACTTGGCGCCCCGGCCTTCGGGCGGGTATTTTTGGGCGCGGCTGAGCCCGCGGTTTATTTTTGGCACACGGAGGTGCCTCGCAAAGTCTTGTGCCATTCCGAGTCCGGCGGACGAAGTTGGCCAGCCCCACCCCCCAAGGCTCTAGCCCACCCGTTTTTCTGGCCTTTTTCCGCTGGACGAACTTGGCGCACCGGCCTTCGGGCGGGTATTTTTGGGCGCGGCCTATTTTTGGCACACGGAGGCGCCTCGCAAAGTCTCGCGCCATTCCGAGTCCGGCGGACGAAGTCGGCCAGCCCCACCCGCCAAGCCTATAGCCCACCAGTTTTCGTGGCCTTTTTCCACTGGACGAACCTGGCGCCCCGGCCTTCGGGCGGGTATTTTTGGGCGCGGCTGGGCCCGCGGCTTATTTTTGGCACACGGAGGCGCCTCGCAAAGTCTCGCGCCATTCCGAGTCCGGCGGACGAAGTGGGCCAGCCCCACCCCCCAAGGCTATAGCCCACCCGTTTTTGTGGCCTTTTTCCGCTGGACGAACTTGGCACCCCGGCCTTCGGTTGGGTATTTTTTGGCGCGGCTGTGCCCACGGCCTATTTTTGGCACACGGACGCGCCTCGCAAAGTCTCGCCCCATTCCGAGTCCGGCGGACGAAGTTGGCCAGCCCCACCCCCCAAGGCTATAGCCCACCCGTTTTTGTGGCATTTTTCCGCTGGACGAACTTGGCGCCCCGGCCTTCGGGCAGGTATTTTGGGGCGCGGCTGTGCCCACGGCCTATTTTTGTCTCACGGAGGCGCCTCGCAAAGTCTCGCGCCATTCCGAGTCCGGCGGACGAAGTTGGCCAGCCCCACCCCCCAAGGCTATAGCCCACCTGTTTTTGTGGCCTTTTTCCGCTGGACGAACTTGGCGCGCCCCGGCTTTCGGTCGGGTATTTTTGGGCGCGGCTGTGCCCGCGGCCTATTTTTGGCAAACGGAGGCGCCTCGCATAGTCTCGCTCCATTCCGAGTCCGGCGGACGAAGTTGGCCAGCCCCACCCCCCAAGGCTATAGCCCACCCGTTTTTGTGGCCTTTTTCCGCTGGACGAACTTGGCGCCCCGGCCTTCGGGCGGGTATTTTTGGGCGTGGCTGTGACCGCAGCCTATTTTTGGCACACGAAGACACCTCACAAAGTCTCGCGCCATTCCGAGTCCGGCGGACGAAGTTGGCCAGCCCCACCCCCCAAGGCTATAGCCCACCCGTTTTTGTGGCCTTTTTCCGCAGGACGAACTTGGCGCCCCGGCTTTCGGGCGGGTATTTTTGGGCGCGGCTGTTGCCGCGGCCTATTTTTAGCACACGGAGGGGCCTCGCAAAGTCTCGCGCCATTCCGAGTCCGGCGGACGAAGTTGGCCAGCCCCACCCCCCAAGGCTATAGCCCACCCGTTTTTGTGGCCTTTTTCCACTGGACGAACTTGGTGCCCGGCCCTTCGGGCGCGTATTTTTGGGCGCGGCTGTGCCCGCGGCCTATTTTTGGCACACGGAGGCGCCTCGCAAAATGTCGCGCCATTCCGAGTCCGGCGGACGAAGTTGGCCAGCCCCACCCCCCAAGGCTATAGCCCACCTGTTTTTGTGGCCTTTTTCCGAGGGACGAACTTGGCGCCCCGGCCTTCCGGTGGGTATTTTTAGGCGCGGCTGTGCCCGCGGCCTATTTTTGGCACACGGAGGTGCCTCGCAAAGTATCGCACCATTCCGAGTCCGGCGGACGAAGTTGGCCAGCCCCACCCCCCAAGGCTATAGCCCACCCGGTTTTGTGGCCTTTTTCCGCTGGACGAACTTGGTGCCCCGGCCTTCGGGCGGGTATTTTTGGGCGCGGCTGTGCCCGCAGCCTATTTTTGGCACACGGAGGTGCCTCGCAAAGTCTCGCGCCATTCCGAGACCGGCGGACGAAGTTGCCCAGCCCCACCCCCCATGGCTATAGCCCACCCGTTTTTGTGGCCTTTTTCCGCTGGACGAACTTGGCGCCCCGGCCTTCGGGCGGGTATTTTTGGGCGCGGCTGAGCCCGCGGCTTATGTTTGGCACACGGAGGTGCCTTGCAAAGTCTCGTGCCATTCCGAGTCCGGCGGACGAAGCTGGCCAGCCCCACCCCCAAGGCTATAGCCCCCACCCGTTTTGTGGCCTTTTTCCGCTGGACGAACTTGGCACCCGGCCTTCGGGCGGGTATTTTTTGGGCGCGGCTGAGCCCGCGGCTTATTTTTGGCACACGGAGGCGCCTCGCAAAGTCTCGTGCCATTCCGAGTCAATGAACGAAGTTGGCCAGCCCCACCCCCCAAGGCTATAGCCCACCCGTTTTTGTGGCCTTTTTCCGCTGGACGAACTTGGCGCCCCGGCCTTCGGGCTGGTATTTTTGGGGGCGGCTGTGCCCGCGGCCTATTTTTGGCACATGGAGGCGCCTCGCAAAGTCTCGCGCCATTCCGAGTCCGGCGGACGAAGTTGGCCAGCCCCACCCCCCAAGGCTATAGCCCACCCGTTTTTGTGGCCTTTTTTCCGCTGGACGAACTTGGCGCCCCGGCCTTCGGGCGGGTATTTTTGGGCGCGGTTGTGGCCGCGGCCTATTTTTGGCACACGGAGGCGCCTCGCAAAGTCTCGCGCCATTCCGAGTCCGGCGGATGAAGTTGGCCAGCCCCACCCCGCAAGGCTATAGCCCACCCGTTTTTGTGGCCTTTTTCCGCTGGACGAACTTGGCGCCCCGGCCTTCGGGCGGGTATTTTTGGGAGCGGCTGAGCCCGCGGCTTATTTTTGGCACACGGAGGAGCCTCGCAAAGTCTCGTGCCATTCCGAGTCCGGCGGACGAAGTTGGCCAGCCCCACCCCCCAAGGCTATAGCCCACCCGTTTTTGTGGCCTTTTTCCGCTGGACGAACTTGGTGCCCCGGCCTTCGGGCGGGTATTTTTGGGCGCGGCTGTGCCCGCAGCCTATTTTTGGCACACGGAGGTGCCTCGCAAAGTCTCGTGCTATTCCGAGTCCGGCGGACGAAGTTGCCCAGCCCCACCCCCCATGGCTATAGCCCACCCGTTTTTGTGGACTTTTTCCGCTGGACGAACTTGGCGCCCCGGCCTTCGGGCGGGTATTTTTGGGCGCGGCTGAGCCCGCGGCTTATTTTTGGCACACGGAGGTGCCTCGCAAAGTCTTGTGCCATTCCGAGTCCGGCGGACGAAGTTGGCCAGCCCCACCCCCCAAGGCTATAGCCCACCCGTTTTTGTGGCCTTTTTTCCGCTGGACGAACTTGGCGCACCGGCCTTCGGGCGGGTATTTTTGGGCGCGGCTGTGGCCGCGGCCTATTTTTGGCACACGGAGGCGCCTCGCAAAGTCTCGCGCCATTCCGAGTCCGGCGGACGAAGTGGGCCAGCCCCACCCCCCAAGGCTATAGCCCACCCGTTTTTGTGGCCTTTTTCCGCTGGACGAACTTGGCGCCCCGGCCTTCGGGCGGGTATTTTTGGGCGCGGCTGAGCCCGCCGCTTATTTTTGGCACACGGAGGCGCCTCGCAAAGTCTCGCGCCATTCCGAGTCCGGCGGACGAAGTGGGCCAGCCCCACCCCCCAAGGCTATAGCCCACCCGTTTTTGTGGCCTTTTTCCGCTGGACGAACTTGGCACCCCGGCCTTCGGTTGGGTATTTTTTGGCGCGGCTGTGCCCACGGCCTATTTTTGGCACACGGACGCGCCTCGCAAAGTCTCGCGCCATTCCGAGTCCGGCGGACGAAGTTGGCCAGCCCCACCCCGCAAGGCTATAGCCCACCCGTTTTTGTGGCCTTTTTCCGCTGGACGAACTTGGCGCCCCGGCCTTCGGGCGGGTATTTTTGGGAGCGGCTGAGCCCGCGGCTTATTTTTGGCACACGGAGGAGCCTCGCAAAGTCTCGTGCCATTCCGAGTCCGGCGGACGAAATTGGCCAGCCCCACCCCCCAAGGCTATAGCCCACCCGTTTTTGTGGCCTTTTTCCGCTGGACGAACTTGGTGCCCCGGCCTTCGGGCGGGTATTTTTGGGCGCGGCTGTGCCCGCAGCCTATTTTTGGCACACGGAGGTGCCTCGCAAAGTCTCGCGCTATTCCGAGTCCGGCGGACGAAGTTGCCCAGCCCCACCCCCCATGGCTATAGCCCACCCGTTTTTGTGGCCTTTTTCCGCTGGACGAACTTGGCGCCCCGGCCTTCGGGCGGGTATTTTTGGGCGCGGCTGAGCCCGCGGCTTATTTTTGGCACACGGAGGTGCCTCGCAAAGTCTTGTGCCATTCCGAGTCCGGCGGACGAAGTTGGCTAGCCCCACCCCCCAAGGCTATAGCCCACCCGTTTTTGTGGCCTTTTTTCCGCTGGACGAACTTGGCGCACCGGCCTTCGGACGGGTATTTTTGGGCGCGGCCTATTTTTGGCACACGGAGGCGCCTCGCAAAGTCTCGCGCCATTCCGAGTCCGGCGGACGAAGTGGGCCAGCCCCACCCCCCAAGGCTATAGCCCACCCGTTTTTGTGGTCTTTTTCCGCTGGACGAACTTGGCGCCCCAGCCTTCGGGCGGGTATTTTTGGGCGCGGTTGTGCCCACGGCCTTTTTTTGTCACACGGAGGCGCCTCCCAAAGTCTCGCGCTATTCCGAGTCCGGCGGACGAAGTTGGCCAGCCCCACCCCCCAAGGCTATAGCCCACCCGTTTTTGTGGCCTTTTTCCGCTGGACGAACTTGGCGCCCCGGCCTTCGGGCGGGTATTTTTGGGCGCGGCTGTGCCCGCGGCCTATTTTGGGCACACGGAGGCGCCTCGCAAAGTCTCGCGCCATTCCGAGTCCGGCGGACGAAGTTTTCCAGCCCCACCCCCCAAGGCTAAAGCCCACCCGTTTTTGTGGCCTTTTTCCGCTGGACGAACTTCGCGCCCCGGCCTTCGGGCGAGTATTTTTGGGCGTGGTTGTGCCCGCAGCCTATTTTTGGCACACGGAGGCGCCTCGCAAAGTCTCGCGCCATTCCGAGTCCGGCGGACGAAGTTGGCCAGCCCCACCCCCCAAGGCTATAGCCCACCCGTTTTTGTGGCCTTTTTCCGCTTGACGAACTTGGCGGCCCGGCCTTCGGGAGGGTATTTTTGGGCGCGGCTGTGACCGCGGCCTATTTTTGGCACATGGAGGTGCCTCGTAAAGTCTCACACCATTCCGAGTCCGGCGGACGAAGTCGGCCAGCCCCACCCCCCAAGGCTATAGCCCACCCGTTTTTGTGGCCTTTTTCCGCTGGACGAACTTGGCGCCCCGGCCTTCGGGCGGGTATTTTTGGACGCGGATGTGCCCGCGGCCTATTTTTGGCACACGGAGGTGCCTCGCAAAGTCTCGCGCCATTCCGAGTCCGGCGGACGAAGTTGGCCAGCCCCACCCCCCAAGGCTATAGCCCACCCGTTTTTGTGGCCCTTTTCCGCTGGACGAACTTGGCGCACCGGCCTTCGGGCGGGTATTTTTGGGTGCGGCTGTGCCCGCGGCCTATTTTTGGCACACGGTGGCACCGCGTAAAGTCTCGCGCCATTCCGAGTCCGGCGGACGAAGTTGGCCAGCCCCACCCCCCAAGGCTATAGCCCACCCGTTGTTGTGGCATTTTTCCGCTGGACGAACTTGGCGCCCCGGCCTTCGGGCAGGTATTTTGGGGCGCGGCTGTGCCCACGGCCTATTTTTGTCTCACGGAGGCGCCTCGCAAAGTCTCGCGCCATTCCGAGTCCGGCGGACGAAGTTGGCCAGCCCCACCCCCCAAGGCTATAGCCCACCTGTTTTTGTGGCATTTTTCCGCTGGACGAACTTGGCGCGCCCCGGCCTTCGGTCGGGTATTTTTGGGCGCGGCTGTGCCCGCGGCCTATTTTTGGCACACGGAGGCGCCTCGCAAAGTCTCGCTCCATTCCGAGTCCGGCGGACGAAGTTGGCCAGCCCCACCCCCCAAGGCTATAGCCCACCCGTTTTTGTGGCCTTTTTCCGCTGGACGAACTTGGCGCCCCGGCCTTCGGGCGGGTATTTTTGGGCGTGGCTGTGACCGCAGCCTATTTTTGGCACACGGAGACACCTCACAAAGTCTCGCGCCATTCCGAGTCCGGCGGACGAAGTTGGCCAGCCCCACCCCCCAAGGCTATAGCCCACCCGTTTTTGTGGCCTTTTTCCGCAGGACGAACTTGGCGCCCCGGCTTTCGGGCGGGTATTTTTGGGCGCGGCTGTTGCCGCGGCCTATTTTTAGCACACGGAGGGGCCTCGCAAAGTCTCGCGCCATTCCGAGTCCGGCGGACGAAGTTGGCCAGCCCCACCCCCCAAGGCTATAGCCCACCCGTTTTTGTGGCCTTTTTCCGCTGGACGAACTTGGCGCCCCGGCCTTCGGGCGGGTATTTTTGGGCGCGGCTGTGCCCGCAGCCTATTTTTGGCACACGGAGGCGCCTCGCAAAATCTCGCGCCATTCCGAGTCCGGCGGACGAAGTGGGCCAGCCCCACCCCCCAAGGCTATAGCCCACCCGTTTTTGTGGCCTTTTTCCGCTGGACGAACTTGGCGCCCTGCCCTTCGGGCGCGTATTTTTGGTAGCGGCTGTGCCCGCGGCCTATTTTTGGCACACGGAGGCGCCTCGCAAAATGTCGCGCCATTCCGAGTCCGGCGGACGAAGTTGGCCAGCCCCACCCCCCAAGGCTATAGCCCACCCGTTTTTGTGGCCTTTTTCCGAGGGACGAACTTGGCGCCCCGGCCTTCCGGTGGGTATTTTTAGGCGCGGCTGTGCCCGCGGCCTATTTTTGGCACACGGAGGCGCCTCGCAAAGTATCGCGCCATTCCGAGTCCGGCGGACGAAGTTGGCCAGCCCCACCCCCCAAGGCTATAGCCCACCCGTTTTTGTGGCCTTTTTCCGCTGGACGAACTTGGCGCCCCGGCCTTCGGGCGGGTATTTTTGGGCGCGGCTGTGCCCGCAGCCTATTTTTGGCACACGGAGGCGCCTCGCAAAATCTCGCGCCATTCCGAGTCCGGCGGACGAAGTGGGCCAGCCCCACCCCCCAAGGCTATAGCCCACCCGTTTTTGTGGCCTTTTTCCGCAGGACGAACTTGGCGCCCCGGCCTTCGGGCGGGTATTTTTGGGCGCGGCTGTGCCCGCAACCTATTTTTGGCATGCGGAGGCACCTCGCAAAGTCTCGCGCCATTCCGAGTCCGGCGGACGAAGTTGGCCAGCCCCACCCCCCAGGGCTATAGCCCACCCGTTTTTGCGGCCTTTTTCCGCTGGACGAACTTCGCGCCCCGGCCTTCGGGCGGGTATTTTTGGGCGCGGCTGTGCCCGCGGCCTATTTTTGGCACACGGAGGCGCCTCGCAAAATCTCGCACCATTCCGAGTCCGGCGGACGAAGTGGGCCAGCCCCACCCCCCAAGGCTATAGCCCACCCGTTTTTGTGGCCTTTTTCCGCTGGACGAACTTGGCGCCCCGGCCTTAGGGCGGGTATTTTTGGCGCGGCTGTGCCGCATGACCTATTTTTGGCACACGGAGGCGCCTCGCAAAATCTCGCGCCATTCCGAGTCCGGCGGACGAAGTGGGCCAGCCCCACCCCCCAAGGCTATAGCCCACCCGTTTTTGTGGCCTTTTTCCGCTGGACGAACTTGGCGCCCCGGCCTTCGGGCGGGTATTTTTGGGCGCGGCTGTGCCCATGCCTATTTTACAGCACACCGAGCCGCCTTGCAAAGTCTCGCGCCATTCCGAGTCCGGCGGACGAAGTTGGCCAGCCCCACCCCCAAGGCTATAGCCCACCTGTTTTTGTGTCCTTTTTCCGCTGGACGAACCTGGCGCCCCGGCCTTCGGGCGGGTATTTTTGGGCGCGGCTGTGCCCGCGGCCTATTTTTGGCACACGGAGGCGCCTCGCAAAGTCTCGCGCCATTCCGAGTCCGGCGGACGAAGTTGGCCAGCCCCACCCCCCAAGGCTATAGCCCACCCGTTTTTGTGGCCTTTTTCCGCTGGACGAACTTGGCGCCCCGGCCTTCGGGCGGGTATTTTTGGGCGAGACTGTGGCCGCAGCCTATTTTTGGCACACGGAGGCGCCTCGCAAAGTCTCGCGCCATTCCGAGTCCGGCGGACGAAGTTGGCCAGCCCCACCCCCCAAGGCTATAGCCCACCCGTTTTTGTGGCCTTTTTCCGCTGGACGAACTTGGCGCCCCTGCCTTCGGGCGGGTATTTTTGGGCGCGGCTGTGCCCGCGGCCTATTTTTGGCACACCGAGCTGCCTTGCAAAGTCTCGCGCCATTCCGATTCCGGCGGACGAAGTTGGCCAGCCCCACCCCCCAAGGCTATAGCCCACCTGTTTTTTGTCCTTTTTCCGCTGGACGAACCTGGCGCCCCGGCCTTCGGGCGGTTATTTTTGGGCGCGGCTGAGCCCGCGGCCTATTTTTGGCACACGGAGGCGCCTCGCAAAGTCTCGCGCCATTCCGAGTCCGGCGGACGAAGTTGGCCAGCCCCACCCCCCAAGGCTATAGCCCACCCGTTTTTGTGGCCTTTTTCCGCTGGACGAACTTGGCGCCCCGGCCTTCGGGCAGGTATTTTTGGGCGAGACTGTGGCCGCAGCCTATTTTTGGCACACGGAGGCGCCTCGAAAAGTCTCGCGCCATTCCGAGTCCGGCGGACGATGTTGGCCAGCCCCACCCCCCAAGGCTATAGCCAACCCGTTTTCGTGGCCTTTTTCCGCTGGACGAACTTGGCGCCCCGGCCTTTGGGCGGGTATTTTTGGGCGAGACTGTGGCCGTAGCCTATTTTTGGCACACGGAGGCGTCTCGCAAAGTCTCGCGCCATTCCGAGTCCGGCGGACGATGTTGGCCAGCCCCACCCCCCAAGGCTATAGCCCACCCGTTTTTGTGTCCTTTTTCCGCTGGACGAACCTGGCGCCCTGGCCTTCGGGCGGGTATTATTGGGCGCGGCTGTGCCCGCGGCCTATTTTGGGCACACGGAGGTGCCTCGCAAAGTCTCGCGCCATTCCGAGTCCGGCGGACGAAGTTGGCCAGCCCCACCCCCCAAGGCTATAGCCCACCCGTTTTTGTGTCCTTTTTCCGCTGGACGAACTTGGCGCCCCGGCCTTCGGGCGGGTATTTTTGGCACACGGAGACACCTCGCAAAGTCTCGCGCCATTCCGAGTCCGGCGGACGAAGTTGGCCAGCCCCACCCCCCAAGGCTATAGCCCACCCGTTTTTGTGGCCTTTTTCCGCAGGACGAACTTGGCGCCCCGGCTTTCGGGCGGGTATTTTTGGGCGCGGCTGTGGCCGCGGCCTATTTTTAGCACACGGAGGGGCCTCGCAAAGTCTCACGCCATTCCGAGTCCGGCGGACGAAGTTGGCCAGCCCCACCCCCCAAGGCTATAGCCCACCCGATTTTGTGGCCTTTTTCCGCTGGACGAACTTGGCGCCCCGGCCTTCGGGCGGGTATTTTTGGGCGCGGCTGTGCCCGCGGCCTATTTTTGGCACACGGAGGCACCTCGCAAAGTCTCGCGCCATTCCGAGTCCGGCGGACGAAGTTGGCCAGCCCCACCCCCCAAGGCTATAGCCCACCCGTTTTTGTGTCCTTTTTCCGCTGGACGAACTTGGCGCCCCGGCCTTCGGGCGGGTATTTTTGGCACACGGAGACACCTCGCAAAGTCTCGCGCCATTCCGAGTCCGGCGGACGAAGTTGGCCAGCCCCACCCCCCAAGGCTATAGCCCACCCGTTTTTGTGGCCTTTTTCCGCAGGACGAACTTGGCGCCCCGGCTTTCGGGCGGGTATTTTTGGGCGCGGCTGTGGCCGCGGCCTATTTTTAGCACACGGAGGGGCCTCGCAAAGTCTCACGCCATTCCGAGTCTGGCGGACGAAGTTGGCCAGCCCCACCCCCCAAGGCTATAGCCCACCCGTTTTTGTGGCCTTTTTCCGAGTGACGAACTTGGCGCCCCGGCCTTCGGGTGGGTATTTTTAGGCGCGGCTGTGCCCGCGGCCTATTTTTGGCACACGAAGGCGCCTCACAAAGTATCGCGCCATTCCGAGTCCGGCGGACGAAGTTGGCCAGCCCCACCCCCCAAGGCTATAGCCCACCCGTTTTTGTGGCCTTTTTCCGCTGGACGAACTTGGCGCCCCTGCCTTCTGGCGGGTATTTTTTGGCGCGGCTGTGGCCGCTGCATATTTTTTGCAAATGGAGGCGCCTCGCAAAGTCTCGCGCCATTCCGAGTCCGCGGACGAAGTTGGCCAGCCCCACCCCCCAAGGCTATAGCCCACCCGTTTTTGTGGCCTTTTTCCGCTGGACGAACTTGGCGCCCCGGCCTTCGGGCGGGTATTTTAGGGCGCGGCTGTGCCCGCGGCCTATTTTTGGCACACCGAGCCGCCTTGCAAAGTCTCGCGCCATTCCGAGTCCGGCGGACGAAGTTGGCCAGCCCCACCCCCAAGGCTATAGCCCACCTGTTTTTGTGTCCTTTTTCCGCTGGACGAACCTGGCGCCCCGGCCGTCGGGGGGGGGGTATTGGGCGCGGCTGTGCCCGCGGCCTATTTTTGGCACACGGAGGCGCCTCGCAAAGTCTCGCGCCATTCCGAGTCCGGCGGACGAAGTTGGCCAGCCCCACCCCCCAAGGCTATAGCCCACCCGTTTTTATGGCCTTTTTCCGCTGGACGAACTTGGCGCCCCGGCCTTCGGGCGGGTATTTTTGGGCGAGACTGTGGCCGCAGCCTATTTTTGGCACACGGGGGCGCCTCGCAAAGTCTCGCGCCATTCCGAGTCCGGCGGACGATGTTGGCCAGCCCCACCCCCCAAGGCTAGAGCCCACCCGTTTTTGTGTCCTTTTTCCGCTGGACGAACCTGGCGCCCCGGCCTTCGGGCGGGTATTTTTGGGCGCGGCTGTGCCCGCGGCCTATTTTTGGCACATGGAGGCCTTTCGCAAATTCTCGCGCCATTCCGAGTCCGGCGGACGAAGTTGGCCAGCCCCACCCCCCAAGGCTATAGCCCACCCGTTTTTGTGTACTTTTTCCGCTGGACGAACCTGGCAACCCGGCCTTCGGGCGGGTATTTTTGGGCGCGGCTGTGCCCGCGGCCTATTTTTGGCACACGGAGGTGCCTCGCAAAGTCTCGCGCCATTCCGAGTCCGGCGGACGAAGTTGGCCAGCCCCACCCCCCAAGGCTATAGCCCACCCGTTTTTGTGGCCTTTTTCCGCTGGACGAACTTGGCGCCCCGGCCTTCGGGCGGGTATTTTTGGGCGCGGCTGTGCCCGCGGCCTATTTTGGGCACACGGAGGTGCCTCGCAAAGTCTCGCGCCATTCCGAGTCCGACGGACGAAGTTGGCCAGCCCCACCCCCCAAGGCTATAGCCCACCCGTTTTTGTGGCCTTTTTCCGCTGGACGAACTTGGCGCAACGGCCTTCAGGAGGGTATTTTTGGGCGCGGCTCTGTCCGTGGCCTATTTATGGCACACGGAGGAACCTCGCAAAGTCTCACGCCATTCCGAGTCCGGCGGACGAAGTTGGCCAGCCCCACCCCCAAGGCTATAGCCCACCCGTTTTTGTAGCCTTTTTCCGCTGGACGAACTTGGCGCCCCGGCCTTGGGGCGGGTATTTTTGTGCGCGGCTGTGCCCACGGCCTATTTTTAACACACGGAGGCGCCTCGCAAATTCTCGCGCCATTCCGAGTCCGGCGGACGAAGTTGGCCAGCCCCACCCCCCAAGGCTATAGCCCACCCGTTTTTGTGGCCTTTTTCCGCTGGACGAACTTGGCGCCCCGGCCTTCGGGCGGGTGATTTTGGGCGCGGCTGTGCCCGCGGCCTATTTTGGGCACACGGAGGCACTTCGCAAAGTCTCGCGCCATTCCGAGTCCGACGGACGAAGTTGGCCAGCCGCACCCCCCAAGGCTATAGCCCACCCGTTTTTGTGGCCTTTTTCCGCTGGACGAACTTGGCGCAACGGCCTTCGGGCGGGTATTTTTGGGCGCGGCTGTGCCCGCGGCCTATTTATGGCACACGGAGGTTCCTCGCAAAGTCTCGCGCCATTCCGAGTCCGGCGGACGAAGTTGGCCAGCCCCACCCCCCTAGGCTATAGCCCACCCATTTTCGTGGTCTTTTTCCGCTGGACGAACTTGGCGCCCCGGCCTTCGGGCGGGTATTTTTGGGCGCGGCTGTCCCCGCGGCCTATTTTTGGCACACGGAGGCACCTCGCAAAGTCTCGCGCCATTCCGAGTCCGGCGGACGAAGTTGGCCAGCCCCCCTCCCCAAAGGCTATAGCCCCCCCCGTTTGGGGGCCTAAGTCCGCTGGACGAACTTGGCGCCCAGGCCTTCGGGCGGGTATTTTTGGGCGCGGCTGTGCCCGCGGCCTATTTTTGGCACATGGAGGCACCTCGCAAAGTCTCGCACCATTCTGAGTCCGGCGGACGATGTGGGCCAGCCCCACCCCCCAAGGGTATAGCCCACCCGTTTTTGTGGCCTTTTTCCGCTAGACGAACCTGGCGCCCCGGCCTTCGGGTTGGTATTTTTGGGCGCGGCTGTGCCCGCGGCCTATTTTTAACACACGGAGGCGCCTCGCAAAGTCTCGCGCCATTCCGAGTCCGGCGGACGAAGTTGGCCAGCCCCACCACCCAAGGCTATTGCCCACCCGTTTTTGTGGCCTTTTTCCGCTGGACGAACTTTGCGCCCCATCCTTCGGGCGGGTATTTTTGGGCGCGGCTGTGCCCGGGCCTATTTTTGGCACACAGAGGTGCCTCGCCAAGTCTCGCGCCATTCCGAGTCCGGCGGACGAAGTTGGCCAGCCCCACCCCCCAAGGCTATAGTCCACCCGTTTTTGTGGCCTTTTTCCGCTGGACGAACTTGGCGCCCCGGCCTTCGGGCGGGTATTTTTGGCGCTGGCTGTGCCCAGGCCTATTTTTGGCACACGGAGGTGCCTCGCAAAGTCTCGCGCCATTCCGAGTCCGGGCGGACGAAGTTGGCCAGCCCCACCCCCAAGGCTATAGCCCACCCGTTTTGTGGCCTTTTTCCGCTGGACGAACTTGGCGCCCGGCCTTCGGGCGGGTATTTTGGGCGCGGCTGTGCTGTGCCCGCGGCCTATTTTGGGCACACGGAGGCGCCTCGCAAAGTCTCGCGCCATTCCGAGTCCGACGGACGAAGTTGGCCAGCCCCACCCCCCAAGGCTATAGCCCACCCGTTTTTGTGGCCTTTTTCCGCCGGACGAACTTGGCGCAACGGCCTTCAGGAGGGTATTTTTGGGCGCGGCTCTGTCCGTGGCCTATTTATGGCACACGGAGGAACCTCGCAAAGTCTCGCGCCATTCCGAGTCCGACGGACGAAGTTGGCCAGCCCCACCCCCAAGGCTATAGCCCACCCGTTTTTGTAGCCTTTTTCCGCTGGACGAACTTGGCGCCCCGGCCTTGGGGCGGGTATTTTTGTCCGCGGCTGTGCCCACGGCCTATTTTTAACACACGGAGGCACCTCGCAAATTCTCGCGCCATTCCGAGTCCGGCGGGCGAAGTTGGCCAGCCCCACCCCCCAAGGCTATAGCCCACCCGTTTTTGTGGCCTTTTTCCGCTGGACGAACTTGGCGCCCCGGCCTTCGGGCGGGTAATTTTGGGCGCGGCTGTGCCCGCGGCCTATTTTGGGCACACGGAGGCACTTCGCAAAGTCTCGCGCCATTCTGAGTCCGACGGACGAAGTTGGCCAGCCCCACCCCCCAAGGCTATAGCCCACCCGTTTTTGTGGCCTTTTTCCGCTGGACGAACTTGGCGCAACGGCCTTCGGGCGGGTATTTTTGGGCGCGGCTGTGCCCGCGGCCTATTTTGGGCACACGGAGGCGCCTCGCAAAGTCTCGCGCCATTCCGAGTCCGACGGACGAAGTTGGCCAGCCCCACCCCCCAAGGCTATAGCCCACCCGTTTTTGTGGCCTTTTTCCGCTGGACGAACTTGGCACAACGGCCTTCAGGAGGGTATTTTTGGGCGCGGCTCTGTCCGTGGCCTATTTATGGCACACGGAGGAACCTCGCAAAGTCTCGCGCCATTCCGAGTCCGGCGGACGAAGTTGGCCAGCCCCACCCCCAAGGCTATAGCCCACCCGTTTTTGTAGCCTTTTTCCGCTGGACGAACTTGGCGCCCCGGCCTTGGGGCGGGTATTTTTGTGCGCGGCTGTGCCCGCGGCCTATTTTTAACACACGGAGGCGCCTCGCAAATTCTCGCGCCATTCCGAGTCCGGCGGGCGAAGTTGGCCAGCCCCACCCCCCAAGGCTATAGCCCACCCGTTTTTGTGGCCTTTTTCCGCTGGACGAACTTGGCGCCCCGGCCTTCGGGCGGGTAATTTTGGGCGCGGCTGTGCCCGCGGCCTATTTTGGGCACACGGAGGCACTTCGCAAAGTCTCGCGCCATTCCGAGTCCGACGGACGAAGTTGGCCAGCCCCACCCCCCAAGGCTATAGCCCACCCGTTTTTGTGGCCTTTTTCCGCTGGACGAACTTGGCGCAACGGCCTTCGGGCGGGTATTTTTGGGCGCGGCTGTGCCCGCGGCCTATTTATGGCACACGGAGGTTCCTCGCAAAGTCTCGCGCCATTCCGAGTCCGGCGGACGAAGTTGGCCAGCCCCACCCCCAAGGCTATAGCCCACCCGTTTTTGTGGCCTTTTTCCGCTGGACGAACTTGGCGCCCCATCCTTCGGGCGGGTATTTTTGGGTGCGGCTGTGCCCGGGCCTATTTTTGGCACACGGAGGTGCCTCGCAAAGTCTCGCGCCATTCCGAGTCCGGCGGACAAAGTTGGCCAGCCCCACCCCCCAAGCCTATAGCCCACCCGTTTTTGTGGCCTTTTTCCGCTGGACGAACTTGGCGTCCCGGCCTTCGGGCAGGTATTTTTGGGCGCGGCTGTGACCGCGGCCTATTTTTGGCACACGGAGGCACCTCGAAAAGTCTCGCGCCATTCCGAGTCCGGCGTGCGATGTTGGCCAGCCCCACCGCCCAAGGCTATAGCCCACCCGTTTTTGTGGCCTTTTTCCGCTGGACGAACTTGGCGCCCCGGCCTTCGGGCGGTTATTTTTGGGCGCGGCTGTGCCCGCGGCCTATTTTTGGCACACGGAGGCACCTCACAAAGTCTCGCGCCATTCCGAGTCCGGCGGAGGAAGTTGGCCAGCCCCACCCCCCTAGGCTATAGCCCACCCGTTTTCGTGGTCTTTTTCCGCTGGACGAACTTGGCACCCCGGCCTTCGGGCGGGTATTTTTGGGCGCGGCTGTCCCCGCGGCCTATTTTTGGCACACGGAGGCACCTCGCAAAGTCTCGCGCCATTCCGAGTCCGGCGGACGAAGTTGGCCAGCCCCACCCCCCAAGGCTATAGCCCACCCGTTTTTGTGGCCTTTTTCCGCTGGACGAACTTGGCGCCCCGGCCTTCGGGCGGGTATTTTTGGACGCGGCTGTGCCCGCGGCATATTTTTGGCACACGGAGGCACCTCGTAAAGTCTCGCGCCATTCCGAGTCCGGCGGACGATGTGGGCCAGCCCCACCCCCCAAGGCTATAGCCCACCCGTTTTTGTGGCCTTTTTCCGCTGGACGAACCTGGCGCCCCGGCCTTCGGGTTGGTATTTTTGGGCGCGGCTGTGCCCGCGGCCTATTTTTAACACACGGAGGCGCCTCGCAAAGTCTCGCGCCATTCCGAGTCCGGCGGACGAAGTTGGCCAGCCCCACCCCCCAAGGCTATTGCCCACCCGTTTTTGTGGCCTTTTTCCGCTGGACGAACTTTGCGCCCCATCCTTCGGGCGGGTATTTTTGGGCGCGGCTGTGCCCGCGGCCTATTTTTGGCACACGGAGGCGCCTCGCAAAGTCTCGCGCCATTCCGAGTCCGGCGGACGATGTGGGCCAGCCCCACCCCCCAAGGCTATAGCCCACCCGTTTTTGTGGCCTTTTTCCGCAGGACGAACTTGGCGCCCCGGCCTTCGGGTGGGTATATTTGTACGCGGCTGTGCCCGCGGCCTATTTTTGGCACACGGAGGCACCTCGCAAAGTCTCGCGCCATTCCGAGTCCGGCGGACGAAGTTGGCCAGTCCCACCCCCCAAGGCTATAGCCCACCCGTTTTTGTAGCCTTTTTCCGCTGGACGAACTTGGCGCCCCGGCCTTGGGGCGGGTATTTTTGTGCGCGGCTGTGCCCGCGGCCTATTTTTAACACACGGAGGCGCCTCGTAAATTCTCGCGCGATTCCGAGTCCGGCGGGCGAAGTTGGCCAGCCCCACCCCCCAAGGCTATAGCCCACCCGTTTTTGTGGCCTTTTTCCGCTGGACGAACTTGGCGCCCCGGCCTTCGGGCGGGTAATTTTGGGCGCGGCTGTGCCCGCGGCCTATTTTGGGCACACGGAGGCACTTCGCAAAGTCTCGCGCCATTCCGAGTCCGACGGACGAAGTTGGCCAGCCCCACCCCCCAAGGCTATAGCCCACCCGTTTTTGTGGCCTTTTTCCGCTGGACGAACTTGGCGCAACGGCCTTCGGGCGGGTATTTTTGGGCGCGGCTGTGCCCGCGGCCTATTTTGGGCACACGGAGGCGCCTCGCAAAGTATCGCGCCATTCCGAGTCCGACGGACGAAGTTGGCCAGCCCCACCCCCCAAGGCTATAGCCCACCCGTTTTTGTGGCCTTTTTCCGCTGGACGAACTTGGCGCAACGGCCTTCAGGAGGGTATTTTTGGGCGCGGCTCTGTCCGTGGCCTATTTATGGCACACGGAGGAACCTCGCAAAGTCTCGCACCATTCCGAGTCCGGCGGACGAAGTTGGCCAGCCCCACCCCCAAGGCTATAGCCCACCCGTTTTTGTAGCCTTTTTCCGCTGGACGAACTTGGCGCCCGGCCTTGGGGCGGGTATTTTTGTCTTGTGCCGTGCCCATGGCCTATTTTTAACACACGGAGGAGCCTCGCAAATTCTCGCGCCATTCCGAGTCCGGCGGGCGAAGTTGGCCAGCCCCACCCCCCAAGGCTATAGCCCACCCGTTTTTGTGGCCTTTTTCCGCTGGACGAACTTGGCGCCCCGGCCTTCGGGCGGGTAATTTTGGGCGCGGCTGTGCCCGCGGCCTATTTTGGGCACACGAAGGCACTTCGCAAAGTCTCGCGCCATTCCGAGTCCGACGGACGAAGTTGGCCGGCCCCACCCCCCAAGGCGATAGCCAACCCGTTGTGGTGGCCTGTTTCCGCTGGACGAACTTGGCGCAACGGCCTTGGGCGGGTATTTTTGGCGCGGCTGTGCCCGCGGCCTATTTATGGCACACGGAGGTTCCTCGCAAAGTCTCGCGCCATTCCGAGTCCGGCGGACGAAGTTGGCCAGCCCCACCCCCAAGGCTATAGCCCACCCGTTTTTGTTGCCTTT
This sequence comes from Citrus cavaleriei, assembly GCA_030448935.1. Classification (NCBI taxonomy): domain Eukaryota; kingdom Viridiplantae; phylum Streptophyta; class Magnoliopsida; order Sapindales; family Rutaceae; genus Citrus; species Citrus cavaleriei. The sequence goes on from JAUJEM010000087.1 coordinate 99,995, forward strand.
TTCCGCTGGACGAACTTGGCGCCCCATGCTTCGGGCGGGTATTTTTGGGTGCGGCTGTGCCCGGGCCTATTTTTGGCACACGGAGGTGCCTCGCAAAGTCTCGCGCCATTCCGAGTCCGGCGGACAAAGTTGGCCAGCCCCACCCCCCAAGCGTATAGCCCACCCGTTTTTGTGGCCTTTTTCCGCTGGACGAACTTGGCGTCCCGGCCTTCGGGCAGGTATTTTTGGGCGCGGCTGTGACCGCGGCCTATTTTTGGCACACGGAGGCACCTCAAAAAGTCTCGCGCCATTCCGAGTCCGGCGTGCGATGTTGGCCAGCCCCACCGCCCAAGGCTATAGCCCACCCGTTTTTGTGGCCTTTTTCCGCTGGACGAACTTGGCGCCCCGGCCTTCGGGCGGTTATTTTTGGGCGCGGCTGTGCCCGCGGCCTATTTTTGGCACACGGAGGCACCTCACAAAGTCTCGCGCCATTCCGAGTCCGGCGGAGGAAGTTGGCCAGCCCCACCCCCCTAGGCTATAGCCCACCCGTTTTCGTGGTCTTTTTCCGCTGGACGAACTTGGCACCCCGGCCTTCGGGCGGGTATTTTTGGGCGCGGCTGTCCCCGCGGCCTATTTTTGGCACACGGAGGGACCTCGCAAAGTCTCGCGCCATTCCGAGTCCGGCGGACGAAGTTGGCCAGCCCCACCCCCCAAGGCTATAGCCCACCCGTTTTTGTGGCCTTTTTCCGCTGGACGAACTTGGCGCCCAGGCCTTCGGGCGGGTATTTTTGGGCGCGGCTGTGCCCGCGGCCTATTTTTGGCACACGGAGGCACCTCGTAAAGTCTCGCGCCATTCCGAGTCCGGCGGACGATGTGGGCCAGCCCCACCCCCCAAGGCTATAGCCCACCCGTTTTTGTGGCCTTTTTCCGCTGGACGAACCTGGCGCCCCGGCCTTCGGGTTGGTATTTTTGGGCGCGGCTGTGCCCGCGGCCTATTTTTAACACACGGAGGCGCCTCGCAAAGTCTCGCGCCATTCCGAGTCCGGCGGACGTAGTTGGCCAGCCCCACCCCCCAAGGCTATTGCCCACCCGTTTTTGTGGCCTTTTTCCGCTGGACGAACTTTGCGCCCCATCCTTCGGGCGGGTATTTTTGGGCGCGGCTGTGCCCGGGCCTATTTTTGGCACACGGAGGTGCCTCGCCAAGTCTCGCGCCATTCCGAGTCCGGCGGACGAAGTTGGCCAGCCCCACCCCCCAAGGCTATAGTCCACCCGTTTTTGTGGCCTTTTTCCGCTGGACGAACTTGGCGCCCCGGCCTTCGGGCGGGTATTTTTGGGCGCGGCTGTGCCCGCGGCCTATTTTTGGCACACGGAGGCGCCTCGCAAAGTCTCGCGCCATTCCGAGTCCGGCGGACGATGTGGGCCAGCCCCACCCCCCAAGGCTATAGCCCACCCGTTTTTGTGGCCTTTTTCCGCAGGACGAACTTGGCGCCCCGGCCTTCGGGTGGGTATATTTGTACGCGGCTGTGCCCGCGGCCTATTTTTGGCACACGGAGGTACCTCGCAAAGTCTCGCGCCATTCCGAGTCCGGCGGACGAAGTTGGCCAGTCCCACCCCCCAAGGCTATAGCCCACCCGTTTTTGTGGCCTTTTTCCGCTGGACGAACTTGGCGCCCCGGCCTTCGGGTGGGTATATTTGGGCGCGGCTGTGGCCACGGCCTATTTTTGGCGCACAGAGGCGCCTCGCAAAGTCTCATGCCATTCCGAGTCCGGCGGACGAAGTTGGCCAGCCCCACCCCCCAAGGCTATAGACCACCCGTTTTTGTGGCCTTTTTACGCTGGACGAACTTGGCTCCCCGGCCTTCGGGCGGGTATTTTTGGGTGCGGCTGTGCCCGCGGGCTATTTTTGGTACACGGAGGCGCCTCGCAAAGTCTCGTGCCATTCCAAGTCCGGCGGACGAAGTTGGCCAGCCCCACCCCCCAAGGCTATAGCCCACCCGTTTTTGTGGCCTTTTTCCGCTGGACGAACTTGGCGCCCCGGCCTTCGGGTGGGTATTTTTGGGCGCGGCTGTGCCCGCGGCCTATTTTTGGCACACGGAGGCGCCTCGCAAAGGCTCGCGCCATTCCGAGTCCGGCGCACCCCCCAAGGCTATAGCCCACCCGTTTTTGTGGCCTTTTTCCGCTGGACGAACTTGGCGCCCCGGTCTTCGGGCTGGTATTTTTGGGTACGGCTGTGTCCGCGGCCTATTTTTGGCACACGGAGGCGCCTCGCAAAGTCTCGCGCCATTCCGAGTCCGGCGGACGAAGTTGGTCAGCCCCACCCCCCAAGGCTATAGCCCACCCGTTTTTGTGGCCTTTTTCCGCTGGACGAACTTGGCGCCCCGGTCTTCGGGCGGGTATTTTTGGGTACGGCTGTGTCCGCGGCCTATTTTTGGCACACGGAGGCGCCTCGCAAAGTTTCGCGCCATTCCGAGTCCGGCGGACGAAGTGGGCGAGCCCCACCCCCCAAGGCTATAGCCCACCCGTTTTTGTGGCCTTTTTCCGTTGGACGAACTTGGCGCCCCGGCCTTCGGGCGGGTATTTTTGGGCGCGGCTCTGCCCGCGGCCTATTTTTGGCACACGGAGGCACCTCGCAAACTCTCGCGCCATTCCGAGTCCGGCGGACGAAGTTGGTCAGCCCCACCCCCCAAGGCTATAGCCCACCCGTTTTTGTGGCTTTTTTCCGCTGGACGAACTTTGCGCCCCGGCCTTCGGGCGGGTATTTTTGGGCGCGGCTGTGCTTGCGGCCTATTTTTGGCACACGGAGGCGCCTCGCAAAGTCTCGCGCCATTCCGAGTCCGGCGGACGAAGTTGGCCAGCCCCACCCCCCAAGGCTACAGCCCACCCGTTTTTGTGGCCTTTTTCCGCTGGACGAACTTGGCGCAACGGCCTTCGGGCGGGTATTTTTGGGCGCGGCTTTGCCCGCGTCCTATTTTTGGCAAACGGAGGCGCCTCGCAAAGTCTCGCGCCATTCCGAGTCCGGCGGACGAAGTTGGCCAGCCCCACCCCCCAAGGCTATAGCCCACCCATTTTTTGTGGCCTTTTTCCGCTGGACGAACTTGGCGGCCCGGCCTTCGGGCGGGTATTTTTGGGCACGGCTGTGCCCACGGCCTATTTTTGGCACACGGACGCGCCTCGCAAAGTCTCGCGCCATTCCGAGTCCGGCGGACGAAGTTGGCCAGCCCCACCCCCCAAGGCTATAGCCCACCCGTTTTTGTGGCCTTTTTCCGCTGGACGAACTTGGCGCCCCGGCCTTCGGGCGGGTATTTTTGGGCGCGGCTGTGCCTGCGGTCTATTTTTGGCACACGGAGGCGCCTCGCAAAGTCTCGCTCCATTCCGAGTCCGGCGGACGAAGTTGGCCAGCCCCACCCCCAAACGCTATAGCCCACCCGTTTTTGTGGCCTTTTTCCGCTGGACGAACATGGCGCCCCGGCCTTCGGGCGGGTATTTTTGGGCGCGGCTGTGCCCGCGGCCTATTTTTGGCACACGGCGGTGCCTCGCAAAGTCTCGCGCAATTCCGAGTCCGGCGGACGAAGTTGGCGAGCCCCACCCCCCAAGGCTATAGCCCACCTGTTTTTGTGGCCTTTTACCGCTGGACGAACTTGGCACCCCGGCCTTCGGGCGGGTATTTTTGGGAGCGGCTGTGCCTGCGGCCTATTTTTGGCACACGGAGGCGCCACGCAAAGTCTCGCGCCATTCCGAGTCCGGCGGACGAAGTTGGCCAGCCCCACCCCCCAAGGCTATAGCCCACCCGTTTTTGTGGCCTTTTTCCGCTGGACGAACTTGGCGCCCCGGCCTTCGGGCGGGTATTTTTAGGCGCAGCTCTGCCCGCGGCCTATTTTTGGCACACGGAGGCGCCTCGCAAAGTCTCGCGCCATTCCGAGTCCGGCGGACGAAGTTGGCCAGCCCCACCCCCCAAGGCTATAGCCCACCCGTTTTTGTGGCCTTTTTCCGCTGGACGAACTTGGCGCCCCGGCCTTCGGGCGGGTATTTTTGGGCGCGGCTGTGCCCGCGGCCTGTTTTTGGCCCACGGAGGTGCCTCGCAAAGTCTCGCGCCATTCCGAGTCCGGCGGACAAAGTTGGCCAGCCCCACCCCCAAGGCTATAGCCCACCCGTTTTTGTGGCCTTTTTCCGCTGGACGAACTTGGCGCCCCGGCCTTCGGGCGGGTATTTTTGGGCCCGGCTGTGCCCACGGCCTATTTTGTGCACACGGACTAGCCTCGAAAAGTCTCGCGCCATTCCGAGTCCGGCGGACGAAGTTGGGCAGCCCCACCCCCCAAGGCTATAGCCCACCCGTTTTTGTGGCCTTTTTCCGCTGGACGAACTTGGCGCCCCGGCCTTCGGGCGGGTATTTTTGGGCGCGGCTGTGCGCGCGGCCTATTTTTGGCACACGGAGGCGCCTCGCAAAGGCTCGCGCTATTCCGAGTCCGGCGCACCCCCCAAGGCTATAGCCCACCCGTTTTTGTGGCCTTTTTCCGCTGGACGAACTTGGCGCCCCGGTCTTCGGGCGGGTATTTTTGGGTACGGCTGTGTCCGCGGCCTATTTTTGGCACACGGAGGCGCCTCGCAAAGTCTCGCGCCATTCCGAGTCCGGCGGACGAAGTGGGCGAGCCCCACCCCCCAAGGCTATAGCCCACCCGTTTTTGTGGCCTTTTTCCGTTGGACGAACTTGGCGCCCCGGCCTTCGGGCGGGTATTTTTGGTCGCGGCTCTGCCCGCGGCCTATTTTTGGCACACGGAGGCACCTCGCAAAGTCTCGCGCCATTCCGAGTCCGGCGGACGAAGTTGGCCAGCCCCACCCCCCAAGGCTATAGCCCACCCGTTTTTGTGGCCTTTTTCCGCTGGACGAACTTGGCGCCCCGGCCTTCGGGCGGGTATTTTTGGGCGCGGCTGTGCCTGCGGCCTATTTTTGGCACACGGAGGCGCCTCGCAAAGTCTCGCTCCATTCCGAGTCCGGCGGACGAAGTTGGCCAGCCCCACCCCCAAACGCTATAGCCCACCCGTTTTTGTGGCCTTTTTCCGCTGGACGAACTTGGCGCCCCGGCCTTCGTGCGGGTATTTTTCGGCGCGGCTGTGCCCGCGGCCTATTTTTGGCACACGGAGGCGCCTCGCAAAGTCTCGCGCCATTCCGAGTCCGGCGGACGAAGTTGGCGAGCCCCACCCCCCAAGACTATAGCCCACCCGTTTTTGTGGCCTTTTACCGCTGGACGAACTTGGCGCCCCGGCCTTCGGGTGGGTATTTTTGGAACGGCTGTGCCTGCGGCCTATTTTTGGCACACGGAGGCGCCACACAAAGTCTCGCGCCATTCCGAGTCCGGCGGACAAAGTTGGCCAGCCCCACCCCCCAAGGCTATAGCCCACCGGTTTTTGTGGCCTTTTTCCGCTGGACGAACTTGGCGCCCCGACCTTCGGGCGGGTATTTTTGGGCGCAGCTGTGCCCGCGTCCTATTTTTGGCACATGGAGGCGCCTCGCAAAGTCTCGCGCCATTCCGAGTCTGGCGGACGAAGTTGGCCAGCCCCACCCCCCAAGGCTATAGCCCACCCGTTTTTGTGGCCTTTTTCCGCTGGACGAACTTGGCGCCCCGGCCTTCGGGCGGGTATTTTTGGGCGCGGATGTGCCCGCGGACTATTTTTGGCACACGGAGGCCCCACGCAAAGTCTCGCGCCATTCCGAGTCCGGTGGACGAAGTTGGCCAGCCCCACCCCCCAAAGCTATAGCCCACCCGTTTTTGTGGCCTTTTTCCGCTGGACGAACTTGGCGCCCCGGCCTTCGGGCGGGTATTTTTGGGCGCGGCTGTGCCCGCGGCCTATTTTTGGCACACGGAGGCGCCTCGCAAAGTCTCGCGCCATTCCGAGTCCGGCGGACGAAGTTGGCGAGCCCCACCCCCCAAGGCTATAGCCCACCCGTTTTTGTGGCCTTTTACCGCTGGACGAACTTGGCGCCCCGACCTTCGGGCGGGTATTTTTGGGCGCAGCTGTGCCCGCGTCCTATTTTTGGCACATGGAGGCGCCTCGCAAAGTCTCGCGCCATTCCGAGTCCGGCGGACGAAGTTGGCGAGCCCCACCCCCCAAGGCTATAGCCCACCCGTTTTTGTGGCCTTTTACCGCTGGACGAACTTGGCACCCCGGCCTTCGGGCGGGTATTTTTGGGAGCGGCTGTGCCTGCGGCCTATTTTTGGCACACGGAGGCCCCACGCAAAGTCTCGCGCCATTCCGAGTCCGGTGGACGAAGTTGGCCAGCCCCACCCCCCAAAGCTATAGCCCACCCGTTTTTGTGGCCTTTTTCCGCTGGACGAACTTGGCGCCCCGGCCTTCGGGCGGGAATTTTTGGGCGCGGCTGTGCCCGCGGCCTATTTTTGGCACACGCAGACGCCTCGCAAAGTCTCGCGCCATTCCGAGTCCGGCGGACGATGTTGGCCAGCCCCACCCCCCAAGGCTATAGCCCACCCGTTTTTGTGGCCTTTTTCCGCTGGACGAACTTGGCGCCCCGGCCTTCGGGCGGGTATTTTTGGGCGCGGCTGTGCCCGAGTCCTATTTTTGGCACATGGAGGCGCCTCGCAAAGTCTCGCGCCATTCCGAGTCCGGCGGACGAAGTTGGCCAGCCCCACCCCCCAAGGCTATAGCCCACCCGTTTTTGTGGCCTTTTTCCGCTGGACGAACTTGGCGCCCCGGCCTTCGGGCGGGTATTTTTGGGCGCGGATGTGCCCGCGGACTATTTTTGGCACACGGAGGCGGCTCGCAAAGTCTCGCGCCATTCCGAGTCCGGCGGACGAAGTTGGCGAGCCCCACCCCCCAAGGCTATAGCCCACCCGTTTTTGTGGCCTTTTACCGCTGGACGAACTTGGCACCCCGGCCTTCGGGCGGGTATTTTTGGGAGCGGCTGTGCCGGCGGCCTATTTTTGGCACACGGAGGCGCCACACAAAGTCTCGCGCCATTCCGAGTCCGGCGGACGAAGTTGGCCAGCCCCACCCCCCAAGGCTATAGCCCACCCGTTTTTGTGGCCTTTTACCGCTGGACGAACTTGGCACCCCGGCCTTCGGGCGGGTATTTTTGGGAGCGGCTGTGCCTGCGGCCTATTTTTGGCATACGGAGGCGCCACACAAAGTCTCGCGCCATTCCGAGTCCGGCGGACGATGTTGGCCAGCCCCACCCCCCAAGGCTATAGCCCACCCGTTTTTGTGGCCTTTTTCCGCTGGACGAACTTGGCGCCCCGGCCTTCGGGCGGGTATTTTTGGGCGCGGCTGTGCCCGAGTCCTATTTTTGGCACATGGAGGCGCCTCGCAAAGTCTCGCGCCATTCCGAGTCCGGCGGACGAAGTTGGCCAGCCCCACCCCCCAAGGCTATAGCCCACCCGTTTTTGTGGCCTTTTTCCGCTGGACGAACTTGGCGCCCCGGCCTTCGGGCGGGTATTTTTGGGCGCGGATGTGCCCGCGGACTATTTTTGGCACACGGAGGCGGCTCGCAAAGTCTCGCGCCATTCCGAGTCCGGCGGACGAAGTTGGCGAGCCCCACCCCCCAAGGCTATAGCCCACCCGTTTTTGTGGCCTTTTACCGCTGGACGAACTTGGCACCCCGGCCGTCGGGCGGGTATTTTGGGAGCGGCTGTGCCGCGGCTGGCCACCCAGCACACGGAGGCGCCACACAAAGTCTCGCGCCATTCCGAGTCCGGCGGACGAAGTTGGCCAGCCCCACCCCCCAACGCTATAGCCCACCCATTTTTGTGGCCTTTTTCCGCTGGACGAACTTGGCGCCCCGGCCTTCGGGCGGGTATTTTTGGGCGCGGCTGTGCCCGAGTCCTATTTTTGGCACACGGAGGCGCCTCGCAAAGTCTCGCGCCATTCCGAGTCCGGCGGACGAAGTTGGCCAGCCCCACCCCCCAAGGCTATAGCCCACCCATTTTTGTGGCCTTTTTCCGCTGGACGAACTTGGCGCCCCGGCCTTCGGGAGGGTATTTTTGGGTGCGGCTGTGCCCGCAGCCTATTTTTGGCACACGGAGGCGCCTCGCAAAGTCTCGCGCCATTCCGAGTCCGGCGGACGAAGTTGGCCAGCCCCACCCCCCAAGGCTATAGCCCACCCGTTTTTGTGGCCTTTTACCGCTGGACGAACTTGGCGCCCCGGCCTTCGGGCGGGTATTTTTGGGCGCGGCTGTGCCCGTGGCCTATTTTGGGCACACGGAGGCGCCTCGCAAAGGCTCGCGCCATTCCGAGTCCGGCGGACGAAGTTGGCCAGCCCCACCACCCAAGGCTATAGCCCGCCCGTTTTTATGGCCTTTTTCCGCTGGACGAACTTGGCGCCCCGGCCTTCGGGCGAGTATTTTTGGGCGCGGCTGTGCCCGCGGCTTATTTTTGGAACACGGAGGTGCCTCGCAAAGTCTCGCGCCATTCCGAGTCCGGCGGACGAAGTTGGCCAGCCCCACCCCCCAAGGCTATAGCCCACCCGTTTTTGTGGCCTTTTACAGCTGGACGAACTTGGCGCCCCGGCCTTCGGGCGGGTATTTTTGGACACGGCTGTGCCCGCAGCCTATTTTTGGCACACGGAGGCGCCTCGTAAAGTCTCGCGCCATTCCGAGTCCGGCGGACGAAGTTGGCCAGCCCCACCCCCCAAGGCTATAGCCCACCCGTTTTTGTGGCCTTTTTCCGCTGGACGAACTTGGCGCCCCGGCCTTCGGGCGGGTTTTTTTGGCCGCGGATGTGCCCACGGACTATTTTTGGCACACGGAGGCGCCTCGCAAAGTCTCGCACCATTCCGAGTCCGGCGGACGAAGTTGGCCAGCCCCACCCCCCAAGGCTATAGCCCACCCGTTTTTGTGGCCTTTTTCCGCTGGACGAACTTGGCGCCCCGGCCTTCGGGCGGGTATTTTTGGGCGCGGATGTGCCCGCGGCCTATTTTTGGCACACGGAGACGCCTCGCAAAGTCTCGCGCCATTCCGTGCCCGGCGGACGAAGTTGGCCGGCCCCACCCCCCAAGGCTATAGCCCACCCGTTTTTGTGGCCTTTTTCCGTTGGACGATATGCCGCCCCATCCTTCGGGCGGGTATTTTTGGGCGCGGCTGTGCCCTGGCCTATTTTTGGCACACGGAGGTGCCTCGCAAAGTGTCGCGCCATTCCGAGTCCGGCGGACGAAGTGGGCCAGCCCCACCCCCCAAGGCTATAGCCCACCCGTTTTTGTGGCCTTTTTCCGCTGGAGGAACTTGGCGCCCCGGCCTTCGGGCGGGTATTTTTGGGCGCGGCTGTGCCCGCGGCCTATTTTTGGCACACGGAGGCGCCTTGCAAAGTCTCGCATCATTCCGAGTCCGGCGGACGGAGTTGGCCAGCCCCACCCCCCAAGGCTATAGCCCACCCGTTTTTGTGGCCTTTTTCCGCTGGACGAACTTGGGGCCCCGGCCTTCGGGCGGGTATTTTTGGGCGCGGCTGTGCCCGCGGCCTATTTCTGCAACACGGAGGCGCCTTGCAAAGTCTCGCGCCATTCCGAGTCCGGCGGACGAAGTTGGCCAGCCCCACCCCCCAAAGCTATAGCCCACCCGTTTTTGTGGCCTTTTACCGCCGGACGAACTTGGCGCCCCGGCCTTCCGGCTGGTATTTTTGGGCGCGGCTGTGCCCGCGGCCTATTTTTGGCACACGGAGGTGCCTCGCAAAGTCTCGCGCCATTCCGAGTCCGGCGGACGAAGTTGGCCAGCCCCACCCCCCAAGGCTATAGCCCACCCGTTTTTGTGGCCTTTTTCCGCTGGACGAACTTGGCGCCCCGGCCTTCGGGCGGGTATTTTTGGGCGCGGCTGTGCCCGCGGCCTATTTCTGTAACACGGAGGTGCCTTGCAAAGTATCGCGCCATTCCGAATCGGGCGGACGAAGTTGGCCAGCCCCACCCCCCAAAGCTATAGCCCACCCGTTTTTGTGGCCTTTTACCGCCGGACGAACTTGGCGCCCCGGCCTTCGGCGCGGGTATTTTTGGGCGCGGCTGTGCCCGCGGCCTATTTTTGGCACACGGAGGTGTCTCGCAAAGTCTCGCGCCATTCCGAGTCCGGCGGACTAAGTTGGCCAGCCCCACCCCCCAAGGCTATAGCCCATCCGTTTTTGTGGCCTTTTACCGCTGGACGAACTTGGCGCCCCGGCCGTCGGGCGGGTATTTTTGGGCGCGGCTGTGTCCGCGGCCTATTTTTGGCACACGGAGGCGCCTCGCAAAGTCTCGCGCCATTCCGAGTCCGGCGGACGAAGTTGGCCAGCCCCACCCCCCAAGGCTATAGCCCACCCGTTTTTGTGGCCTTTTACCGCTGGACGAACTTGGCGCCCCGGCCTTCGGGCGGGTATTTTTGGACACGGCTGTGCCCGCAGCCTATTTTTGGCACACGGAGGTGCCTCGCAAAGTCTCGCGCCATTCCGAGTCCGGCGGACGAAGTTGGCCAGCCCCAGCCCCCAAGGCTATAGCCCACCCGTTTTTGTGGCCTTTTTCCGCTGGACAAACTTGGCGCCCCGGCCTTCGGGCGGGTATTTTTGGCCGCGGATGTGCCCGCGGACTATTTTTGGCACACGGAGGCACCTCGCAAAGTCTCGCACCATTCCGAGTCCGGCGGACGAAGTTGGCCAGCCCCACCCCCCAAGGCTATAGCCCACCCGTTTTTGTGGCCTTTTTCCGCTGGACGAACTTGGCGCCCCGGCTTTCGGGCGGGTATTTTTGGGCGCGGATGTGCCCGCGGCCTATTTTTGGCACACGGAGGTGCCTCGCAAAGTTTCGCGCCATTCCGAGTCCGGCGGACGAAGTTGGCCAGCCCCACCCCCCAAGGCTACAGCCCACCCGTTTTTGTGGCCTTTTTCCGCTGGACGAACTTGGCGCCCCGGCCTTCGGGCGGGTATTTTTGGGCGCGGATGTGCCCGCGGACTATTTTTGGCACACGGAGGCGCCTCGCAAAGTCTCGCGCCATTCCGAGTCCGGCGGACGAAGTTGGCCAGCCCCACCCCCCAAGGCTATAGCCCACCCGTTTTTGTGGCCTTTTTCCGCTGGACGAACTTGGCGCCCCGGCCTTCGGGCGGGTATTTTTGGCCGCGGATGTGCCCGCGGACTATTTTTGGCACACGGAGGCGCCTCGCAAAGTCTCGCACCATTCCGAGTCCGGCGGACGAAGTTGGCCAGCCCCACCCCCCAAGGCTATAGCCCACCCGTTTTTGTGGCCTTTTTCCGCTGGGCCGAACGTGGCGCCCGGCCTTCGGGCGGGTATTTTTGGGCGCGGATGTGCCCTTGCCTATTTTTTTTGGCACACGGAGGCGCCTCGCAAAGTCTCGCGCCATTCCGTGCCCGGCGGACCAGTTGGCCGGCCCCACCCCGAAGGCTATAGCCCACCCGTTTTTCTGGCCTTTTTCCGCTGGACGAACTTGGCGCCCCGGCCTTCGGGCGGGTATTTTTGGCCGCGGATGTGCCCGCGGACTATTTTTGGCACACGGAGGCGCCTCGCAAAGTCTCGCACCATTCCGAGTCCGGCGGACGAAGTTGGCCAGCCCCACCCCCCAAGGCTATAGCCCACCCGTTTTTGTGGCCTTTTTCCGCTGGACGAACTTGGCGCCCCGGCCTTCGGGCGGGTATTTTTGGGCGCAGATGTGCCCGCGGCCTATTTTTGGCACACGGAGGCGCCTCGCAAAGTCTCGCGCCATTCCGTGCCCGGCGGACGAAGTTGGCCGGCCCCACCCCCCAAGGCTATAGCCCACCCGTTTTTGTGGCCTTTTTCCGCTGGACGAACTTGGCGCCCCGGCCTTCGGGCGGGTATTTTTGGGCGCGGCCTATTTTTGGCACACGGAGGCGCCTCGTAAAGGCTCGCGCCATTCCGAGTCTGGCGGACTAAGTTGGCCAGCCCCACCCCCCAAGGCTATAGCCCACCCGTTTTTGTGGCCTTTTACCGCTGGACGAACTTGGCGCCCCGGCCTTCGGGCGGGTATTTTTGGGCGCGGGGGTGCCCGCGGCCTATTTTTGGCACACGGAGGCACCTCGCAAAGTCTCGCACTATTCCGAGTCCGGCGGACGAAGTTGGCCAGCCCCACCCCCCAAGGCTATAGCCCACCCGTTTTTGTGGCCTTTTACCGCTGGACGAACTTGGCGCCCCGGCCTTCGGGCGGGTAGTTTTGGGCGCGGCTGTGCCCGCGGCCTATTTTTTTGGCACACGGAGGCGCCTCGCAAAGTCTCGCACAATTCCGAGTCCGGCGGACGAAGTTGGCCAGCCCCACCCCCCAAGGCTATAACCCACCCGTTTTTGTGGCCTTTTACCGCTGGACGAACTTGGCGCCCCGGCCTTCGGGCGGGTATTTTTGGGCTCGGCCGTTCCCGCGGCCTATTTTTGGCACTCGGAGGCGCCTCGCAAATTCTCGCACCATTCCGAGTCCGGCGGACGAAGTTGGCCAGTCCCACCCCCCAAGGCTATAGCCCACCCGTTTTTGTGGCCTTTTACCGCTGGACGAACTTGGCACCCCGGCCTTCGGGCTGGTATTTTTGGGCGCGGCTGTGGTCGCGGCCTATTTTTGGCACACGGAGGCACCTCGCAAAGTCTCGCGCCATTCCGAGAACGGCGGACGAAGTTGGCCAGCCCCACCCCCCAAGGCTATAGCCCACCCGTTTTTGTGGCCTTTTACCGCTGGACGAACTTGGCGCCCAGGCCTTCGGGCGGGTATTTTTGGGCGCGGCCTATTTTTGGCACACGGAGGCGCCTCGTAAAGACTCGCGCCATTCCGAGTCTGGCGGACTAAGTTGGCCAGCCCCACCCCCCAAGGCTATAGCCCACCCGTTTTTGTGGCCTTTTACGGCTGGACGAACTTGGCGCCCCGGCCTTCGGGCGGGTATTTTTGGGCGCGGGTGTGCCCGCGGCCTATTTTAGGCACACGGAGGCGCCTCGCAAAGTCTCGCGCTATTCCGAGTCCGGCGGACGAAGTTGGCCAGCCCCACCCCCCAAGGCTATAGCCCACCCGTTTTTGTGGCCTTTTACCGCTGGACGAATTTGGCGCCCCGGCCTTCGGGCGGGTATTTTTGGGCGCGGCTGTGCCCGCGGCCTATTTTTTTGGCACACGGAGGCGCCTCGCAAAGTCTCGCACAATTCCGAGTCCGGCGGACCAGTTGGCCAGCCCCACCCCCAAGGCTATAACCCACCCGTTTTTGTGGCCTTTTACCGCTGGACGAACTTGGCGCCCCGGTCTTCGGGCGGGTATTTTTGGGCTCGGCCGTGCCCGCGGCCTATTTTTGGCACTCGGAGGCGCCTCGCAAAGTCTCGCACCATTCCGAGTCCGGCGGACGAAGTTGGCCAGCCCCACCCCCCAAGGCTATAGCCCACCCGTTTTTGTGGCCTTTTACCGCTGGACGAACTTGGCACCCCGGCCTTCGGGCTGGTATTTTTGGGCGCGGCTGTGGTCGGGGCCTATTTTTGGCACACGGAGGCGCCTCGCAAAGTCTCGCGCCATTCCGAGTCCGGCGGACGAAGTTGGCCAGCCCCACCCCCCAAGGCTATAGCCCACCCGTTTTTGTGGCCTTTTACCGCTGGACGAATTTGGCGCCCCGGCCTTCGGGCGGGTATTTTTGGGCGCGGCTGTGCCCGCGGCCTATTTTTTTGGCACACGGAGGCGCCTCGCAAAGTCTCGCACAATTCCGAGTCCGGCGGACGAAGTTGGCCAGCCCCACCCCCCAAGGCTATAACCCACCCGTTTTTGTGGCCTTTTACCGCTGGACGAACTTGGCGCCCCGGTCTTCGGGCGGGTATTTTTGGGCTCGGCCGTGCCCGCGGCCTATTTTTGGCACTCGGAGGCGCCTCGCAAAGTCTCGCACCATTCCGAGTCCGGCGGACGAAGTTGGCCAGCCCCACCCCCCAAGGCTATAGCCCACCCGTTTTTGTGGCCTTTTACCGCTGGACGAACTTGGCACCCCGGCCTTCGGGCTGGTATTTTTGGGCGCGGCTGTGGTCGCGGCCTATTTTTGGCACACGGAGGCGCCTCGCAAAGTCTCGCGCCATTCCGAGAACGGCGGACGAAGTTGGCCAGCCCCACCCCCCAAGGCTATAGCCCACCCGTTTTTGTGGCCTTTTACCGCTGGACGAACTTGGTGCCCCGGCCTTCGGGCGGGTATTTTTCGGCGCGGCTGTGCTCGTGGCCTATTTTTGGCACACGGAGGCGCCTCGCAAAGTCTCGCGCCATTCCGAGTCCGGCGGACGAATTTGGCCAGCCCCACCCCCCAAGGCTATAACCCACCCGTTTTTGTGGCCTTTTACTGCTGGACGAACTTGGCGCCCCGGCCTTCGGGCGGGGACTTTTGGGCTCGGCTGTACCCGCAGCCTATTTTTGGCACACGGAGTCGCCTTGCAAAGTCTCGCACCATTCCGAGTTCGGCGGACGAAGTTGGCCAGCCCTACCCCCCAAGGGTATAGCCCACCCGTTTTTGTGGCCTTTTTCCGCTGGACGAACTTGGCGCCCCAGCCTTCGGGGGGGTTTTTTTCTGCACGGCTGTGCCCGCGGCCTATTGTTGGCACACGGAGGAGCCTCGCAAAGTCTCGCACCATTCCGAGTCCGGCGGATGAAGTTGGCCAGCCCCACCCCCCAAGGGTATAGCCCACCCGATTTTGTGGCCTTTTTCCGCTGGACGAACTTGGCGCCCCAGCCTTCGGGCGGGTTTTTTTGGGCGCGGCTGTGCCCGCGGCCTATTGTTGGCACACGGAGGCGCCTCGCAAAGTCTCGCGCCATTCCGAGTCCGGCGGACGAAGTTGGCCAGCCCCACCCCCCTAGGCTATAGCCCACCCGTTTTTGTGGCCTTTTACCGCTGCACGAACTTGGCGCCCCGGCCTTCGGGCGGGTATTTTTGGGCGCGGCTGTCCCCGCGGCCTATTTTTGGCACACGGAGGCGCCTCGCAAAGTCTCGCACCATTCCGAGTCCGGCGGACGAAGGTTGCCAGCCCCACCCCCCAAGGGTATAGCCCACCCGTTTTTGTGGCCTTTTTCCGCTGGACGAACTTGGCGCCCCAGCCTTCGGGCGGGTTTTTTTGGGCGCGGCTGTGCCCGCGGCCTATTGTTGGCACACGGAGGCGCCTCGCAAAGTCTCGCGCCATTCCCAGTCCGGCGGACGAAGTTGGCCCGCCCCACCCCCCAAAGCTATAGCCCACCCGTTTTTGTGGCCTTTTACCGCTGGACGAACTTGGGGCCCCGGCCTTCGGGCAGGTATTTTTGGGAGCGGCTGTGCCCGCGGCCTATTTTTGGCACACGGAGGAGCCTCGCAAAGTCTCGCACCATTCCGAGTTCGGCGGACGAAGTTGGCCAGCCCCACCCCCCAAGGCTATAGCCCACCCGTTTTGTGGCCTTTTACCGCTGGACGAACTTGGTGCCCCGGCCTTCGGGGGGGTATTTTTGGGCGCGGCTGTGCCCGCGGCCTATTTTTGGCACACGGAGGAGCCTCGCAAAGTCTCGCACCATTCCGAGTCCGGCGGACGAAGTTGGCCAGCCCCACCCCCCAAGGCTATAGCCCACCCGTTTTTGTGGCCTTTTACCGCTGGACGAACTTGGTGCCCCGGCCTTCGGGCGGGTTTTTTTGGGCGCGGCTGTGCCCGCAGCCTATTTTTGGCACACGGAGGAGCCTCGCAAAGTCTCGCGCCATTCCGAGTCCGCCGGACGAATTTGGGCAGCCCCACCCCCCAAGGCTATAACCCACCCGTTTTTGTGGCCTTTTACCGCTGGACGAACTTGGCGCCCCGGCCTTCGGGCGGGTATTTTTGGGTTCGCCTGTGCCCGCGGCCTATTTTTGGCACACGGAGGAGCCTCGCAAAGTCTCGCACCATTCCGAGTCCGGCGGACGAAGTTGGCCAGCCCTACCCCCCAAGGGTATAGCCCACCCGTTTTTGTGGCCTTTTTCCGCTGGACGAACTTGGCGCCCCAGCCTTCGGGGGGGTTTTATTGGGCGCGGCTGTGCCTGCGGCCTATTGTTGACACACGGAGGAGCCTCGCAAAGTCTCGCACCATTCCGAGTCCGGCGGACGAAGGTTGCCAGCCCCACCCCCCAAGGGTATAGCCCACCCGTTTTAGTGGCCTTTTTCCGCTGGACGAACTTGGCGCCCCAGCCTTCGGGCGGGTTTTTTTGGGCGCGGCTGTGCCCGCGGCCTATTGTTGGCACACGGAGGCGCCTCGCTAAGTCTCGCGCCATTCCGAGCCCGGCGGACGAAGTTGGCCCGCCCCACCCCCCAAGGCTATAGCCCACCCGTTTTTGTGGCCTTTTACCGCTGGACGAACTTGGCGCCCCGGCCTTCGGGCAGGTATTTTTGGGAGCGGCTGTGCCCGCGGCCTATTTTTGGCACACGGAGGAGCCTCGCAAAGTCTCGCACCATTCCGAGTTCGGCGGACGAAGTTGGCCAGGCCCACCCCCCAAGGCTATAGCCCACCCATTTTGTGGCCTTTTACCGCTGGACGAACTTGGTGCCCCGGCCTTCGGGCGGGTATTTTTGGGCGCGGCTGTGCCCGCGGCCTATTGTTGGCACACGGAGGCGCCTCGCAATGTCTCGCGCCATTCCGAGTCCGGCGGACGAAGTTGGCCCGCCCCACCCCCCAAGGCTATAGCCCACCCGTTTTTGTGGCCTTTTACCGCTGGACGAACTTGGCGCCCCGGCCTTCGGGCAGGTATTTTTGGGAGCGGTTGTGCCCGCGGCCTATTTTTGGCACACGGAGGAGCCTCGCAAAGTCTCGCACCATTCCGAGTTCGGCGGACGAAGTTGGCCAGCCCCACCCCCCAAGGCTATAGCCCACCCGTTTTGTGGCCTTTTACCGCTGGACGAACTTGGTGCCCCGGCCTTCGGGGGGGTATTTTTGGGCGCGGCTGTGCCCGCGGCCTATTTTTGGCACACGGAGGAGCCTCTCAAAGTCTCGCACCATTCCGAGTCCGGCGGACGAAGTTGGCCAGCCCCACCCCCCAAGGCTATAGCCCACCCGTTTTTGTGGCCTTTTACCGCTGGACGAACTTGGTGCCCCGGCCTTCGGGCGGGTATTTTTGGGCGCCGCTGTGCCCGCAGCCTATTTTTGGCACACGGAGGAGCCTCGCAAAGTCTCGCGCCATTCCGAGTCCGCCGGACGAATTTGGGCAGCCCCACCCCCCAAGGCTATAACCCACCCGTTTTTGTGGCCTTTTACCGCTGGACGAACTTGGCGCCCCGGCCTTCGGGCGGGTATTTTTGGGTTCGGCTGTGCCCGCGGCCTATTTTTGGCACACGGAGGAGCCTCGCAAAGTCTCGCACCATTCCGAGTCCGGCGGACGAAGTTGGCCAGCCCTACCCCCCAAGGGTATAGCCCACCCGTTTTTGTGGCCTTTTTCCGCTGGACGAACTTGGCGCCCCAGCCTTCGGGGGGGTTTTTTTGGGCGCGGCTGTGCCTGCGGCCTATTGTTGACACACGGAGGAGCCTCGCAAAGTCTCGCACCATTCCGAGTCCGGCGGACGAAGGTTGCCAGCCCCACCCCCCAAGGGTATAGCCCACCCGTTTTAGTGGCCTTTTTCCGCTGGACGAACTTGGCGCCCCAGCCTTCGGGCGGGTTTTTTTGGGCGCGGCTGTGTCCGCGGCCTATTGTTGGCACACGGAGGCGCCTCACAAAGTCTCGCGCCATTCCGAGTCCGGCGGACGAAGTTGGCCCGCCCCACCCCCCAAGGCTATAGCCCACCCGTTTTTGTGGCCTTTTACCGCTGGACGAACTTGGCGCCCCGGCCTTCGGGCAGGTATTTTTGGGAGCGGCTGTGCCAGCGGCCTATTTTTGGCACACGGAGGAGCCTCGCAAAGTCTCGCACCATTCCGAGTCCGGCGGACGAAGTTGGCCTGCCCCACCCCCCAAGGCTATAGCCCACCCGTTTTTGTGGCCTTTTTCCGCTGGACGAACTTGGCGCCCCAGCCTTCGGGTGGGTTTTTTTGGGCGCGGCTGTGCCCGCGGCCTATTGTTGGCACACGGAGGCGCCTCGCAAAGTCTCGCGCCATTCCGAGTCCGGCGGGCGATGTTGGCCAGCCCCACCTCCCTAGGCTATAGCCCACCCGTTTTTGTGGCCTTTTTCGCTGCACGAACTTGGCGCCCCGGCCTTCGGGCGGGTATTTTTGGGCGCGGCTGTGGCCGCGGCCTATTTTTGGCACACGGAGGCGCCTCGCAAAGTCTCGCGCCATTCCGAGTCCGGCGGACGAAGTTGGCCAGCCCCACCCCCCAAGGCTATAGCCCACCCGTTTTTGTGGCCTTTTACCGCTGGACGAACTTGGTGCCCCGGCCTTCGGGCGGGTATTTTTGGGCGCGGCTGTGCCCGCGGCCTATTTTTGGCACACGGAGGAGCCTCGCAAAGTCTCGCACCATTCCGAGTCCGGCGGACGAATTTGGCCAGCCCCACCCCCCAAGGCTATAGCCCACCCGTTTTTGTGGCCTTTTACCGCTGGACGAACTTGGTGCCCCGGCCTTCGGGCGGGTATTTTTGGGCGCGGCTGTGCCCGCGGCCTATTTTTGGGACACGGAGGAGCCTCGCAAAGTCTCGCGCCATTCCGAGTCCGGCGGACGAATTTCGCCAGCCCCACCCCCCAAGGCTATAACCCACCCGTTTTTGTGGCCTTTTTCCGCTGGACGAACTTGGCGCCCCAGCCTTCGGGGGGGTTTTTTTGGGCGCGGCTGTGCCTGCGGCCTATTGTTGACACACGGAGGAGCCTCGCAAAGTCTCGCACCATTCCGAGTCCGGCGGACGAAGGTTGCCAGCCCCACCCCCCAAGGGTATAGCCCACCCGTTTTAGTGGCCTTTTTCCGCTGGACGAACTTGGCGCCCCAGCCTTCGGGCGGGTTTTTTTGGGCGCGGCTGTGTCCGCGGCCTATTGTTGGCACACGGAGGCGCCTCACAAAGTCTCGCGCCATTCCGAGTCCGGCGGACGAAGTTGGCCCGCCCCACCCCCAAGGCTATAGCCCACCCGTTTTGTGGCCTTTTACCGCTGGACTAAGTTGGCGCCCCTGCTTTCGGGCGGTATTTTTGGGAGCGGCTGTGCCCGCGGCCTTTTTTTGGCACACGGAGGCGCCTCGCACAGTCTCGCGACATTCCGAGTCCGGCGGACGTAGTTGGCCTGCCCCACCCCCCATGGCTATAGCCCACCCTTTTTGGTGTCCTTTTTCCGCTGGACGAACTTGGCGCCCCAGCCTTCGGGTGGGTTTTTGGCGCGGCTGTGCCCGTGCCTATTGTTGGCACACGGAGGAGCCTCGCAAAGTCTCGCACCATTCCGAGTCCGGCGGGCGATGTTGGCCAGCCCCACCTCCCTAGGCTATAGCCCACCCGTGTTTGTGGCCTTTTTCGCTGCACGAACTTTGAGCCCCGGCCTTCGGGCGGGTAATTTTGGGCGCGGCTGTGGCCGCGGCCTATTTTTGGCACACGGAGGCGCCTCGCAAAGTCTCGCGCCATTCCGAGTCCGAGGCGGACGAGTTGGCCAGCCCCACCCCCAAGGCTATAGCCCACCCGTTTTGTGGCCTTTTACCGCTGGACGAAGTTGGTGCCCCGGACTTCGGGGGGGTATTTTTGGGCGCGGCTGTGCCCGCGGCCTATTTTTGGCACACGGAGGAGCCTCGCAAAGTCTCGCACCATTCCGAGTCCGGCGGACGAATTTGGCCAGCCCCACCCCCCAAGGCTATATCCCACCCGTTTTTGTGGCCTTTTACCGCTGGGCGAGACTTGGTGCCCGGCCAAGGCGGGTATTTTTGGGCGCGGCTGTGCCCGCGGCCTATTTTTGGCACACGGAGGAGCCTCGCAAAGTCTCGCGCCATTCCGAGTCCGGCGGACGAATTTCGCCAGCCCCACCCCCCAAGGCTATAACCCACCCGTTTTTGTGGCCTTTTACCGCTGGACGAACTTGGCGCCCCGGCCTTCGGGCGGGTATTTTTGGGCGCGGCTGTGCCCGCGGCCTATTTTTGGCACACGGAGGCGCCTCGCAAAGTCTCGCACCATTCCGAGTTCGGCGGATGAAGTTGGCCAGCCTACCCCCCAAGGGTATAGCCCACCCGTTTTTGTGGCCTTTTTCCGCTGGACGAACTTGGCGCCCCAGCCTTCGGGGGGGTTTTTTTCTGCATGGCTGTGCCCGCGGCCTATTGTTGGCACACGGAGGAGCCTCGCAAAGTCTCGTACCATTCCGAGTCCGGCGGACGAAGTTGGCCAGCCCCACCCCCCAAGGGTATAGCCCACCCGTTTTTGTGGCCTTTTTCCGCTGGACGAACTTGGCGCCCCAGCCTTCGGGCGGGTTTTTTTGGGCGCGGCTGTGCCCGCGGCCTATTGTTGGCACACGGAGGTGCCTCGCAAAGTCTCGCGCCATTCCGAGTTCGGCGGACGAAGTTGGCCAGCCCCACCCCCCAAGGCTATAGCCCACC
The DNA here is from genome assembly GCA_030448935.1 of Citrus cavaleriei. Taxonomy (NCBI): domain Eukaryota; kingdom Viridiplantae; phylum Streptophyta; class Magnoliopsida; order Sapindales; family Rutaceae; genus Citrus; species Citrus cavaleriei. The sequence goes on from JAUJEM010000087.1 coordinate 120,355, forward strand.
CGTTTTGTGGCCTTTTACCGCTGGACGAACTTGGTGCCCCGGCCTTCGGGCGGGTATTTTTGGGCGCGGCTGTGCCCGCGGCCTATTTTTGGCACACGGAGGAGCCTCGCAAAGTCTCGCACCATTCCGAGTCCGGCGGACGAAGTTGGCCAGCCCCACCCCCCAAGGCTATAGCCCACCCGTTTTTGTGGCCTTTTACCGCTGGACGAACTTGGCGCCCCGGCCTTCGGGCGAGTATTTTTGGGCTCGGCTGTGCCCGCGGCCTATTTTTGGCACACGGAGGCGCCTCGCAAAGTCTCAAACCATTCCGAGTCCGGCGGACGAATTTGGCCAGCCCCACCCCCCAAGGCTATAGCCCACCCGTTTTTGTGGCCTTTTACCGCTGGACGAACTTGGCGCCCCGGCCTTCGGGCAGGTATTTTTGGGAGCGGCTGTGCCCGCGGCCTATTTTTGGCACACGGAGGAGCCTCGCAAAGTCTCGCACCATTCCGAGTCCGGCGGACGAAGTTGGCCAGCCCTACCCCCCAAGGGTATAGCCCACCCGTTTTTGTGGCCTTTTTCCGCTGGACGAACTTGGCGCCCCAGCCTTCGGGGGGGTTTTTTTGGGCGCGGCTGTGCCCGCGGCCTATTGTTGGCACACGGAGGAGCCTCGCAAAGTCTCGCACCATTCCGAGTCCGGCGGACGAAGTTTGCCAGCCCCACCCCCCAAGGGTATAGCCCACCCGTTTTTGTGGCCTTTTTCCGCTGGACGAACTTGGCGCCCCAGCCTTCGGGCGGGTTTTTTTGGGCGCGGCTGTGCCCGCGGCCTATTGTTGGCACACGGAGGCGCCTCGCAAAGTCTCGCGCCATTCCGAGTCCGGCGGACGAAGTTGGCCCGCCCCACCCCCCAAGGCTATAGCCCACCCGTTTTTGTGGCCTTTTACCGCTGGACGAACTTGGCGCCCCGGCCTTCGGGCAGGTATTTTTGGGAGCGGCTGTGCCCGCGGCCTATTTTTGGCACACGGAGGAGCCTCGCAAAGTCTCGCACCATTCCGAGTCCGGCGGACGAAGTTGGCCAGCCCCACCCCCCAAGGCCATAGCCCACCCGTTTTTGTGGCCTTTTACCGCTGGACGAACTTGGTGCCCCGGCCTTCGGGCGGGTATTTTTGGGCGCGGCTGTGCCCGCGGCCTATTTTTGGCACACGGAGGAGCCTCGCAAAGTCTCGCACCATTCCGAGTCCGGCGGACGAATTTGGCCAGCCCCACCCCCCAAGGCTATAGCCCACCCGTTTTTGTGGCCTTTTACCGCTGGACGAACTTGGTGCCCCGGCCTTCGGGCGGGTATTTTTGGGCGCGGCTGTGCCCGCGGCCTATTTTTGGCACACGGAGGAGCCTCGCAAAGTCTCGCGCCATTCCGAGTCCGGCGGACGAATTTCGCCAGCCCCACCCCCCAAGGCTATAACCCACCCGTTTTTGTGGCCTTTTACCGCTGGACGAACTTGGCGCCCCGGCCTTCGGGCGGGTATTTTTGGGCGCGGCTGTGCCCGCGGCCTATTTTTGGCACACGGAGGCGCCTCGCAAAGTCTCGCACCATTCCGAGTTCGGCGGATGAAGTTGGCCAGCCTACCCCCCAAGGGTATAGCCCACCCGTTTTTGTGGCCTTTTTCCGCTGGACGAACTTGGCGCCCCAGCCTTCGGGGGGGTTTTTTTCTGCATGGCTGTGCCCGCGGCCTATTGTTGGCACACGGAGGAGCCTCGCAAAGTCTCGCACCATTCCGAGTCCGGCGGACGAAGTTGGCCAGCCCCACCCCCCAAGGGTATAGCCCACCCGTTTTTGTGGCCTTTTTCCGCTGGACGAACTTGGCGCCCCAGCCTTCGGGCGGGTTTTTTTGGGCGCGGCTGTGCCCGCGGCCTATTGTTGGCACACGGAGGTGCCTCGCAAAGTCTCGCGCCATTCCGAGTCCGGCGGACGATGTTGGCCAGCCCCACCCCCCTAGGCTATAGCCGACCCGTTTTTGTGGCCTTTTTCGCTGCACGAACTTGGCGCCCCGGCCTTCGGGCGGGTATTTTTGGGCGCGGCTGTGGCCGCGGCCTATTTTTGGCACACGGAGGTGCCTCACAAAGTCTCGCGCCATTCCGAGTCCGGCGGACGAAGTTGGCCCGCCCCACCCCCCAAGGCTATAGCCCACCCGTTTTTGTGGCCTTTTACCGCTGGACGAACTTGGCGCCCCGGCCTTCGGGCAGGTATTTTTGGGACCGGCTGTGACCGCGGCCTATTTTTGGCACACGGAGGAGCCTCGCAAAGTCTCGCACCATTCCGAGTCCGGCGGACGAAGTTGGCCAGCCCTACCCCCCAAGGGTATAGCCCACCCGTTTTTGTGGCCTTTTTCCGCTGGACGAACTTGGCGCCCCGGCCTTCGGGCGGGTATTTTTGGGCGCGGCTGTGCCCGCGGCCTATTTTTGGCACACGGAGGAGCCTCGCAAAGTCTCGCGCCATTCCGAGTCCGGCGGACGAATTTGGCCAGTCCCACCCCCCAAGGCTATAACCCACCCGTTTTTGTGGCCTTTTACCGCTGGACGAACTTGGCGCCCCGGCCTTCGGGCGGGTATTTTTGGGCTCGGCTGTGCCCGCGGCCTATTTTTGGCACACGGAGGCGCCTCGCAAAGTCTCAAACCATTCCGAGTCCGGCGGACGAATTTGGCCAGCCCCACCCCCCAAGGCTATAACCCACCTGTTTTTGTGGCCTTTTACCGCTGGACGAACTTGGCGCCCCGGCCTTCGGGCCGGTATTTTTGGGCTCGGCTGTGCCCGCGGCCTATTTTTGGCACACGGAGGCGCCTCGCAAAGTCTCGCACCATTCCAAGTCCGGCGGACGAACTTGGCCAGCCCCACCCCCCAAGGGTATAGCCCACCCGTTTTTGGGGCCTTTTACCGCTGGACGAACTTGGCGCCCCGACCTTCGGGCAGGTATTTTTGGGAGCGGCTGTGCCCGCGGCCTATTTTTGGCACACGGAGGAGCCTCGCAAAGTCTCGCACCATTCCGAGTCCGGCGGACGAAGTTGGCCAGCCCCACCCCCCAAGGCTATAGCCCACCCGTTTTTGTGGCCTTTTACCGCTGGACGAACTTGGCGCCCCAGCCTTTGGGCGGGTTTTTTTGGGCGCGGCTGTCCCCGCGGCCTATTTTTGGCACACGGAGGCGCCTCGCAAAGTCTCGCGCCATTCCGAGTCCGGCGGACGAAGTTGGCCAGCCCCACCCCCCAAGGCTATAGCCCACCCGTTTTTGTGGCCTTTTACCGCTGGACGAACTTGACGCCCCAGCCTTCGGGCGGGTATTTTTGGGCGCGGCTGTCCCCGCGGCCTATTTTTGCACACGGAGACGCGTTGCAAAGTCTCGCGCCATTCCGAGTCCGGCGGACGAAGTTGGCCAGCCCCACCCCCAAGGCTATAGCCCACCCGTTTTTGTGGCCTTTTACCGCTGGACGAACATGGCGCCCCGGCCTTCGGGCAGGTATTATTGGGAGCGGCTGTGCCCGCGGTCTATTTTTGGCACACGGAGGAGCCTCGCAAAGTCTCGCACCATTCCGAGTCCGGCGGACGAAGTTGGCCAGCCCCACCCCCCAAGGCTATAGCCCACCCGTTTTTGTGGCCTTTTTCAGCTGGACGAACTGGGCGCCCCGGCCTTCGGGCGGGTATTTTTGGGCGCCGCTGTGCCCGCGGCCTATTTTTGGCCCACGGAGGCTCCTCGCAAAGTCTCGCGCCATTCCGAGTCCGGCGGACGAAGTTGGCCAGCCCCACCCCCCAAGGCTATAGCCCACCCGTTTTTGTGGCCTTTTTCCGCTGGACGAACTTGGCGACCCGGCCTTCGGGCGGGTATTTTTGGGCGCGGCTGTGGTCGCGGCCTATTTTTGGCACACGGAGGCGCCTCGCAAAGTCTCGCGCCATTCCGAGTCCGGCGGACGAAGTTGGCCAGCCCCACCCCGCAAGGCTATAGCCCACCCGTTTTTGTGGCCTTTTTCCGCTGGACGAACTTGGCGCCCCGGCCTTCGGGCGGGTATTTTTGGGCGCGGCTGAGGCCACGGCTTATTTTTGGCACACGGAGGTGCCTCGCAAAGTCTCGTGCCATTCCGAGTCCGGCGAACGAAGTTGGCCAGGCCCACCCCCCAAGGCTATAGCCCACCCGTTTTTGTGGCCTTTTTCCGCTGGACGAACATGGCGCCCCGGCCTTCGGGCTGGTATTTTTGGGGGCGGCTGTGCCCGCGGCCTATTTTTGGCACACGGAGACGGCTCGCAAAGTCTCGCGCCATTCCGAGTCCGGCGGACGATGTTGGCCAGCCCCACCCCCCAAGGCTATAGACCACCCGTTTTTGTGGCCTTTTTTCCGCTGGACGAACTTGGCGCCCCGGCCTTCGGGTGGGTATTTTTGGGCGCGGCTGTGGCCACGGCCTATTTTTGGCACACGGAGGCGCCTCGCAAAGTCTCGCGCCATTCCGAGTCCGGCGGACGAAGTTGCCCAGCCCCACCCCCCATGGCTATAGCCCACCCGTTTTTGTGGCCTTTTTCCGCTGAACGAACTTGGCGCCCCGGCCTTCGGGCGGGTATTTTTGGGCGCGGCTGAGCCCGCGGCTTATTTTTGGCACACGGAGGTGCCTCGCAAAGTCTCGTGCCATTCCGAGCCCGGCGGACGAAGTTGGCCAGCCCCACCCCCCAAGGCTATAGCCCACCCGTTTTTGTGGCCTTTTTTCCGCAGGACGAACTTGGCGCCCCGGCCTTCGGGCGGGTATTTTTGGGCGCGGCTGTGGCCGCGGCCTATTTTTGGCACACGGAGGCGCCTCGCAAAGTCTCGCACCATTCCGAGTCCGGCGGACGAAGTTGGCCAGCCCCACCCCGCAAGGCTATAGCCCGCCCGTTTTTGTGGCCTATTTCCGCTGGACGAACTTGGCGCCCCGGCCTTCGGGCGGGTATTTTTGGGCGCGGCTGAACCCGCGGCTTATTTTTGGCACACGGAGGCGCCTCGCAAAGTCTCGTGCCATTCCGAGTCCGGCGAACGAAGTTGGCCAGCCCCACCCCCCAAGGCTATAGCCCACCCGTTTTTGTGGCCTTTTTCCGCTGGACGAACTTGGTGCCCCGGCCTTCGGGCGGGTATTTTTGGGCGCGGCTGTGCCCGCAGCCTATTTTTGGCACACGGAGGTGCCTCGCAAAGTCTCGCGCCATTCCGAGTCCGGCGGACGAAGTTGCCCAGCCCCACCCCCCATGGCTATAGCCCACCCGTTTTTGTGGCCTTTTTCCGCTGGACGAACTTGGGGCCCCGGCCTTCGGGTGGGTATTTTTGTGCGCGGCTGAGCCAGCGGCTTATTTTTGGCACACGGAGGTGCCTCGCAAAGTCTCGTGCCATTCCGAGCCCGGCGGACGAAGTTGGCCAGCCCCACCCCCCAAGGCTATAGCCCACCCGTTTTTGTGGCCTTTTTTCCGCTGGACGAACTTGGCGCCCCGGCCTTCGGGCGGGTATTTTTGGGCGCGGCTGTGGCCGTGGCCTATTTTTGGCACACGGAGGCGCCTCGAAAAGTCTCGCACCATTCCGAGTCCGGCGGACGAAGTTGGCCAGCCCCACCCCGCAAGGCTATAGCCCACCCGTTTTTGTGGCCTATTTCCGCTGGACGAACTTGGCGCCCCGGCCTTCGGGCGGGTATTTTTGGGCGCAGCTGAACCCGCGGCTTATTTTTGGTACACGGAGGCGCCTCGCAAAGTCTCGTGCCATTCCGAGTCCGGCGAACGAAGTTGGCCAGCCCCACCCCCCAAGGCTATAGCCCATCCGTTTTTGTGGCCTTTTTCCGCTGGACGAACTTGGCGCCCCGGCCTTCGGTCGGGTATTTTTGGGCGCGGCTGTGCCCGCGGCCTATTTTTGGCACACGGAGTCGCCTCGCAAAGTCTCGCGCCATTCCGAGTCCGGCGGACGAAGTTGGCCAGCCCCACCCCCCAAGGCTATAGCCCACCCGTTTTTGTGGCCTTTTTCCGAGGGACGAACTTGGCGCCCCGGCCTTCGGGTGGGTATTTTTAGGCGCGGCTGTGCCCATGGCCTATTTTTGGCACACGGAGGAGCCTCGCAAAGTATCGCGCCATTCCGAGTCCGGCGGACGAAGTGGGCCAGCCCCACCCCCCAAGGCTATAGCCCACCCGTTTTTGTGGCCTTTTTCCGAGGGTCGAACTTGGCGCCCCGGCCTTCGGGTGGGTATTTTTAGGTGCGGCTGTGCCCGCGGCCTATTTTTGGCACACGGAGGAGCCTCGCAAAGTATCGCGCCATTCCGAGTCCGGCGGACGAAGTTGGCCAGCCCCACCCCCCAAGGCTATAGCCCACCCGTTTTTGTGGCCATTTTCCGCTGGACGAACTTGGCGCCCCGGCCTTCGGGCGGGTATTTTTGGGCGCGGCTGTGTCCACGGCCTATTTTTGGCACACGGAGGCGCCTCGCAAAGTCTCGCGCCATTCCGAGTCTGGCGGACGAAGTTGGCCAGCCCCACCCCCCAAGGCTATAGCCCACCCGTTTTTGTGGCCTTTTTCCGCTGGACGAACTTGGCGCCCCGGCCTTCGGGCGGGTATTTTTGGGCGCGGCTGTGCCCGCGGCCTATTTTTGGCACACCGAGCCGCCTTGCAAAGTCTCGAGCCATTCCGAGTCCGGCGGACGAAGTTGGCCAGCCCCACCCCCCAAGGCTATAGCCCACCTGTTTTTGTGTCCTTTTTCCGCTGGACGAACCTGGCGCCCCGGCCTTCGGGCGGGTATTTTTGGGCGCGGCTGTGCCCGCGGCCTATTTTGGGCACACGGAGGCGCCTCGCAAAGTCTCGCGCCATTCCGAGTCCGGCGGACGAAGTTGGCCAGCCCCACCCCCCAAGGCTATAGCCCACCCGTTTTGGTGTCCTTTTTCCGCTGGACGAACCTGGCGCCCCGGCCTTCGGGCGGGTATTTTTGGGCGCGGCTGTGCCCGCGGCCTATTTTTGGCACACGGAGGCGCCTCCCAAAGTCTCGCGCCATTCCGAGTCCGGCGGACGATGTTGGCCAGCCCCACCCCACAAGGCTATAGCCCACCCGTTTTTGTGTCCTTTTTCCACAGGACGAACTTGGCGCCCCGGCCTTCGGGGGGGTATTTTTGGGCGTGGCTGTGCCCGCGGCCTATTTTTGGCACACGGAGGCACCTCGCAAAGTCTCGCGCCATTCCGAGTCCGGCGGACGAAGTTGGCCAGCCCCACCCCCCAAGGCTATAGCCCACTCGTTTTTGTGGCCTTTTTCCGCTGGACGAACTTGGCGCCCCGGCCTTCGGGCGGGTATTTTTGGGCGCGGCTGTGCCCGCGGCCTATTTTTGGCACACGGAGGCACCTCGCAAAGTCTCGCGCCATTCCGAGTCCGGCGGACGAAGTTGGCCAGCCCCACCCCCCAGGGCTATAGCCCACCCGTTTTTGTGGCCTTTTTCCGCTGGACGAACTTGGCGCCCCGGCCTTCGGGCGGGTATTTTTGGGCGCGGCTGTGCCCGCGGCCTATTTTTGGCACACCGAGCCGCCTTCCAAAGTCTCGAGCCATTCCGAGTCCGGCGGACGAAGTTGGCCAGCCCCACCCCCCAAGGCTATAGCCCACCTGTTTTTGTGTCCTTTTTCCGCTGGACGAACCTGGCGCCCCGGCTTTCGGGCGGGTATTTTTGGGCGCGGCTGTGGCCGCGGCCTATTTTTAGCACACGGAGGGGCCTCGCAAAGTCTCACGCCATTCCGAGTCCGGCGGACGAAGTTGGCCAGCCCCACCCCCCAAGGCTATAGCCCACCCGTTTTTGTGGCCTTTTTCCGCTGGACGAAGTTGGCGGTCAGGGCTTCGGGAGGGTAGTTTGGGTCGCGGGTGTGCCCGCGGCCTATTTTGGGCACACGGTGGCGCCGCAAAGTCTCGCGCCATTCCGAGTCCGGCGGACGGTTGGCCAGCCCCACCCCCAAGGCTATAGCCCACCCGTTTTGTGTCCTTTTTCCGCTGGACGAACCTGGCGCCCGGCCTTCGGGCGGGTATTTTGGGAGCGGCTGTGTCCGCGGCCTATTTTTGGCACACGAAGGCACCTCGCAAAGTCTCGCGCCATTCCGAGTCCGGCCGGCGGAGGTGCGCGGCCCCACCCCCCGAGGCTATAGCCCACCCGGTTTTGTGGCCGGTTTACGCTGGACGAACGTGGCGCCCGGCCTTGGGCGGGTATTTTTGGGCGCGGCTGTGTCCATGCCTATTTCTGGCACACGGAGGCGCCTCGCAAAGTCTCGCGCCATTCCGAGTCTGGCGGACGAAGTTGGCCGGCCCAACCCCGACTGGGGATAGCCCACCCGTTTTTGTGGCCTTTTTCCGCTGGACGAACTTGGCGCCCCGGCCTTCGGGAGGGTATTTTTGGGCGCGGCTGTGCCCGCGGCCTATTTTTGGCACACGGAGGCACCTCGCAAAGTCTCGCGCCATTCCGAGTCCGGCGGACGAAGTTGGCCAGCCCCACCCCCTGGGCTATAGCCCACCCGTTTTGTGGCCTTCTTCCGCTGGACGAACTTGGCGCCCTGGCCTTCGGGAGCGTACTTTTGGGCGCGGCTGTGCCCGCGGCCTATTTTTGGCACACGGAGGCGCCTCGCAAAATGTCGCGCCATTCCGAGTCCGGCAGACGAAGTTGGCCAGCCCCACCCCCCAAGGCTATAGCCCACCCGTTTTTGTGGCCTTTTTCCGAGGGACGAACTTGGTTCCCCGGCCTTCGGGTGGGTATTTTTAGGCGCGGCTGTGCCCATGCCTATTTTTGGCACACGGAGGCGCCTCGCAAAGTATCGCGCCATTCCGAGTCCGGCGGACGAAGTTGGCCAGCCCCACCCCCCAAGGCTATAGCCCACCCGTTTTTGTGGCCTTTTTCCGCTGGACGAACTTGGCGCCCCGGCCTTCGGGCGGGTATTTTTGGGCGAGACTGTGGCCGCAGCCTATTTTTGGCACACGGAGGCGCCTCGCAAAGTCTCGCGCCATTCCGAGTCCGGCGGACGATGTTGGCCAGCCCCACCCCCCAAGGCTATAGCCCACCCGTTTTTGTGGCCTTTTTCCGCTGGACGAACCCATGCCCGGCCTTCGGGCGGGTATTTTTGGGCGCGGCTGTGTCCGCGATCTATTTTTGGCACACGGAGGCACCTCGCAAAGTCTCGCGCCATTCCGAGTCCGGCGGACGAAGTTGGCCAGCCCCACCCCCCAAGCCTATAGCCCACCCGTTTTTGTGGCCTTTTTCCGCTGGACGAACTTGGCGCCCAGGCCTTCGGGCGGGTATTTTTGGGCGCGGCTGTGCCCGCAGCCTATTTTTGGCACACGGAGGCACCTCGCAAAGTCTCGCGCCATTCCGAGTCCGGCGGACGATGTGGGCCAGCCCCACCCCCCAAGGCTATAGCCCACCCGTTTTTGTGGCCTTTTTCCGCTGGACGAACTTGGCGCCCCGGCCTTCGGGCGGGTATTTTTGGGCGCGGCTGTGCCCGCGGCCTATTTTTAACACACGGAGGCGCCTCGCAAAGTCTCGCGCTATTCCGAGTCCGGCGGACGAAGTTGCCCAGCCCCACCCCCCAAGGCTATTGCCCACCCGTTTTTGTGGCCTTTTTCCGCTGGACGAACTTGGCGCCCCAACCTTCGGGCGGGTATTTTTGGGCGCGGCTGTGTCCGGGCCTATTTTTGGCACACGGAGGTGCCTCGCAAAGTCTCGCACCATTCCGAGTCCGGCGGACGAAGTTGGCCAGCCCCACCCCCCAAGGCTATAGCCCACCCGTTTTTGTGGCCTTTTTCCGCTGGACGAACTTGGCGCCCCGGCCTTCGGGCGGGTATTTTTTTGCGCGGCTGTGACCGCGGCCTATTTTTGGCACACGGAGGCGCCTCGCAAAGTCTCGCGCCATTCCGAGTCCGGCGTATGAAGTTGGCCAGCCCCACCCCCCAAGGCTATAGCCCACCCGTTTTTGTGGCCTTTTTCCGCTGGACAAACTTGGCGCCGCGGCCTTCGGGCGGGTATTTTTGGGCGCGGCTGTGCCCGCGGCATATTTTTGGCACACGGAGGCGCCTCGCAAAGTCTCGCGCCATTCCGAGTCCGGCGGACGAAGTTAGCCCGCCCCACCCCCCAACGCTATAGCCCACCCGTTTTTGTGGCCTTTTTCCACTGGACGAACTTGGCGCCCCGGCCTTCGAGCGGGTATTTTTGGGCGCGGCTGTGCCCGCGGCCTATTTTTGGCACACGGAGGCACCTCGCAAAGTCTCGCGCCATTCCGAGTCCGGCGGACGAAGTTGGCCAGCCCCACCCCCCAAGGCTATAGCCCACCCGTTTTTGTGGCCTTTTTCCGCTGGACGAACTTGGCGCCCGGCCTTCGGGCGGGTATTTTTAGGCGCGGCTGTGTCCGCGCCTATTTTTTTGGCACACGGAGGGTCCTCGCAAAGTCTCGCGCCATTCCGAGTCTGGCGGACGAAGTTGGCCAGCCCCACCCCCTAAGGCTATAGCCCACCCGTTTTTGTGGCCTTTTTCCGCTGGACGAACTTGGCGCCCCGGCCTTCGGGCGGGTATTTTTGGGCGCGGCTGTGCCCGCGGCCTATTTTTGGCACACGGAGGCACCTCGCAAAGTCTCGGGCCATTCCGAGTCCGGCGGACGAAGTTGGCCAGCCCCACCCCCCAGGGCTATAGCCCACCCGTTTTTGTGGCCTTTTTCCGCTGGACGAACTTGGCGCCCTGCCCTTCGGGCGCGTATTTTTGGGCGCGGCTGTGCCCGCGGCCTATTTTTGGCACACGGAGGTGCCTCGCAAAATGTCGCGCCATTCCGAGTCCGGCAGACGAAGTTGGCCAGCCCCACCCCCCAAGGCTATAGCCCACCCGTTTTTGTGGCCTTTTTCCGAGGGACGAACTTGGCTCCCCGGCCTTCGGGTGGGTATTTTTAGGCGCGGCTGAGCCCGCGGCCTATTTTTGGCACACGGAGGCGCCTCGCAAAGTATCGCGCCATTCCGAGTCCGGCGGACGAAGTTGGCCAGCCCCACCCCCCAAGGCTATAGCCCACCCGTTTTTGTGGCCTTTTTCCGCTGGACGAACTTGGCGCCCCGGCCTTCGGGCGGGTATTTTTGGGCGAGACTGTGGCCGCAGCCTATTTTTGGCACACGGAGGCGCCTCGCAAAGTCTCGCGCCATTCCGAGTCCGGCGGACGATGTTGGCCAGCCCCACCCCCCAAGGCTATAGCCCACCCGTTTTTGTGTCCTTTTTCCGCTGGACGAACCTGGCGTTCCGGCCTTCGGGCGGGTATTTTTGGGCGCGGCTGTGTCCGTGGCCTATTTTTGGCACACGGAGGCACCTCGCAAAGTCTCGCGCCATTCCGAGTCCGGCGGATTTGTTGGCCAGCCCCACCCCAAGCCTATAGCCCACCCGTTTTTGTGGCCTTTTTCCGCTGGACGAACTTGGCGCCCAGGCCTTCGGGCGGGTATTTTTGGGCGCGGCTGTGCCCGCGGCCTATTTTTGGCACACGGAGGCACCTCGCAAAGTCTCGCGCCATTCCGAGTCCGGCGGACGATGTGGGCCAGCCCCACCCCCCAAGGCTATAGCCCACCCGTTTTTGTGGCCTTTTTCCGCTGGACGAACTTGGCGCCCCGGCCTTCGGGCGGGTATTTTTGGGCGCGGCTGTGGCCGCGGCCTATTTTTAACACACGGAGGCGCCTCGCAAAGTCTCGCGCTATTCCGAGTCCGGCGGACGAAGTTGGCCAGCCCCACCCCCCAAGGCTATTGCCCACCCGTTTTTGTGGCCTTTTTCCGCTGGACGAACTTGGCGCCCCAACCTTCGGGCGGGTATTTTTGGGCGCGGCTGTGCCCGGGCCTATTTTTGGCACACGGAGGTGCCTCGCAAAGTCTCGCGCCATTCCGAGTCCGGCGGACGAAGTTGGCCAGCCCCACCCCCCAAGGCTATAGCCCACCCGTTTTTGTGGCCTTTTTCCGCTGGACGAACTTGGCGCCCCGGCCTTCGGGGGGGTATTTTTGGGCGCGGCTGTGACCGCGGCCTATTTTTGGCACACGGAGGCGCCTCGCAAAGTCTCGCGCCATTCCGAGTCCGGCGTATGAAGTTGGCCAGCCCCACCCCCCAAGGCTATAGCCCACCCGTTTTTGTGGCCTTTTTCCGCTGGACAAACTTGGCGCCGCGGCCTTCGGGCGGGTATTTTTGGGCGCGGCTGTGCCCGCGGCATATTTTTGGCACACGGAGGCGCCTCGCAAAGTCTCGTGTCATTCCGAGTCCGGCGGACGAAGTTAGCCCGCCCCACCCCCCAAGGCTATAGCCCACCCGTTTTTGTGGCCTTTTTCCGCTGGACGAACTTGGCGCCCCGGCCTTCGAGCGGGTATTTTTGGGCGCGGCTGTGCCCGCGGCCTATTTTTGGCACACGGAGGCACCTCGCAAAGTCTCGCGCCATTCCGAGTCCGGCGGACGAAGTTGGCCAGCCCCGCCCCCCAAGGCTATAGCCCACCCGTCTTTGTGGCCTTTTACCGATGGACGATCTTGGCGCCCCGGCCTTCGGGCAGGTGTTTTTGGGTGCGGCTTTGCCCGCCGCCTATTTTTGGCACATGGAGGCGACTCGCAAGGTCTCGCGCCATTCCGAGTCCGGCGGACGAAGTGGGCCAGCTCCACCCCCCAAGGCTATAGCCCACCCGTTTTTGTTGCCTTTTTCCGCTGGACGAACTTGTCGCCCCGGCCTTCGGGCGGGTATTTTTGGGTGCGGCTGTGCCCGCGGCCTATTTTTGGCACACGGAGGCACCTTGTAAAGTCTCGCGCCATTCCGAGTCCAGCCCCACCCACCAAGGCTATAGCCCACCCGTTTTTGTGGCCTTTTTCCGCTGGACGAACTTGTCGCCCCGGCCTTCGGGCGGGTATTTTTGGGAGCGGCTTTGCCCGCCGCCTATTTTTGGCACATGGAGGCGACTCGCAAAGTCTCGCGCCATTCCGAGTCCGGCGGACGAAGTTGGCCAGCCCCACCCCCCAAGGCTATAGCCCACCCGTTTTTGTTGCCTTTTTCCGCTGGACGAACTTGGCGCCCCGGCCTTTGGGCGGGTATTTTGCTGCTAGGCCCATGCCTATTTTTGGCACACGGAGGCGCCTCGCAATGTCTCGCGCCATTCCGAGTCCGGCGGACGAAGTTGGCCAGCCCCACCCCCAAAGGCTATGGCCCACCCGTTTTTGTGGCCTTTTTCCGCTGGACGAACTTGGCCCCCCGGCCTTCGGGCGGGTATTTTTGGGCGCGGCTGTGCCCGCAGCCTATTTTTGGCACACGGAGGCACCTCGCAAAGTCTCGCGCCATTCCGAGTCCGGCGGACGAAGTGGGCCAGCCCCACCCCCCAAGGCTACAGCCCACCCGTTTTTGTGGCCTTTTTCCGCTGGACGAACTCGGCGCCCCGGCCTTCGGGCGGGTATTTTTGTGCGCGGCTGTGCCCACGGCCTATTTTTGGCACACGGAGGAGCCTCGCAAAGTCTCGCGCCATTCCGAGTCCGGCGAACGAAGTTGGCCAGCCCCACCCCCCAAGGCTATAGCCCACCCGTTTTTGTGGCCTTTTTCCGCTGGACGAACTTGGCGCCCCGGCCTTCGGGTGGGTATTTTTGGGCGCGGCTGTGCCCGGGACCTATTTTCGGCACACGGAGGCACCTCACAGAGTCTCGCGCCATTTCGAGTCCGGCGGACGAAGTTGGCCAGCCCCACCCCCCAAGGCTATGGCCCACCCGTTTTTGTGGCCTTTTACCGCTGGACGAACTTGGCGCCCCGGCCTTCGGGCGGGTATTTTTGGGCGCAGCTGTGCCCCCGGCCTATTTTTGGCTCACAGAGGTGCCTCGCAAAGTCTCGCGCCATTCCGAGTCCGGCGGACGAAGTTGGCCAGCCCCACCCCCCAAGGCTATAGCCCACCCGTTTTTGTGGCCTTTTTCCGCTGGACGAACTTGGCGCCCCGGCTATCGGGTGGGTATTTTTGGGCGCGGCTGTGCCCGGGGCCTATTTTCGGCACACGGAGGCACCTCACAAAGTCTTGCGCCATGCCGAGTCCGGCGGACGAAGTCGGCCAGCCCCACCCCCCAAGGCTATAGCCCACCCGTTTTTGTGGCCTTTTACCGCTGGACGAACTTGGCGCCCCGGCCTTCGGGCGGGTATTTTTGGGCGCAGCTGTGCCCCCGGCCTATTTTTAGCACATGGAGGCGCCTCACAAAGTCTCGCGCCATTCCGAGTCCGGCGGACGAAGTTTGCCAGCCCCACCCCACAAGGCTATAGCCCACCCGTTTTTGTGGCCTTTTTCCGTTGAGACGAAATTGGCGCCGCGGCCTTCGTGCGGGTATTTTTGGGCGCGGCTTTGCCAGCGGCCTATTTTTGGCACACGGAGCTGCCTCGCAAAGTCTCGCGCCATTCCGAGTCCGGCGGACGAAGTTGGCCAGCCCCGCCCCCCAAGGCTATAGCCCACCCGTCTTTGTGGCCTTTTACCGATGGACGATCTTGGCGCCCCGGCCTTCGGGCAGGTGTTTTTGGGTGCGGCTTTGCCCGCCGCCTATTTTTGGCACATGGAGGCGACTCGCAAGGTCTGGCGCCATTCCGAGTCCGGCGGACGAAGTGGGCCAGCTCCACCCCCCAAGGCTATAGCCCACCCGTTTTTGTTGCCTTTTTCCGCTGGACGAACTTGGCGCCCCGGCCTTTGAGCGGGTATTTTTGGGCACGGCTAGGCCCGCGGCCTATTTTTGGCACACGGAGGCGCCTCGCAATGTCTCGCGCCATTCCGAGTCCGGCGGACGAAGTTGGCCAGCCCCACCCCCTAAGGCTATGGCCCACCCATTTTTGTGGCCTTTTTCCGCTGGACGAACTTGGCCCCCCGGCCTTCGGGCGGGTATTTTTGGGCGCGGCTGTGCCCGCGGCCTATTTTTGGCACACGGAGGCACCTCGCAAAGTCTCGCGCCATTCCGAGTCCGGCGGACGCCGGTGGCCAGCCCCACCCCCCACTGCTTGAGCCCACCCCTCTGTGCGGCCATTTTCCGCTGGACGAACTTGGCGCCCCGGCCTTCGGGCGGGTATTTTTGGGCGCGGCTGTGCCCGCGGCCTATTTTTGGCACACGGAGGCGCCTCGCAAAGTCTCGCGCCATTCCTAGTCCGGCCGAAGTTGGCCAGCCCCACCCCCCAAGGCTATAGCCCACCCGTTTTTGTGGCCTTTTTCCGCTGGACGAACTTGGCGCCCGGCCTTCGGGTGGGTATTTTTGGGCGCGGCTTTGCCCGGGGCCTATTTTTGGCACATGGAGGCACCTCACAAAGTCTTGCGCCATTCCGAGTCCCGGCGGACGAAGTTGGCCAGCTCCACCCCCAAGGCTATAGCCCACCCGTTTTTGTGGCCTTTTACCGCTGGACGAACTTGGCGCCCGGCCTTTGGGTGGGGTATTTTGGGCGCAGCTGTGCGGCTTATTTTTTTCACAGGGAGGCGCCTCGAAATGTCTCGCGCCATTCCGAGTCGGGGGGACGATGTTGGCCAGCCCCCACCCCTAGCCCAAGGCTATGGCCCACCCGTTTTGTGGCCTTTTTCCGCTGGACGAACTTGGCTGCCCGGCGTTCGAGGCGGGGAATTTTTAGCCCACCCGCTTTTTGGGCCTTGGCTGTGCTTGCGCGGCCTATTTTGGCACACGGGGGTGCCGCGCAAAGTCTTGCGCCATTCTGAGTCGGGCGGACGCCAAGTGGACCAGCCCCACCCCCAAGGCTACAGCCCACCCGTTTTGTGGCCTTTTTCCGCTGGACGATCTTGGCGCCCGGCCTTCGGGCCGGTATTTTTGGGCGCGGCTGTGCCTGCGGCCTATTTTTAGCACACGGAGGTGCCTCGCAAAGTCTCGCGCCATTCCGAGTCCGGCGGACGAAGTTGGCCAGCCCCACCCCCCAAGGCTATAGCCCACCCGTTTTTGTGGCCTTTTTCCGCTGGACGAACTTGGCGCCCCGGCCTTCGGGTGGGTATTTTTGGGCGCGGCTGTGCCCGGGGCCTATTTTCGGCACACGGAGGCACCTCACAAAGTCTTGCGCCATTCCGAGTCCGGCGGACAAGGATGGCCCAGTTGGCCAGCCCCACCCCCAAGGCTATAGCCCACCGTTTTTGTGGCCTTTTTCCGCTGGACGAAC
The DNA here is from genome assembly GCA_030448935.1 of Citrus cavaleriei. NCBI lineage: Eukaryota > Viridiplantae > Streptophyta > Magnoliopsida > Sapindales > Rutaceae > Citrus > Citrus cavaleriei. The sequence goes on from JAUJEM010000087.1 coordinate 136,471, forward strand.
TTGCGCCGCTTTTGTGGGCGACCTTCGTGCGGGTATTTTTGGGCGCGGCTTTGCCAGCGGCCTATTTTTGGCACACGGAGGTGCCTCGCAAAGTCTCGCGCCATTCCGAGTCCGGCGAACGAAGTTGGCCAGCCCCACCCCCCAAGGCTATAGCCCACCCGTTTTTGTGGCCTTTTTCCGCTGGACGAACTTGGCGCCCCGGCCTTCGGGTGGGTATTTTTGGGCGCGGCTGTGCCCGGGGCCTATTTTCGGCACACGGAGGTACCTCACAAAGTCTTGCGCCATTCCGAGTCCGGCGGACGAAGTTGGCCAGCCCCACCCCCCAAGGCTATAGCCCACCCGTTTTTGTGGCCTTTTTCCGCTGGACGAACTTGGCGCCGCGGCCTTCGTGCGGGTATTTTTGGGCGCGGCTTTGCCAGCGGCCTATTTTTGGCACACGGAGGTGCCTCGCAAAGTCTCGCGCCATTCCGAGTCCGGCGGACGAAGTTGGCCAGCCCCGCCCCCCAAGGCTATAGCCCACCCGTTTTTGTGGCCTTTTTCCGCTGGACGAACTTGGCGCCGCGGCCTTCGTGCGGGTATTTTTGGGCGCGGCTTTGCCAGCGGCCTATTTTTGGCACACGGAGGTGCCTCGCAAAGTCTCGCGCCATTCCGAGTCCGGCGCTATGGCCCAGTTGGCCTTTTTCCGCAGCCCCGCCCCCCAAGGCTATAGCCCACCCGTCTTTGTGGCCTTTTACCGATGGACGATCTTGGCGCCCCGGCCTTCGGGCAGGTGTTTTTGGGTGCGGCTGTGCCTGCGGCCTATTTTTGGCTCACAGAGTCGCCTCGCAAAGTCTCGCGCCATTTCGAGTCCGGCGGACGAAGTTGGCCAGCCCCACCCCCCAAGGCTATAGCCCACCCGTTTTTGTGGCCTTTTTCCGCTGGACGAACTTGGCGCCCCGGCCTTCGGGTGGGTATTTTTGGGCGCGGCTGTGCCCGGGGCCTATTTTTCGGCACACGGAGGCACCTCACAAAGTCTTGCGCCATTCCGAGTCCGGCGGACGAAGTTGGCCAGCCCCACCCCCCAAGGCTATAGCCCACCCGTTTTTGTGGCCTTTTACCGCTGGACGAACTTGGCGCCCCGGCCTTCGGGCGGGTATTTTTGGGCGCAGCTGTGCCCCCGGCCTATTTTTAGCACATGGAGGTGCCTCACAAAGTCTCGCGCCATTCCGAGTCCGGCGGACGAAGTTTGCCAGCCCCACCCCCCAAGGCTATAGCCCACCCGTTTTTGTGGCCTTTTTCCGCTGGACGAACTTGGCACCGCGGCCTTCGTGCGGGTATTTTTGGGCGCGGCTTTGCCAGCGGCCTATTTTTGGCACACGGAGCTGCCTCGCAAAGTCTCGCGCCATTCCGAGTCCGGCGGACGACGTTGGCCAGCCCCGCCCCCCAAGGCTATAGCCCACCCGTCTTTGTGGCCTTTTACCGATGGACGATCTTGGCGCCCCGGCTTTCGGGCAGGTGTTTTTGGGTGCGGCTGTGCCTGCGGCCTATTTTTGGCTCACAGAGGCGCCTCGCAAAGTCTCGCTCCATTTCGAGTACGGCGGACGAAGTTGGCCAGCCCTACCCCCCAAGGCTATAGCCCACCCGTTTTTGTGGCCTTTTTCTGCGGGATGAACTTTGCGCCCCGGCCTTCAGGCGGGTATTTTTGGGCATGGCCGTGCCCGCGGCCTATTTTTGGCACACGGAGGCGCCTCGCAAGGTCTCGCGCCATTCCGAGTCCGGCGGACGAAGTTGGCCAGCCCCACCCCCCAAGGCTATAGCCCACCCATTTTTGTGGCCTTCTTCCGCGGGACGAACTTGGCGCCCCGGCCTTCGTGCGGGTATTTTTGGGCGCGCCTGTGCCCGCGGCCCATTTTTAGCACACGGAGGCGCCTCGCAAAGTCTCGCGCCATTCCGAGTCCGGCGGACGAAGTTGGCCAGCCCCACCCCCCAAGGCTATAGCCCACCCGTTTTTGTGGCCTTTTTCCGCTGGACGCAATTGGCGCCCGGCCTTGGGCGGGTATTTTTAGGCGCGCCTGTGCCCTGGGCCTATTTTTTGGCACACGGATGCGCCTCGCAAAGTCTCGCGCCATTCTGAGTCCGGCGGACGAAGTTGGCCAGCCCCACCCCCCAAGGCTATAGCCCACCCGTTTTTGTGGCCTTTTTCCGCTGGACGCACTTGGCGCCCCGGCCTTCGGGCGGGTATTTTTGGGCGCGGCTTTGCCCGCCGCGTATTTTTGGCACACGGAGGTGCCTCACAAAGTCTCGCGCCATTCCGAGTCCGGCGGACGAAGTTGGCCAGCCCCACCCCCCAAGGCTATAGCCCACCCGTTTTTGTGGCCTTTTTCCGCTGGACGAACTTGGTGCCCCGGTCTTCGGGCGGGTATTTTTGGGCGCGGCTGTGCCCCCGACCTATTTTTGGCACACGGAGGCGCCTCATAAAGTCTCGCGCTATTCCGAGCCCGGCGGACGAAGTTGTCCAGCCCCACCCCCCAAGGCTATAGCCCACCGTTTTTGTGGCCTTTTACCGCAGGACGAACTTGGCGCCCCGGCCTTCGGGCGGGTATTTTTGGGTGCGGCTGTGCCTGCGGCCTATTTTTGGCTCACAGAGGCGCCTCGCAAAGTCTCGCGCCATTTCGAGTCCGGCGGACGAAGTTGGCCAGCCCCACCCCCCAAGGCTATAGCCCACCCGTTTTTGTGGCCTTTTTCCGCTGGACGAACTTGGCGCCCCGGCCTTCGGGCGGGTATTTTTGGGCGCGGCTTTGCCAGCGGCCTAGTTTTGGCACGCGGAGCTGCCTCGCAAAGTCTCGCGCTATTCCGAGTCCGGCGGACGAAGTTGGCCAGCCCCGCCCCCCAAGGCTACAGCGCACCCGTCTTTGTGGCCTTTTACCGATGGACGATCTTGGCGCCCCGGCCTTCGGGCGGGTGTTTTTGGGTGCGGCTGTGCCTACGGCCTATTTTTGGCTCACAGAGGTGCCTCGCAAAGTCTCGCGCCATTTCGAGTCCGGCGGACGAAGTTGGCCAGCCCCACCCCCCAAGGCTATAGCCCACCCATTTTTGTGGCCTTCTTCCGCGGGACGAACTTGGCGCCCCGGCCTTCGGGAGGGTATTTTTGGGCGCGCCTGTGCCCGCGGCCTATTTTTGGCACACGGATGCGCCTCGCAAAGTCTCGCGCCATTCTGAGTCCGGCGGACGAAGTTGGCCAGCCCCACCCCCCAAGGCTATAGCCCACCCGTTTTTGTGGCCTTTTTCCGCTGGACGCACTTGGCGCCCCGGCCTTCGGGCGGGTATTTTTGGGCGCGGCTTTGCCCGCCGCGTATTTTTGGCACACGGAGGTGCCTCACAAAGTCTCGCGCCATTCCGAGTCTGGCGGACGAAGTTGGCCAGCCCCACCCCCCCAAGGCTATAGCCCACCGTTTTTGTGGGCTTTTACCGCAGGACGAACTTGGCGCCCCGGCCTTCGGGCGGGTATTTTTGGGTGCGGCTGTGCCTGCGGCCTATTTTTGGCTCACAGAGGCGCCTCGTAAAGTCTCGCGCCATTTCGAGTCCGGCGGACGAAGTTGGCCAGCCCCACCCCCCAAGGCTATAGCCCACCCGTTTTTGTGGCCTTTTTCCGCTGGACGAACTTGGCGCCCCGGCCTTCGGGCGGGTATTTTTGGGCGCGGCTTTACCAGCGGCCTAGTTTTGGCACGCGGAGCTGCCTCGCAAAGTCTCGCGCCATTCCGAGTCCGGCGGACGAAGTTGGCCAGCCCCGCCCCCCAAGGCTACAGCGCACCCGTCTTTGTGGCCTTTTACCGATGGACGATCTTGGCGCCCCGGCCTTCGGGCGGGTGTTTTTGGGTGCGGCTGTGCCTGCGGCCTATTTTTGGCTCACAGAGGTGCCTCGCAAAGTCTCGCGCCATTTCGAGTCCGGCGGACGAAGTTGGCCAGCCACACCCCCCAAGGCTATAGCCCACCCGTTTTTGTGGCCTTTTTCTGCGGGACGAACTTGGCGCCCCGGCCTTCAGGCGGGTATTTTTGGGCACGGGCGTGCCCGCGGCCTATTTTTGGCACACGGAGGCGCCTCGCAAAGTCTCGCGCCATTCTGAGTCCAGCGGACGAAGTTGGCCAGCCCCACCCCCCAAGGCTATAGCCCACCCGTTTTTGTGGCCTTTTTCCGCTGGACGCACTTGGCGCCCCGGCCTTCGGGCTGGTATTTTTGGGCGCGGCTGTGCCCGCGACCTATTTTTGGCACACGGAGGTGCCTCGCAATGTCTCGCGCCATTCCGAGTCCGGCGGACGAAGTTGGCCAGCCCCACCCCCCAAGGCTATAGCCCACCCGTTTTTGTGGCCTTTTTCCGCTGGACGAACTTGGTGCCCCGGCCTTCGGGCGGGTATTTTTGGGCGCGCCTTTGCGCGCCTCCTATTTTTGGCACACGGAGGTGCCTCACAAAGTCTCGCGCCATTCCGAGTCCGGCGGACGAAGTTGGCCAGCCCCACCCCCCAAGGCTATAGCCCACCCGTTTGTGTGGCCTTTTTCCGCTGGACGAACTTGGCGCCCCGGCCTTCGGGCGGGTATTTTTGGGCGCGCCTGTGCCCGCGGCCTATTTTTGGCACACGGATGCTCCTCGCAAAGTCTCGCGCCATTCTGAGTCCAGCGGACGAAGTTGGCCAGCCCCACCCCCCAAGGCTATAGCCCACCCGTTTTTGTGGCCTTTTTCCAATGGACGCACTTGGCGCCCCGGCCTTCGGGCAGGTATTTTTGGGCGCGGCTTTGCCCGCCGCCTATTTTTGGCACACGGAGGTGCCTCACAAAGTCTCGCGCCATTCCGAGTCCGGCGGACGAAGTTGGCCAGCCCCACCCCCCAAGGCTATAGCCCACCCGTTTTTGTGGCCTTTTTCCGCTGGACGCACTTGGCGCCCCGGCCTTCGGGCGGGTATTTTTGGGCGCGGCTTTGCCCGCCGCCTATTTTTGGCACACGGAGGTGCCTCACAAAGTCTCGCGCCATTCCGAGTCCGGCGGACGAAGTTGGCCAGCCCAACCCCCCAAGGCTATAGCCCACCCGTTTTTGTGGCCTTTTTCCGCTGGACGAACTTGGCGCCCCGGCCTTCGGGCGGGTATTTTTGGGCGCGCCTGTGCCCGCGGCATATTTTTGGCACACGGATGCGCCTCGCAAAGTCTCGCGCCATTCTAAGTCCAGCGGACGAAGTTGGCCAGCCCCACCCCCCAAGGCTATAGCCCACCCGTTTTTGTGGCCTTTTCCGCTGGACTAACTTGGCGCCCCGGCCTTCGGGCGGGTATTTTTGGACGCGGCTTTGCCCGCCGCCTATTTTTGGCACACGGAGGTGCCTCACAAAGTCTCGCGCCATTCGAGTCCGGCGGACGAATTTGGCCAGCCCCACCCCCCAAGGCTATAGCCCACCCGTTTTTGTGGCCTTTTTCCGCTGGACGAACTTGGCGCCCCGGCCATCGGGCGGGTATTTTTGGGCGCGGCTGTGCCCGCGACCTATTTTTGGCACACGGAGGTGCCTCGCAATGTCTCGCGCCATTCCGAGTCCGGCGGACGAAGTTGGCCAGCCCCACCCCCCAAGGCTATAGCCCACCCGTTTTTGTGGCCTTTTTCCGCTGGACGAACTTGGCGCCCCGGCCATCGGGCGGGTATTTTTGGGCGCGGCGGTGCCCGCGGCCTATTTTTGGCACACGGAGGTGCCTCGCAAAGTCTCGCGCCATTCCGAGTCCGGCGGACGAAGTTGGCCAGCCCCAACCCCCAAGGCTATAGACCACCCGTTCTTGTGGCCTTTTTCCGCTGGACGAACTTGGCGCCCCGGCCTTCGGGCGGGTATTTTTGGGCGCGGCGGTGCCCGCGGCCTATTTTTAGCACACAAAGTCTCGCGCCATTCCGAGTCCGGCGGACGAAGTTGGCCAGCCCCATCCCCCAAGGCTATAGCCCACCCGTTTTTGTGGCCTTTTTCCGCTGGACGAACTTGGCGCCCCGGCCTTCGGGCGGGTATTTTTGGGTGCGGCTGTGCCCGCGGCCTATTTTTGGCACACGGAGGCGCCTCGCAAAGTCTCGCGCCATTCCGAGTCCGGCGGACGAAGTTGGCCAGCCCCACCCCCCAAGGCTATAGCCCACCCGTTTTTGTGGCGTTTTTCCGCTGGATGAACTTGTCGCCCCGGCCTTCGGGCGGGTATTTTTGGGCGCGGCTGTGCCCGCAGCCTATTTTTGGCACACTGAGGCGCCTCGCAAAGTCTCGCGCCATTCCGAGTCCGGCGGACGAAGTTGGCCAGCCCCACCCCCAAGGCTATAGCCCACCTGTTTTTGTGGCCTTTTTCCGCTGGACGAACTTGGCGCCCCGGCCTTCGGGTGGGTATTTTTGGGCGCGGCTGTGCCCGCGGCCTAGTTTTGGCACACGGAGGCACCTCGTAATGTCACGCGCCATTCCGAGTACGGCGGACGAAGTTGGCCAGCCCCACCCCCCAAGGCTATAGCCCACCCGTTTTTGTGGCCTTTTTCCACTGGACGAACTTGGCGCCCCGGCCTTCGGGCAGGTATTTTTGGGCGCGGATATGCCCGCGGCCTATTTTTGGCACACGGAGGTGCCTCGCAAAGTCTCGCGCCATTCCGAGTCCGGCGGACGAAGTTGGCCAGCCCCACCCCCCAAGGCTATAGCCCACCCGTTTTTGTGGCCTTTTTCCGCAGGACGAACTTGGCGCCCCGGCCTTCGGGCGGGTATTTTTGGGCGCGCCTGTGCCCGCAGCCTATTTTTGGCACACGGATGCGCCTCGCAAAGTCTCGTGCCATTCTGAGTCCGGCGGACGAAGTTGGCCAGCCCCACCCCCCAAGGCATAGCCCACCCGTTTTTGTGGCCTTTTTCCGCTGGACGCACTTGGCGCCCCGGCCTTCGGGCGGGTATTTTTGGGCGCGGCTTTGCCCGCCGCGTATTTTTGGCACACGGAGGTGCCTCACAAAGTCTCGCGCCATTCCGAGTCCGGCGGACGAAGTTGGCCAGCCCCACCCCCCAAGGCTATAGCCCACCCGTTTTTGTGGCCTTTTTCCGCTGGACGAACTTGGCGCCCCGGCCTTCGGGCGGGTATTTTTGGGTGCGGCTGTGCCCGCGACCTATTTTTGGCACACGGAGGCGCCTCATAAAGTCTCGCGCTATTCCGAGTCCGGCGGACGAAGTTGTCCAGCCCCACCCCCCAAGGCTATAGCCCACCGTTTTTGTGGCCTTTTACCGCAGGACGAACTTGGCGCCCCGGCCTTCGGGCGGGTATTTTTGGGTGTGGCTGTGCCTGCGGCCTATTTTTGGCTCACAGAGGCGCCTCGCAAAGTCTCGCGCCATTTCGAGTCCGGCGGACGAAGTTGGCCAGCCCCACCCCCCAAGGCTATAGCCCACCCGTTTTTGTGGCCTTTTTCCGCTGGACGAACTTGGCGCCCCGGCCTTCGGGCGGGTATTTTTGGGCACGGCTTTGCCAGCGGCCTAGTTTTGGCACACGGAGCGGCCTCGCAAAGTCTCGCGCCATTCCGAGTCCGGCGGACTAAGTTGGCCAGCCCCGCCCCCCAAGGCTACAGCCCACCCGTCTTTGTGGCCTTTTACCGATGGACGATCTTGGCGCCCCGGCCTTCGGGCGGGTGTTTTTGGGTGCGGCTGTGGCTGCGGCCTATTTTTGGCTCACAGAGGCGCCTCGCAAAGTCTCGCGCCATTTCGAGTCCCGGCGGACGGAGTTGGCCAGCCCCACCCCCAAGGCTATAGCCCACCCGTTTTTGTGGCCTTTTTTCCGCTGGGACGAACTTGTCGCCCCGTCCTTCGTGTGGTTTTTTTTGGGGTTGGCTTTGGCTGCGGCCTATTTTTGGAACACGGAGGGTCCTCGCAGAGTCTCGCGCCATTCCGAGTCCGGAGGACGAAGTTGGCCAGCCCCACCCCCCAAGGCTATAACCCACCCATTTTTGTGGCCTTTTTCCGCTGGACGAACTTGGCGCCCCGGCCTTCGGGTGGGTATTTTTGGACGCGGCTGTGCCCACGGCCTATTTTTGGCACACGGAGGTGCCTCGCAAAGTCTAGCGCCATTCCGAGTCCGGCGGACAGTTGGCCAGCCCCACCCCCAAGGCTATAGCCCACCCGTTTTGTGGCCTTTTTCCGCTGGACGAACTTGGCGCCCGGCCTTCGGGCGGGTATTTTTAGGCGGCTGTGCCCGCGGCCTATTTTTGGCGCACGGAGGCGCCTCGTAAGTCTCGTACCATTCCGAGTCCGGCGGACGAAGTTGGCCAGCCCCACCCCAAGGCTATAGCCCACCCGTTTTGTGGCCTTTTTCCGCTGGACGAACTTGGCGCCCGGCCTTCGGGCGGGTATTTTTAGGCGCGGCTGTGCCCGCGGCCTATTTTTGGCGCACGGAGGCGCCTCGTAAGTCTCGTACCATTCCGAGTCCGGCGGACGAAGTTGGCCAGCCCCACCCCCAAGGCTATAGCCCACCCGTTTTGTGGCCTTTTTCCGCTGGGCCGAACTTGGCGCCCGGCCTTCGGGCGGGTATTTTGGGCGCGGCTGTGCCCGCGGCCTATTTTTGCACACACGAAGGCGCCTCGCAAAGTCTCTCTCCATTCCGAGTCCGGCGAACGAAGTTGGCCAGCCCCACCCCCCAAGGCTATAGCCCACCCGTTTTTGTGGCCTTTTTCCGCGGGACGACCTTGGCGCCCCGGCCTTCGGGCGGGTATTTTTGGGCGCGGCTGTGCCCGCGGCCTATATTTGGCACACGGAGGTGCCTCGCAAAGTCTCTCGCCATTCCGAGTCCAGCGTACGAAGTTGGCCAGCCCCACCCCCCAAGGCTATAGCCCACCCGTTTTGGTGTCCTTTTTCCGCTGGACGAACTTGGCGCCCCGGCCTTCGGGCGGGTATTTTTGGGCGCGGCTGTGCCCGTGACCTATTTTTGGCACACGGAGGCGCCTCGCAAAGTCTCGCACCATTCCGAGTCCGGCGGACGAAGTTGGCCAGCCCCACCCCCCAAGGCTATAGCCCACCCGTTTTTGTGGCCTTTTTCCGCTGGACGAACTTGGCGCCCCGGCCTTCGGGCGGGTATTTTTGGGCGCGGCTGTGCCCGCGGCCTATATTTGGCACCCGGAGGTGCCTCGCAAAGTCTCTCGCCATTCCGAGTCCAGCGTACGAAGTTGGCCAGCCCCACCCCCCAAGGCTATAGCCCACCCGTTTTTGTGGCCTTTTTCCGCTGGACGAACTTGGCGCCCCGGCCTTCGGGCGGGTATTTTTGGCTCGGCTGTGCCTTCGGAATATTTTTGGCACACGGAGGTGCCTCGCAAAGTCTCACACCATTCCGAGTCCGGCGGACGAAGTTGGCCAGCCCCACCCCAAAGCTATAGCCCACCGTTTTGTGGCCTTTTTCCGCTGGACGAACTTGGCGCCCCAGCCTTCGGGCGGGTATTTTTAGGCGCGGCTGTGCCCGCTGGCCTATTTTTTGGCACACGGAGACGCCTCGCAAAGTGTCGCACCATTCCGAGTCCGGCGGACGAAGTTGGCCAGCCCCACCCCCCAAGGCTATAGCCCACCCGTTTTTGTGGCCTTTTTCCGCTGGACGAACTTGGCGCCCCGGCCTTCGGGCGGGTATTTTTGGGTGCGGCTGTGCCCGCGTCCTATTTTTGGCACACGGAGGCGCCTCGCAAAGTCTCGCGCCATTCCTAGTCCGGCGGACGAAGTTGGCCAGCCCCACCCCCCAAGTATCGTTTATCCTTACGAAATCCCAGACGAAATAGAACGATCTTAGAAAGGATATAATGAAATTCCTTGATTGTTTCTTACCAGATAAATGATCCCTTTTATATTCCACTGATAGGGCTAACAGACAATTAATTTTTCATTATACCAAACGAAAATAGATATCGAAATTCTAAAGAAATAAAATTCTAAATAAATAAACAGAGAGTTTCTTATTCGAAACGTCCCGTGATCTTCAACCAATTCTGCGCTTGAATATAATTACCAGGAGTAAGCGCAATAGCTTGTTTCCAATACTCGGCAGCTTGATTGAACCAAGCCTCCGCAATATCAGAATCTCCCTGTCTAACGGCCTGTTCCACACGGTCGGAAAAGGAGGTTAAATTCCTTTCCTTATAAGCTTTCTTGATAGTTTCACTCTCATACGGCTCGTCAATCAATTATTTTTGTGTCCCGGGTTTTGAATCTAGTATATCGAATTGAATGAGATTTCTCATATATCGATCTTTATCTATATTCTTTTTTTTTGGGGGGTTAAAAAAAAGAGGTTAATTCCATGAGCATGAGTTTCAAACTTGACTTTTGATTAAATTAATAATCAGCTTTGCTTTCATTTTATCTTTTCTCCCACCGTCAGAAGAATAACATAGAAGCATTTCCACTATAGTTAGAATTTTCTGAAAGGTATCTATCTCGGTTTCATATAAAAATTGATATAGAATCTTTGAAAAAGCCCTTTCTTCCTAAGAAAGAAAAGGCTTACTGTCTTTGGGATACGATCTACACCATTTGCTCAATACCTTAGGGGATCGACTTTATTACATAAGTGGATTCCTTACTTTTATCTCATATCATGACATAAATAAGCAGTTCTTATTGGATCGGCATCGGCCCAAAACCTCGCGAATTGATCTTTACGGTGCTTCCTCTATCAATTAGATCCTTTATCCATAGAATAAACTATCTAGGCATATCGATTTCTTCATATTTCGACTTCTATGAAGTTTCTTTCTTTGCTACAGCTGATAAAAATCGTTTTTGCACGATGCATATGTAGAAAGCCTTTTTTTTCTAGTATTTATTAGTGTATTTGCTCTTTACCCCCCCTCCTTTTTTTTCTTTTACTTTTTTCTTTCTATAGTAGAGATAGTCGCACGTAATGACAGATCACAGCCATATTATTAAAAGCTTGTGGTAAGAACGGATTTCGTTCTAGTGCCCGAAAATAATATTCTAAAGCTTTTGTATGTTCTCCGTTACTTGTGTGGATAAGGCCTATGTTATAGAGTATATAGCTTCGATCGTAAGGATCAATTTCTAGTCGCATAGCTTCATAATAATTCTGTAAAGCTTCCGCATAATTGCCTTCAGATTGAGCTGACATCCGTTACGGTCGTCATTCGATTCAAAGAATTCTCCGTTTCAAAACCGTACATGAGATGAAAATCTCATACGGCTCCTCCTTTATGTGCATTATGAGAATAATCCATGAAATCAAAAAAGATTGAAATATTCTCATTATGAACTAAGTGGGGCTAATGTTTTTACAAGAAATCTCTAGCCAACCTTCCTGCAAAAGCTTTTTTCTTAATATCACGCGTGTTGGTACTAGATAAAACCGGAAACTCCAACAATTTCTTTGTTCTCAATGCCCCTTAATTTACAGGAATTAATCACTTCAACAGTCTTCGATGGTTATACGGGTATCCACAGTATGAACGAGATGGATGTTTGTTATCCCAACCATTCTTCTTAGTCCCGATCCCGCTAAGGAAAGGGGGCAGTTTATAACAAAGTTTTCGTGTTGCTGATTCCTAGACGTAGCGCCTCTTCCCCTATGCCGCCTATTGGTACTGGTGTAGTAGGGTTCACTTGCAATACAGAACCCATAGGTGTAACCTTTCGCTCAATACTAGAATCGACAATTGAAGCATCTGAGGCTGCATTAATCGGGGATACACGACAGAAGGAATGGTTTTATCTATAAACTTCACCTTCAACAAGCGTAGATTTTTTCAATAATCTTTTTTTTTTCTATCCCGAATTGTCTTTCTTTCTTCTAAGACCGAAAGGGGTAAATAAAAAATGAATCAAATCGCACCATCTCTGTAATAGGTAAATGCCTCTTTTTCTCCTACAGTTGTCGGAATTATTCGTAATAATATATTGGCTACAATCGAAAAGGTCTTATCAATAAAATTTCCGTTTATCCGCGATCTAGGCATAGGTAAAAATCCATTCTATAATTCGTTTCATTACCTCTTGTGAGAAAATGATCCCACAAACAAAGGAATTGTACAGTACAAAATAACATAAAAGCAGACGTGTTAAAAAAATAGACCGATCCGTTGATTCGTTCCAACTCATTGATTAAATCAGGTAGAAATATCAGAAAAAAAAGGAGCGCCATCTTTGCAAACAAGATATATAGCCTTATTGTTTTTTGTTTTGAACAGTTTTTCACAAACAAAAAAGTTATCCTTTTCCCCAGACTCAAAGGAAGAATTTTTTCTTTGCTGAAAGGGTTTCTATTTTTCTAGTTAGAACGGATTCGATTGTCCGTACCCATCTACCAATCGAATTTGAACAACTCGCTATTCACGCGGGTTCTCGGTCATAATCATTGTGTAGGAGAGATGGCCGAGTGGTTCAAGGCGTAGCATTGGAACTGCTATGTAGACTTTTGTTTACCGGGGGTTCGAATCCCTCTCTTTCCGTACCTTGACCTAATTCATCAATGTTACTGACCGGAATGTATCCAAGCAAAAAAGAATGAATACCGAAGCAGTCAGACCTTTTTTTGAGCTAGATTCTCAATTCCTACGGGAAAGAAAGGGAAGGGGCAGGCAGGGGATAAAAATCTACCCTCGGATCTATGATACATGAATGGGATAAAAAAAAACTCCACGGATCAAACTCCTTACCTTGTATCCCGTTCCTTAAGTTAGGTGAAAGGGGAAATTTGTACGAGCCCGTTATTTTAGTTAGGTTTAAGTTTGACGAGAATAATATTCTACGACAAGCAATTCATTTATTTTCAAACCGACCCATTGACTATCTATTATTTGATTGACTAATCCTTTATATTGGAATGCGCGAAGAGTCAAATGCTTTGGCAATTCCTCATGGTGGGATGAATCAAGATAATTTTGAACCAGAGATCTAGATTTTGGGTCATCCCTTACTGTAATAATATCTCGGGGTTTGCAACGATAACTTGGTATATCGACTATACGACCATTAACTAAAATATGTCGATGGTTAACCAATTGGCGGGCTTGAGGAATAGTTGAAGCCATACCCAATCGAAAAAGAATGTTATCCAAACGCATTTCAAGTAATTGTAGTAAAACCAGACCGGTTGACCCTTTGGCTTTTAAAGCGTCGATACGAACATATTTAAGTAATTGTCGTTCTGTAAGACCATAATGAAAACGCAATTTTTGTTTTTCTTCTAAACGAATTCGATATTGAGATTTTTTTACGGAGCGCGATTGGTTTCTAAAATTGCTTCCGGCTCTAGCCCTTTTACTCGTTAGTCCCGGCAAAGCCCCCAGACGGCGTATTTTTTTGAAACGAGGCCCTCGGTATAGCCCACCCGTTTTTGTGGCCTTTTTCCACTGGACGAACTTGGCACCCCAGCTTTCGGGCGGGTATTTTTGGGCGCGGCTGTGCCCGCGTCCTATTTTTGGCACACGGAGGCGCCTTGCAAAGTCTCGCGCCATTCCGAGTCCGGCGGACGAAGTTGGCCAGCCCCACCTCCCAAGGCTATAGCCCACCCGTTTTTGTGGCCTTTTTCCGCTGGACAAACTTGGCGCCCCGGCCTTCGGGCGGGTATTTTTGGGCGCCGCTGTGCCCGCGGCCTATTTTTGGCACACGGAGGCGCCTCGCAAAGTCTCGCGCCATTTCGAGTCCGACGGACGAAGTTGGCCAGCCCCACCCCCCAAGGCTATGGCCCACCCGGTTTTGTGGCCTTTTTCCGCTGGAAGAACTTGGCGCCCGGCCTTGGTCGGTTATTTTTGGGCGCGGCTGTGCCCGCGGCCTATTTTTGGCAAACGTAGGCGCCTTGCAAAGTCTCGCGCCATTCCGAGTCCGGCGGACGAAGTTGGCCAGCGCCACCCCCCAAGGCTATAGCCCACCCGTTTTTGTGGCCTTTTTCCGCTGGACGAACTTGGCGCCCGGCCTTCGGGCGGGTATTTTTGGCGCGGCTGTGCCCGTGGCCTATTTTTTTGCACACGGAGGTGCCTCGCAAAGTCTCGCGCCATTCCGAGTCCGGCGGACGGTTGGCCAGCGCCACCCCCCAAGGCTATAGCCCACCCGTTTTTCTGGCCTTTTTCCGCTGGACGAACTTGGCGCCCCGGCCTTCGGGCGGGTATTTTTGGGCGCGGCTGTGCCCGCAGCCTATTTTTGGCTCACGGAGGCGCCTCGCAAAGTCTCGCGCCATTCCGAGTCCGGCGGACGAAGTTGGCCTGCCCCACCCCCAAGGCTATAGCCCACCCGTTTTTGTGGACTTTTACCGTAGGACGAACTTGGCGCCCCGGCCTTCGGGCGGGTATTTTTGGGCGCGGCTGTGCCCGCGGCCTATTTTTGGCACACGGAGGCGCCTCGCAAAGTCTCGCGCCATTCCGAGTCCGGCGGACGAAGTTGGCCAGCCCCACCCCCCAAGGCTATGGCGCACCCGTTTTTGTGGCCTTTTACCGCTGGACGAACTTGGCGCCCCGGCCTTCGGGCGGGTATTTTTGGGCGCGGCTGTGCCCGCAGCCTGGCCCCAGCTCACGGAGGCGCCTCGCAAAGTCTCGCGCCATTCCGAGTCCGAGGCGGACGAAGTTGGCCAGCCCCACCCCCAAGGCTATAGCCCACCCGTTTTGTGGCCTTTTACCGCAGGACGAACTTGGCGCCCGGCCTTCGGGCGGGTTTTTTTGGGCGCGGCTGTGGCCGCGGCCTATTTTTGGCACTCGGAGTTTCCTCGCAAAGTCTCGCGCCATTCCGAGTCCGGCGGACGAATTTGGCCGGCCCCACCCCCAAGGCTATGGCCCACCCGTTTTTGTGGCCTTTTAACGCTGGACGAACTTGGCGCCCCGGCCTTCGGGCGGGTATTTTTGGGCGCGGCTGTGCCCGCGGCCTATTTGTGGCGCACGGAGGCGCCTCGCAAAGTCTCGCGCCATTCCGAGTCCGACGGACGAAGTTGGCCAGCCCCACCCCCCAAGGCTATGGCCCACCCGTTTTTGTGGCCTTTTACCGCTGGACGAACTTGGCGCCCCGGCCTTCGGTCGGGTATTTTTGGGCGCGGCTGTGCCCGCGGCCTATTTTTCGCACACGGAGGCGCCTCGCCAAGTCTCGCGCCATTCCGAGTCCGGCGGACGAAGTTGGCCAGCCCCACCCCCCAAGGCTATGGCCCACCCGTTTTTGTGGCCTTTTTCCGCTGGACGAACTTGGCGCCCCGGCCTTCGGGCGGGTATTTTTGGACGCGGCTGTGCCTGCGGCCTATTTTTGGCACACGGAGGCGCCTCGCAATGTCTCGCGCCATTCCGAGTCCGGCGGACGAGGTTGGCCAGCCCCACCCCCCAAGGCTATAGCCCACCCGTTTTTGTGGCCTTTTTCCGCTGGACGAACTAGGCGCCCCGGCCTTCGGGCGGGTATTTATGGGCGAGGCTTTGACCGAGGACTATTTTTTGGCACACGGAGGCGCCTCACAAAGTCTCGCGCCGTTCCGAGTCCGCGCGGACGAAAGTTGGCCAGCGCCACCCCCAAGGCTATAGCCCACCCGTTTTTCGGCCTTTTCCGCTGGGACGAACTTGGCGCCCGGCCTTCGGGCGGGTATTTTTGGGCGCGGCTGTGCCCGCGGCCTATTTTTGGCACATGGAGGTGCCTCGCAAAGTCTCGCGCCATTCCGAGTCCGGCGGACGAAGTTGGCCAGCCCCACCCCCCAAGGCTATAGCCCACCCGTTTTTGTGGCCTTTTTCCGCTGGACGAACTTGGCGCCCCGGCCTTCGGGCGGGTATTTTTGGACGCGGCTGTCTCCGTGGCCTATTTTTGGCACACGGAGGTGCCTCGCAAAGTCTCGCGCCATTCCGAGTCCGGCGGACGAAGTGGGCCAGCCCCACCCCCCAAGGCTATAGCCCACCCGTTTTTGTGGCCTTTTTCCGCTGGACGAACTTGGCGCCCCGGCCTTCGGGCGGGTATTTTTGGACGCGGCTGTCTCCGTGGCCTATTTTTGGCACACGGAGGTGCCTCGCAGAGTCTCGTGCCATTCCGAGTCCGGCGGACGAAGTTAGCCCGCCCCACCCCCCAAGGCTATAGCCCACCCGTTTTTGTGGCCTTTTTCCGCTGGACGAACTTGGCGCCCCGGTCTTCGGGCGGGTATTTTGGGGCGCGGCTGTGCCCGCGGCCTATTTTTGGCACACGGAGGCGCCTTGCAAAGTCTCGCGCCATTCCGAGTCCGGCGGACGAAGTTGGCCAGCCCCACCCCCCAAGGCTATAGCCCACCCGTTTTTGTGGCCTTTTTGCACTGGACGAACTTGGCGCCCCGGCCTTCGGGCGGGTATTTATGGACGCGACTGTGCCCGCGGCCTATTTTTGGCACACGGAGGCGCCTCGCAAAGTCTCGCGCCATTCCCAGTCCGGCGGACGAAGTTGGCCAGCCCCACCCCCCAAGGCTATAGCCCACCCGTTTTTGTGGCCTTTTTCCGCTGGACGAAATTGGCGCCCCGGCCTTCGGGCGGGTATGTTTGGGCCCGGCTGTGACCGCCGCCAATGGTTGGAACACGGAGGAGCCTCGCAAAGTCTCGCGCCAGTCCCAGTCCGGCGGACGAAGTTGGCCAGCCCCACCCCAAAGGCTGCCAGCCCACCCGTTTTTGTGGCCTTTTTCCGCTGGACGAACTTGGCGCCCCGGCCTTCGGGCGGGTATTTTTGGGCGCGGCTGTGCCCGCGGCCTATTTTTGGCACACGGAGGTGCCTCGCAAAGTCTCGCGCCATTCCGAGTCCGGCGGACGAAGTTGGCCAGCCCCACCCCCCAAGGCTATAGCCCACCCGTTTTTGTGGCCTTTTTCCGCTGGACGAACTTGGCCTCTCGGCCTTCGGGCGGGTATTTTTGGACGCGGCTGTGTCGTGGCCTATTTTTGGCACACGGAGGTGCCTCGCAGAGTCTCGTTCCATTCCGAGTCCGGCGGACGAAGTTGGCCCGCCCCACCCCCCAAGGCTATAGCCCACCCGTTTTTGTGGCCTTTTTCCGCTGGACGAACTTGGCGCCCCGGCCTTCGGGCGGGTATTTTTGGGCGCGGCTGTGCCCGCGGCCTATTTTTGGCACACGGAGGCGCCTCGCAGAGTCTCGCGCCATTCCGAGTCCGGCGGACGAAGTTGGCCAGCCCCCAGCCGAAAGGCTATAGCCCACCCGTTTTTGTGGCCTTTTTCCGCTGGACGAACTTGGTGCCCCGGCCTTCGGGCGGGTATTTATGGACGCGGCTGTGCCCGCGGCCTATTTTTGGCACACGGCGGAGCCTCGAAAAGTCTCGCGCCATTCCAAGTCCGGCGGACGAAGTTGGCCCGCCCCACCCCCCAAGGCTATAGCCCACCCGTTTTTGTGGCCTTTTTCCGCTGGACGAACTTGGCGCCCCGGCCTTCGGGCGGGTATTTTTGGGCGCGGCTGTGCCCGCGGCCTATTTTTGGCACACGGAGGCGCCTCGCAGAGTCTCGCGCCATTCCGAGTCCGGCGGACGAAGTTGGCCAGCCCCACCCCCCAAGGCTATAGCCCACCCGTTTTTGTGGCCTTTTTCCGCTGGACGAACTTGGTGCCCCGGCCTTCGGGCGGGTATTTATGGACGCGGCTGTGCCCGCGGCCTATTTTTGGCACACGGCGGAGCCTCGAAAAGTCTCGCGCCATTCCAAGTCCGGCGGACGAAGTTGGCCCGCCCCACCCCCCAAGGCTATAGCCCACCCGTTTTTCTGGCCTTTTTCCGCTGGACGAACTTGGCGCCCCGGCCTTCGGGCTGGTATTTTTGGGCGCGGCTGTGCCCGCGGCCTATTTTTGGCACACGGAGGTGCCTCGCAGAGTCTCGCGCCATTCCGAGTCCGGCGGACGAAGTTGGCCAGCCCCACCCCCCAAGGCTATAGCCCACCCGTTTTTGTGGCCTTTTTCCCCTGGACGAACTTGGCGCCCGGCCTTGGGCTGGTATTTATGGACGCGGCTGTGCCCGCGGCCTATTTTTGGCACACGGAGGCGCCTCGCAAAGTCTCGCGCCATTCCCAGTCCGGCGGACGAAGTTGGCCAGCCCCACCCCCCAAGGCTGTAGCCAACCCGTTTTTGTGGCCTTTTTCCGCTGGGACGAACTTGGCGCCCGGCCTTCGGGGCGGGTATCTTTGGGCCCGGCTGTGCCCGCGGCCTATTTTTGGCACACGGAGGCGCCTCGCAAAGTCTCGCGCCATTCCCAGTCCGGCGGACGAAGTTGGCCAGCCCCACCCCCCAAGGCTGTAGCCCACCCGTTTTTGTGGCCTTTTTCCGCTGGACGAACTTGGCGCCCCGGCCTTCGGGCGGGTATTTTTGGGCGCGGCTGTGCCCGCGGCCTATTTTTGGCACACGGAGGTGCCTCGCAAAGTCTTGCGCCATTCCGAGTCCGGCGGACGAAGTTGGCCAGCCCCACCCCCCAAGGCTATAGCCCACCCGATTTGTGGGCCTTTTTCCGTTGGGCCGAACTTGGCGCCCCGGCCTTCGGGCCGGTATTTTGGGGGGCGGCCGTGCCCGCGGCCTATTTTTGGCACATGGAGGCGCCCCGCATATTCTCGCGCAATTCCGAGTCCGGCGGACGAAGGTGGCCAGCCCCACCCCCCAAGGCTATAGCCCACCCGTTTTTCGGCCTTTTTCCGCTGGGCCAGACTTGGCGCCCGGCCTCGGGCGGGTATTTTGGGTACGGCTGTGCCCGTGGCCTATTTTTAGCACACGGAGGCGCCTCACAAAGTCTCGCGCCATTCCGAGTCCGGCAGACGAAGTTGGCCAGCCCCACCCCCCAAGGCTATATAGCCCACCCGTTTTTGTGGCCTTTTTCCGCTGGACGAACTTGGCACCCCGGCCTTCGGGTGGGTATTTTTGGGTACGGCTGTGCCCGTGGCCTATTTTTAGCACACGGAGGCGCCTCACAAAGTCTCGCGCCATTCCGAGTCCGGCAGACGAAGTTGGCCAGCCCCACCCCCCAAGGCTATATAGCCCACCCGTTTTTGTGGCCTTTTTCCGCTGGACGAACTTGGCGCCGCGGCCTTCGGGCTGGTATTTTAGGGCGCGGCTGTTCCCGCGGCCTATTTTTGACACACGGAGGCGCCTCATAAAGTCTCGCGCCATTCCGAGTCCGGCGGACGAAGTTGGCCAGCCCCACCCCCCAAGGCTATAGCCCACCCGTTTTTGTGGCCTTTTTCCGCTGGGCGAACTTGGCGCCCCGGCCTTCGGGCGAGTATTATTGGGCGCGGCTGTGCCCGCAGCCTATTTTTGGCACACGGAGGCGCGTCGCAAAGTCTCGCGCCATTCCGAGTCCGGCGGACGAAGTTGGCCAGCCCCACCCCCCAAGGCTATAGCCCACCCGTTTTTGTGGCCTTTTTCCGCTGGACGAACTTGGCGCCCCGGCCTTCGGGCAGGTATTTTTGGACGCGGCTGTGTCCGTGGCATATTTTTGGCACACGGAGGTGCCTCGCAGAGTCTCGTTCCATTCCGAGTCCGGCGGACGAAGTTGGCCCGCCCCACACCCCAAGGCTATAGCCCACCCGTTTTTGTGGCCTTTTTCCGCTGGACGAACTTGGCGCCCCGGCCTTCGGGCGGGTATTTTTGGGTGCGGCTGTGCCCGTGGCCTATTTTTGGCACACGGAGGCGCCTCGCAGAGTCTCGCGCCATTCCGAGTCCGGCGGACGAAGTTGGCCAGCCCCAGCCCCCAAGGCTATAGCCCACCCGTTTTTGTGGCCTTTTTCCGCTGGACGAACTTGGTGCCCCGGCCTTCGGGCGGGTATTTATGGACGCGGCTGTGCCCGCGGCCTATTTTTGGCACACGGCGGCGCCTCGAAAAGTCTCGCGCCATTCCGAGTCCGGCGGACGAAGTTGGCCCGCCCCACCCCCCAAGGCTATAGCCCACCCGTTTTTCTGGCCTTTTTCCGCTGGACGAACTTGGCGCCCCGGCCTTCGGGCGGGTATTTTTGGGCGCGGCTGTGCCCGCGGCCTATTTTTGGCACACGGAGGCGCCTCGCAGAGTCTCGCGCCATTCCGAGTCCGGCGGATGAAGTTGGCCAGCCCCACCCCCCAAGGCTATAGCCCACCCGTTTTTGTGGCCTTTTTCCCCTGGACGAACTTGGCGCCCCGGCCTTCGGGCGGGTATTTATGGACGCGGCTGTGCCCGCGGCCTATTTTTGGCACACGGAGGCGCCTCGCAAAGTCACGCGCCATTCCCAGTCCGGCGGACGAAGTTGGCCAGCCCCACCCCCCAAGGCTGTAGCCCACCCGTTTTTGTGGCCTTTTTCCGCTGGACGAACTTGGCGCCCCGGCCTTCGGGCGGGTATCTTTGGGCCCGGCTGTGCCCGCGGCCTATTTTTGGCACACGGAGGCGCCTCGCAAAGTCTCGCGCCATTCCCAGTCCGGCGGACGAAGTTGGCCAGCCCCACCCCCCAAGGCTGTAGCCCACCCGTTTTTGTGGCCTTTTTCCACTGGACGAACTTGGCGCCCCGGCCTTCGGGCGGGTATTTTTGGGCGCGGCTGTGCCCGCGGCCTATTTTTGGCACACGGAGGTGCCTCGCAAAGTCTCGCGCCATTCCGAGTCCGGCGGACGAAGTTGGCCAGCCCCACCCCCCAAGGCTATAGCCCACCCCGTTTTGTGGCCTTTTTCCGCTGGACGAACTTGGCGCCCCGGCCGTCGGGCGGGTATTTTTGGTTGAGTCTGTGCCCGCGGCCTATTTTTGGCACACGGAGGCACCTCGCAAAGTCTCGCGCCATTCCGAGTCCGGCGGACGAAGTTGGCCAGCCCCACCCCCCAAGGCTATAGCCCACCCGTTTTTGTGGCCTTTTTCCGCTGGACGAACTTGGCGCCCCGGCCTTCGGGCGGGTATTTTTGGGCGCGGCTGTGCCCGCGGCCTAGTTTTGGCACATGGAGGCGCCTCGCAAAGTCTCGCGCCATTCCGAGTCCGGCGGACGAAGTAGGCCAGCCCCACCCCCCAAGGCTATAGCCCACCCGTTTTTCTGGCCTTTTTCCGCTGGACGAACTTGGCGCCCCGGCCTTCGGACGGGTATTTTTGGGTACGGCTGTGCCCGTGGCCTATTTTTAGCACACGGAGGCGCCTCACAAAGTCTCGCGCCATTCCGAGTCCGGCAGACGAAGTTGGCCAGCCCCACCCCCCAAGGCTATATAGCCCACCCGTTTTTGTGGCCTTTTTCCGCTGGACGAACTTGGCACCCCGGCCTTTGGGTGGGTATTTTTGGGTACGGCTGTGCCCGTGGCCTATTTTTAGCACACGGAGGTGCCTCACAAAGTCTCGCGCCATTCCGAGTCCGGCAGACGAAGTTGGCCAGCCCCACCCCCCAAGGCTATATAGCCCACCCGTTTTTGTGGCCTTTTTCCGCTGGACGAACTTGGCGCCGCGGCCTTCGGGCTGGTATTTTAGGGCGCGGCTGTTCCCGCGGCCTATTTTTGACACACGGAGGCGCCTCATAAAGTCTCGCGCCATTCCGAGTCCGGCGGACGAAGTTGGCCAGCCCCACCCCCCAAGGCTATAGCCCACCCGTTTTTGTGGCCTTTTTCCGCTGGGCGAACTTGGCGCCCCGGCCTTCGGGCGAGTATTATTGGGCGCGGCTGTGCCCGCAGCCTATTTTTGGCACACGGAGGCGCGTCGCAAAGTCTCGCGCCATTCCGAGTCCGGCGGACGAAGTTGGCCAGCCCCACCCCCCAAGGCTATAGCCCACCCGTTTTTGTGGCCTTTTTCCGCTGGACGAACTTGGCGCCCCGGCCTTCGGGCAGGTATTTTTGGACGCGGCTGTGTCCGTGGCATATTTTTGGCACACGGAGGTGCCTCGCAGAGTCTCGTTCCATTCCGAGTCCGGCGGACGAAGTTGGCCCGCCCCACACCCCAAGGCTATAGCCCACCCGTTTTTGTGGCCTTTTTCCGCTGGACGAACTTGGCGCCCCGGCCTTCGGGCGGGTATTTTTGGGCGCGGCTGTGCCCGTGGCCTATTTTTGGCACACGGAGGCGCCTCGCAGAGTCTCGCGCCATTCCGAGTCCGGCGGACGAAGTTGGCCAGCCCCAGCCCCCAAGGCTATAGCCCACCCGTTTTTGTGGCCTTTTTCCGCTGGACGAACTTGGTGCCCCGGCCTTCGGGCGGGTATTTATGGACGCGGCTGTGCCCGCGGCCTATTTTTGGCACACGGCGGCGCCTCGAAAAGTCTCGCGCCATTCCGAGTCCGGCGGACGAAGTTGGCCCGCCCCACCCCCCAAGGCTATAGCCCACCCGTTTTTGTGGCCTTTTTACCCTGGACGAACTTGGCGCCCCGGCCTTCGGGCGGGTATTTTTGGTCGCGGCTGTGCCCGCGGCCTATTTTTGGCACACGGAGGCGCCTCGCAGAGTCTCGCGCCATTCCGAGTCCGGCGGACGAAGTTGGCCAGCCCCACCCCCCAAGGCTATAGCCCACCCGTTTTTGTGGCCTTTTTCCCCTGGACGAACTTGGCGCCCCGGCCTTCGGGCGGGTATTTATGGACGCGGCTGTGCCCGCGGCCTATTTTTGGCACACGGAGGCGCCTCGCAAAGTCACGCGCCATTCCCAGTCCGGCGGAGGGAGTTGGCCAGCCCCACCCCCCACGGCTGTAGCCCACCCGTTTTTGTGGCCTTTTTCCGCTGGACGAACTTGGCGCCCCGGCCTTCGGGCGGGTATCTTTGGGCCCGGCTGTGCCCGCGGCCTATTTTTGGCACACGGAGGCGCCTCGCAAAGTCTCGCGCCATTCCCAGTCCGGCGGACGAAGTTGGCCAGCCCCACCCCCAAGGTCGTAGCCCACCCGTTTTGTGGCCTTTTTCCGCTGGGCCGAACTTCGCGCCCCGGACTTCGGGCGGGTATCTTTGGGCGCGGCTGTGCCCGCGGCCTATTTTTGGCACACGGAGGTGCCTCGCAAAGTCTCGCGCCATTCTGAGTCCGGCGGACGAAGTTGGCCAGCCCCACCCCCCAAGGCTATAGCCCACCCGTTTTTGTGGCCTTTTTCCGCTGGACGAACTTGGCGCCCCGGCCTTCGGGCGGGTATTTTTGGGCGCGGCTGTGCCAGTGGCCTATTTTTGGCACACGGAGGCACCTCGCAAAGTCTCGCGCCATTCCGAGTTTGGCGGACGAAGTTGGCCAGCCCCACCCCCAAGGCAATAGCCCACCCGTTATTTTGGGCGTTTTCCGCGGGACGAACTTGGCGCCCCGGCCTTCGGGCGGGTATTTTTGGGCGCGGCTGTGCCCGTGGCCTATTTTTGGCACACGGAGGCGCCTCGCAAAGTCTCGCGCCATTCCGAGTCCGGCGGACAAAGTTGGCCAGCCCCACCCTCCAAGGCTATAGCCCACCCGTTTTTGTGGCCTTTTTCAGCTGGACGAACTTGGCGGGCCGGCCTTCGGGCGGGTATTTTTGGGTGCGGCTGTGCCCGCGGCCTATTTTTTGCACACGGAGGCAGCTCGAAAAGTCTCGCGCCATTCCGAGTCCGGCGGACGAAGTTGGCCAGCCCCACCCCCCAAGGCTATAGCCCACCCGTTTTTGTGGCCTTTTTCCGTTGGACGAACTTGGCGCCCCGGCCTTCGGGCCGGTATTTTTGGGGGCGGCTGTGCCCGCGGCCTAGTTTTGGCACACGGAGGTGCCTCGCAAAGTCTCGCGCCATTCCGAGTCCGGCGGACGAAGTTGGCCAGCCCCACCCCCCAAGGCTATAGCCCACCCGTTTTTCTGGCCTTTTTCCGCTGGACGAACTTGGCGCCCCGGCCTTCGGGCGGGTATTTTTGGGTACGGCTGTGCCCGTGGCCTATTTTTAGCACACGGAGGCGCCTCACAAAGTCTCGCGCCATTCCGAGTCCGGCAGATGAAGTTGGCCAGCCCCACCCCCCAAGGCTATATAGCCCACCCGTTTTTGTGGCCTTTTTCCGCTGGACGAACTTGGCACCCCGGCCTTCGGGCGGGTATTTTTGGGTACGGCTGTGCCCGTGGCCTATTTTTAGCACACGGAGGCGCCTCACAAAGTCTCGCGCCATTCCGAGTCCGGCAGACGAAGTTGGCCAGCCCCACCCCCCAAGGCTATACAGCCCACCCGTTTTTGTGGCCTTTTTCTGCTGGACGAACTTGGCGCCGCGGCCTTCGGGCTGGTATTTTTGGGCGCGGCTGTTCCCGCGGCCTATTTTTGACACACGGAGGCGCCTCATAAAGTCTCGCGCCATTCCGAGTCCGGCGGACGAAGTTGGCCAGCCCCACCCCCCAAGGCTATAGCCCACCCGTTTTTGTGGCCTTTTTCCGCTGGGCGAACTTGGCGCCCCGGCCTTCGGGCGAGTATTATTGGGCACGGCTGTGCCCGCGGCCTATTTTTGGCACACGGAGGCGCGTCGCAAAGTCTCGCGCCATTCCGAGTCCGGCGGACGAAGTTGGCCAGCCCCACCCCACAAGGCTATAGCCCACCCGTTTTTCAGGCCTTTTTCGGCTGGACGAACTTGGCGACCCGGCCTTCGGGCGGGTATTTTTGGGCGCGGCTGTGCCCGCGGCCTACTTTTGGTACATGGAGGTGCCTCGCAATGTCTCGCGCCATTCCGAGTCCGGCGGACGAAGTTGGCCAGCCCCACCCCCCAAGGCTATATCCCACCCGTTTTTCTGGCCTTTTACCGCTGGACGAACTTGGCGCCCCGGCCTTCGGGCGGGTATTTTTGAGCGCGGCTGTGCTCGCGGCCTATTTTTTGCACACGGAGGCGCCTCGCAAAGTCTCGCGCCATTCCGAGTTCGGCGGACAAAGTTGGCCAGCCCCACCCTCCAAGGCTATAGCCCACCCGTTTTTGTGGCCTTTTTCAGCTGGACGAACTTGGCGGCCCGGCCTTCGGGCGGGTATTTATGGACGCGGCTGTGCCCGCGGCCTATTTTTGGCACACGGAGGTGCCTCGAAAAGTCTCGCGCCATTCCGAGTCCGGCGGACGAAGTTGGCCTGCCCCACCCCCCAAGGCTATAGCCCACCCGTTTTTGTGGCCTTTTTCCGCTGGACGAACTTGGCGCCCCGGCCTTCGGGCGAGTATTATTGGGCGCGGCAGCGCCCGCGGCCTATTTTTGGCACACGGAGGCGCCTCGCAAAGTCTCGCGCCATTCCGAGTCCGGCGGACGAAGTTGGCCAGCCCCACCCCCCAAGGCTATAGCCCACCCGTTTTTCAGGCCTTTTTCGGCTGGACGAACTTGGCGCCCCGGCCTTCGGGCGGGTATTTTTGGGCGCGGCTGTGTCCGCGGCCTATTTTTTGCACACTGAGGCAGCTCGAAAAGTCTCGCGCCATTCCGAGTCCGGCGGACGAAGTTGGCCAGCCCCAGCCCCCAAGGCTATAGCCCACCCGTTTTTGTGGCCTTTTTTCGCTGGACGAACTTGGTGCCCCGGCCTTCGGGCGGGTATTTATGGACGCGGCTGTGCCCGCGGCCTATTTTTGGCACACGGCGGCGCCTCGAAAAGTCTCGCGCCATTCCGATTCCGGCGGACGAAGTTGGCCCGCCCCACCCCCCAAGGCTATAGCCCACCCGTTTTTCTGGCCTTTTTCCGCTGGACGAACTTGGCGCCCCGGCCTTCGGGCGGGTATTTTTGGGCGCGGCTGTGCCCGCGGCCTATTTTTTGGCACACGGGGGCGCCTTGCAGAGTCTCGCGCCATTCCGAGTCCGGCGGACGAAGTTGGCCAGCCCCACCCCCCAAGGCTATAGCCCACCCGTTTTTGTGGCCATTTTCCGCTGGACGAACTTGGCGCCCCGGCCTTCGGGCGGGTATTTTTGGGCGCGGCTGTGCCCGCGGCCTATTTTTGGCACACGGAGGCGCCTCGCAAAGTCTCGCGCCATTCCCAGTCCGGCGGACGAAGTTGGCCAGCCCCACCCCCCAAGGCTGTAGCCCACCCGTTTTTGTGGCCTTTTTCCGCTGGACGAACTTGGCGCCCCGGCCTTCGGGCGGGTATCTTTGGGCCCGGCTGTGCCCGCGGCCTATTTTTGGCACACGGAGGCGCCTCGCAAAGTCTCGCGCCATTCCCAGTCCGGCGGACGAAGTTGGCCAGCCCCACCCCCCAAGGCTGTAGCCCACCCGTTTTTGTGGCCTTTTTCCGCTGGACGAACTTGGCGCCCCGGCCTTCGGGCGGGTATTTTTGGGCGCGGCTGTGCCCGCGGCCTATTTTTGGCACACGGAGGTGCCTCGCAAAGTCTCGCGCCATTCCGAGTCCAGCGGACGAAGTTGGCCAGCCCCACCCCCCAAGGCTATAGCCCACCCGTTTTTGTGGCCTTTTTCCGCTGGACGAACTTGGCGCCCCGGCCTTCGGGCGGGTATTTTTGGGCGCGGCTGTGCCCGCGGCCTCTTTTTTGGCACACGGAGGCACCTTGCAAAGTCTCGCGCCATTCCGAGTCCGGCGGACGAGTTGGCCAGCCCCACCCCCAATGCTATAGCCCACCCGTTTTTGTGGCCTTTTTCCGCTGGACGAACTTGGCGCCCCGGCCTTCGGGCGGGTATTTTTGGGCGCGGCTGTGCCCGTGGCCTATTTTTCGCACACGGACGCGCCTCGCAAAGTCTCGCGCCATTCCGAGTCCGGCGGACAAAGTTGGCCAGCCCCACCCTCCAAGGCTATAGCCCACCCGTTTTTGTGGCCTTTTTTAGCTGGACGAACTTGGCGGGCCGGCCTTCGGGCGGGTATTTTTGGGTGCGGCTGTGCCCGCGGCCTATTTTTTGCACACGGAGGCAGCTCGAAAAGTCTCGCGCCATTCCGAGTCCGGCGGACGAAGTTGGCCAGCCCCACCCCCCAAGGCTATAGCCCACCCGTTTTTGTGGCCTTTTTCCGTTGGACGAACTTGGCGCCCCGGCCTTCGGGCCGGTATTTTTGGGGGCGGCTGTGCCCGCGGCCTAGTTTTGGAACACGGAGGTGCCTCGCAAAGTCTCGCGCCATTCCGAGTCCGGCGGACGAAGTTGGCCAGCCCCACCCCCCAAGGCTATAGCCCACCCGTTTTTCTGGCCATTTTCCGCTGGACGAACTTGGCGCCCCGGCCTTCGGGCGGGTATTTTTGGGTACGGCTGTGCCCGTGGCCTATTTTTAGCACACGGAGGCGCCTCACAAAGTCTCGCGCCATTCCGAGTCCGGCAGACGAAGTTGGCCAGCCCCACCCCCCAAGGCTATATAGCCCACCCGTTTTTGTGGCCTTTTTCCGCTGGACGAACTTGGCGCCCCGGCCTTCGGGCGGGTATTTTTGAGCGCGGCTGTGCTCGCGGCCTATTTTTTGCACACGGAGGCGCCTCGCAAAGTCTCGCGCCATTCCGAGTTCGGCGGACAAAGTTGGCCAGCCCCACCCTCCAAGGCTATAGCCCACCCGTTTTTGTGGCCTTTTTCAGCTGGACGAACTTGGCGGCCCGGCCTTCGGGCGGGTATTTATGGATGCGGCTGTGCCCGCGGCCTATTTTTGGCACACGGAGGTGCCTCGAAAAGTCTCGCGCCATTCCGAGTCCGGCGGACGAAGTTGGCCTACCCCACCCCCCAAGGCTATAGCCCACCCGTTTTTGTGGCCTTTTTCCGCTGGACGAACTTGGCGCCCCGGCCTTCGGGCGAGTATTATTGGGCGCGGCTGTGCCCGCGGCCTGGCCCCACAGCACACGGAGGCGCCTCGCAAAGTCTCGCGCCATTCCGAGTCCGGCGGACGAAGTTGGCCAGCCCCACCCCCAAGGCCATAGCCCACCCGTTTTCGAGGCCTTTTCGGCTGGGCCGAACTTGGCGCCCGGCCTTCGGGCGGGTATTTTTGGTCGCGGCTGTGCCCGCGGCCTATTTTTTGCACACTGAGGCAGCTCGAAAAGTCTCGCGCCATTCCGAGTCCGGCGGACGAAGTTGGCCAGCCCCACCCCCAAGGCTATAGCCCACCCGTTTTGTAGCCTTTTTCCGTTGGGCCGAACTTGGCGCCCGGCCTTGGGCGGTATTTTTGGGTGCGGCTGTGCCCGCGGCCTGGCCCCCAGCACACGGAGGCGCCTCGCAGAGTCTCGCGCCATTCCGAGTCCGGCGGACGAAGTTGGCCAGCCCCACCCCCCAAGGCTATAGCCAACCCGTTTTTCAGGCCTTTTTCGGCTGGACGAACTTGGCGCCCCGGCCTTCGGGCGGGTATTTTTGGGCGCGGCTGTGCCCACGGCCTATTTTTTGCACACTGAGGCAGCTCGAAAAGTCTCGCGCCATTCCGAGTCCGGCGGACGAAGTTGGCCAGCCCCACCCCCCAAGGCTATAGCCCACCCGTTTTTGTAGCCTTTTTCCGTTGGACGAACTTGGCGCCCCGGCCTTCGGGCCGGTATTTTTGGGTGCGGCTGTGCCCGCGGCCTATTTTTGGCACACGGAGGCGCCTCGCAGAGTCTCGCGCCATTCCGAGTCCGGCGGACGAAGTTGGCCAGCCCCACCCCCCAAGGCTATAGCCCACCCGTTTTTGTGGCCTTTTTCCGCTGGACGAACTTGGCGCCGCGGCCTTCGGGCTGGTATTTTTGGGCGCGGCTGTGTCCGCGGCCTATTTTTGACACACGGAGGCACCTCATAAAGTCTCGCGCCATTCCGAGTCCGGCGGACGAAGTTGGCCTGCCCCACCCCCCAAGGCTATAGCCCACCCGTTTTTGTGGCCTTTTTCCGCTGGACGAACTTGGCGCCCCGGCCTTCGGGCGGGTATTTATGGACGCGGCTGTGCCCACGGCCTATTTTTGGCACACGGAGGCGCCTCGCAAAGTCTCGCGCCATTCCGAGTCCGGCGGACGAAGTTGGCCAGTCCCACCCCCCAAGGCTATAGCCCACCCGTTTTTGTGGCCTTTTTCCGCTGGACGAACTTGGCGCCCCGGCCTGCGGGCGGGTATCTTTGGGCCCGGCTGTGCCCGCGGCCTATTTTTGGCACACGGAGGCGCCTCGCAGAGTCTCGCGCCAGTCCGAGTCCGTCGAAGTTGGCCAGCCCCACCCCCCAAGGCTATAGCCCACCCGTTTTTGTGGCCTTTTTCCGCTGGACGAACTTGGCGCCCCGGCCTTCGGGCGGGTATTTATGGACGCGGCTGTGCCCGCGGCCTATTTTTGGCACACGGAGGCGCCTCGAAAAGTCTCGCGCCATTCCGAGTCCGGCGGACGAATTTGGCCTGCCCCACCCCCCAAGGCTATAGCCCACCCGTTTTTGTGGCCTTTTTCCGTTGGACGAACTTGGCGCCCCGGCCTTCGGGCCGGTATTTTTGGGGGCGGCTGTGCCCGCGGCCTAGTTTTGGAACACGGAGGTGCCTCGCAAAGTCTCGCGCCATTCCGAGTCCGGCGGACGAAGTTGGCCAGCCCCACCCCCCAAGGCTATAGCCCACCCGTTTTTCTGGCCATTTTCCGCTGGACGAACTTGGCGCCCCGGCCTTCGGGCAGGTATTTTTGGGTACGGCTGTGCCCGTGGCCTATTTTTAGCACACGGAGGCGCCTCACAAAGTCTCGCGCCATTCCGAGTCCGGCAGACGAAGTTGGCCAGCCCCACCCCCCAAGGCTATATAGCCCACCCGTTTTTGTGGCCTTTTTCCGCTGGACGAACTTGGCGCCCCGGCCTTCGGGCGGGTATTTTTGAGCGCGGCTGTGCTCGCGGCCTATTTTTTGCACACGGAGGCGCCTCGCAAAGTCTCGCGCCATTCCGAGTTCGGCGGACAAAGTTGGCCAGCCCCACCCTCCAAGGCTATAGCCCACCCGTTTTTGTGGCCTTTTTCAGCTGGACGAACTTGGCGGCCCGGCCTTCGGGCGGGTATTTATGGACGCGGCTGTGCCCGCGGCCTATTTTTGGCACACGGAGGTGCCTCGAAAAGTCTCGCGCCATTCCGAGTCCGGCAGACGAAGTTGGCCTACCCCACCCCCCAAGGCTATAGCCCACCCGTTTTTGTGGCCTTTTTCCGCTGGACGAACTTGGCGCCCCGGCCTTCGGGCGAGTATTATTGGGCGCGGCTGTGCCCGCGGCCTATTTTTGGCACACGGAGGCGCCTCGCAAAGTCTCGCGCCATTCCGAGTCCGGCGGACGAAGTTGGCCAGCCCCACCCCCCAAGGCCATAGCCCACCCGTTTTTCAGGCCTTTTTCGGCTGGACGAACTTGGCGCCCCGGCCTTCGGGCGGGTATTTTTGGGCGCGGCTGTGCCCACGGCCTATTTTTTGCACACTGAGGCAGCTCGAAAAGTCTCGCGCCATTCCGAGTCCGGCGGACGAAGTTGGCCAGCCCCACCCCCCAAGGCTATAGCCCACCCGTTTTTGTAGCCTTTTTCCGTTGGACGAACTTGGCACCCCGGCCCTCGGGCCGGTATTTTTGGGTGCGGCTGTGCCCGCGGCCTATTTTTGGCACACGGAGGCGCCTCGCAGAGTCTCGCGCCATTCCGAGTCCGGCGGACGAAGTTGGCCAGCCCCACCCCCCAAGGCTATAGCCCACCCGTTTTTGTGGCCTTTTTCCGCTGGACGAACTTGGCGCCGCGGCCTTCGGGCTGGTATTTTTGGGCGCGGCTGTGTCCGCGGCCTATTTTTGACACACGGAGGCACCTCATAAAGTCTCGCGCCATTCCGAGTCCGGCGGACGAAGTTGGCCTGCCCCACCCCCCAAGGCTATAGCCCACCCATTTTTGTGGCCTTTTTCCGCTGGACGAACTTGGCGCCCCGGCCTTCGGGCGGGTATTTATGGACGCGGCTGTGCCCACGGCCTATTTTTGGCACACGGAGGCGCCTCGCAAATTCTCGCACCATTCCGAGTCCGGCGGACGAAGTTGGCCAGTCCCACCCCCCAAGGCTATAGCCCACCCGTTTTTGTGGCCTTTTTCCGCTGGACGAACTTGGCGCCCCGGCCTGCGGGCGGGTATCTTTGGGCCCGGCTGTGCCCGCGGCCTATTTTTGGCACACGGAGGCGCCTCGCAGAGTCTCGCGCCATTCCGAGTCCGTCGGACGAAGTTGGCCAGCCCCACCCCCCAAGGCTATAGCCCACCCGTTTTTGTGGCCTTTTTCCGCTGGACGAACTTGGCGCCCCGGCCTTCGGGCGGGTATTTATGGACGCGGCTGTGCCCGCGGCCTATTTTTGGCACACGGAGGCGCCTCGAAAAGTCTCGCGCCATTCCGAGTCCGGCGGACGAATTTGGCCTGCCCCACCCCCCAAGGCTATAGCCCACCCGTTTTTGTGGCCTTTTTCCGCTGGACGAACTTGGCGCCCCGGCCGTCGGGCGGGTATTTTTGGGCGCGGCTGTGCCCGCGGCCTATTTTTGGCACACGGAGTCGCCTCGCAGAGTTTCGCGCCATTCCGAGTCCGGCGGACGAAGTTGGCCAGCCCCACCCCCCAAGGCTATAGCCCACCTGTTTTTGTGGCCTTTTTCCGCTGGACGAACTTGGCGCCCCGGCCTTCGGGCGGGTATTTATGGACGCGGCTGTGCCCGCGGCCTATTTTTGGCACACGGAGGCGCCTCGCAAAGTCTCGCACCATTCCGAGTCCGGCGGACGAAGTTGGCCAGCTCCACCCCCCAAGGCTATAGCCCACCCGTTTTTGTGGCCTTTTTCCGCTGGACGAACTTGGCGCCCCGGCCTTCGGGCGGGTATCTTTGGGCCCGGCTGTGCCCGCGGCCTATTTTTGGCACACGGAGGCGCCTCGCAAAGTCTCGCGCCATTCCCAGTCCGGCGGACGAAGTTGGCCAGCCCCACCCCCCAAGGCTATAGCCCACCCGTTTTTGTGGCCTTTTTCCGCTGGACGAACTTGGCGCCCCGGCCTTCGGGCGGGTATCTTTGGGCCCGGCTGTGCCCGCGGCCTATTTTTGGCACACGGAGGCGCCTCGCAGAGTCTCGCGCCATTCCGAGTCCATCGGACGAAGTTGGCCAGCCCCACCCCCCAAGGCTATAGCCCACCCGTTTTTGTGGCCTTCTCCGCTGGACGAACTTGGCGCCCCGGCCTTCGGGCGGGTATTTATGGACGCGGCTGTGCCCGCGGCCTATTTTTGGCACACGGAGGCGCCTCGAAAAGTCTCGCGCCATTCCGAGTCCGGCGGACGAATTTGGCCTGCCCCACCCCCCAAGGCTATAGCCCACCCGTTTTTGTGGCCTTTTTCCGCTGGACGAACTTGGCGCCCCGGCCTTCGGGCGGGTATTTATGGACGCGGCTGTGCCCGCGGCCTATTTTTGGCACACGGAGTCGCCTCGCAGAGTTTCGCGCCATTCCGAGTCCGGCGGACGAAGTTGGCCAGCCCCACCCCCCAAGGCTATAGCCCACCTGTTTTTGTGGCCTTTTTCCGCTGGACGAACTTGGCGCCCCGGCCTTCGGGCGGGTATTTATGGACGCGGCTGTGCCCGCGGCCTATTTTTGGCACACGGAGGCGCCTCGCAAAGTCTCGCGCCATTCCGAGTCCGGCGGACGAAGTTGGCCAGCTCCACCCCCCAAGGCTATAGCCCACCCGTTTTTGTGGCCTTTTTCCGCTGGACGAACTTGGCGCCCCGGCCTTCGGGCGGGTATCTTTGGGCCCGGCTGTGCCCGCGGCCTATTTTTGGCACACGGAGGCACCTCGCAAAGTCTCGCGCCATTCCCAGTCCGGCGGACGAAGTTGGCCAGCCCCACCCCCCAAGGCTATAGCCCACCCGTTTTTGTGGCCTTTTTCCGCTGGACGAACTTGGCGCCCCGGCCTTCGGGCGGGTATCTTTGGGCCCGGCTGTGCCCGCGGCCTATTTTTGGCACACGGAGGCGCCTCGCAGAGTCTCGCGCCATTCCGAGTCCATCGGACGAAGTTGGCCAGCCCCACCCCCCAAGGCTATAGCCCACCCGTTTTTGTGGCCTTTTTCCGCTGGACGAACTTGGCGCCCCGGCCTTCGGGCGGGTATTTATGGACGCGGCTGTGCCCGCGGCCTATTTTTGGCACACGGAGGCGCCTCGAAAAGTCTCGCGCCATTCCGAGTCCGGCGGACGAAGTTGGCCAGCCCCACCCCCCAAGGCTATAGCCCACCCGTTTTTGTGGCCTTTTTCCGTTGGACGAACTTGGCGCCCCGGCCTTCGGGCCGTTATTTTTGGATGCGGCGGTGCCCGCTGGCCTGGCCCCCAGCACACGGAGGCGCCTCGCAAAGTCTCGCGCCATTCCGAGTCCGGCGGACGAAGTTGGCCAGCCCCACCCCCCAAGGCTATAGCCCACCCGTTTTTCAGGGCTTTTTCGGCTGGACGAACTTGGCGCCCCGGCCTTCGGGCGGGTATTTTTGGGTGCGGCTGTGCCCGCGGCCTATTTTTGGCACATGGAGGTGCCTCGCAATGTCTCGCGGCATTCCGAGTCCGGCGGACGAAGTTGGCCAGCCCGACCCCCCAAGGCTATATCCCACCCGTTTTTCTGGCCTTTTACCGCTGGACGAACTTGGCGCCCCGGCCTTCGGGCGGGTATTTTTGAGCGCGGCTGTGCCCTTTGGCCTATTTTTGGCAAACGGAGGCGCCTCGCAAAGTCTCGCGCCATTCCGAGTTCGGCGGACAAAGTTGGCCAGCCCCACCCTCCAAGGCTATAGCCCACCCGTTTTTGTGGCCTTTTTCCGCTGGACGAACTTGGCGCCCCGGCCTTCGGGCGGGTATTTTTCCGCGCGGCTGTGCCCGCGGCCTAATTTTGGCAGACGGAGGCGCCTCGCAGAGTCTCGGCCATTCCGAGTCCGGCGGACGAAGTTGGCCAGCCCCACCCCCCAAGGCTATAGCCCACCCGTTTTTGTGGCCTTTTTCCGCTGGACGAACTTGGCGCCCCGGCCTTCGGGCGGGTATTTTTGGGCGCGGCTATGCCCGCGGCCTATTTTTGGCACACGGTGGCGCCTCGCAAAGTCTCGCGCCATTCCGAGTCCGGCGGACGAAGTTGGCCAGCCCCACCCCCCAAGGCTATAGCCCACCCGTTTTTGTGGCCTTTTTCCGCTGGACGAACTTGGCTCCCCAGCCTTCGGGCGGGTATTTTTGGGCGAGGCTGCGCCCGCGGCCTATTTTTGGCACACGGAGGTGCCTCGTAAAGGCTCGCGCCATTCCGAGTCCGGCGGACGAAGTTGGCCAGCCCCACCCCCCAATGCTATAGCCCACCCGTTTTTGTGGCCTTTTTCGGCTGGACGAACTTGGCGCCCCGGCCTTCGGGCGGGTATTTTTGGGCGCGGCTGTGCCCGCAGCCTATTTTTGGCACACGGAGGCGCCTCGCAAAGTCTCGCGCCATTCCGAGTCCGGCGGACGAAGTTGGCCAGCCCCACCCCCCAAGGCTATAGCCCACCCGTTTTTGTGGCCTTTTTCCGCTGGACGAACTTGGCGCCCCGGCCTTCGGGCGGGTATTTTTGGGCGCGGCTGTGCCCTTTGGCCTATTTTTGGCACACGGAGGTGCCTCGCAAAGTCTCGCGCCATTCCGAGTCCGGCGGACCAGTTGGCCAGCCCCCAAGGCTATAGCCCACCCGTTTTTGTGGCCTTTTTCCGCTGGACGAACTTGGCGCCCCGGCCTTCGGGCGGGTATTTTTGGGCGCGGCTGTGCCCGCGGCCTAATTTTTGCACACGGAGGCAGCTCGAAAAGTCTCGCGCCATTCCGAGTCCGGCGGACGAAGTTGGCCAGCCCCACCCCCCAAGGCTATAGCCCACCCGTTTTTGTGGCCTTTTTCCGTTGGACGAACTTGGCGCCCCGGCCTTCGGGCCGGTATTTTAGGGTACGGCTGTGCCCGCGGCCTATTTTTGACACACGGAGGTGCCTCATAAAGTCTAGCGCCATTCCGAGTCCGGCGGACGAAGTTGGCCAGCCCCACCCCCCAAGGCTATAGCCCACCCGTTTTTGTGGCCTTTTTCCGCTGGGCGAACTTGGCGCCCCAGCCTTCGGGCGGGTATTTTTGGGCGCCGCTGTGCCCGCGGCCTATTTTTGGCACACGGAGGCGCCTCGCAAAGTCTCGCGCCATTCCGAGTCCGGCGGACGAAGTTGGCCAGCCCCACCCCCCAAGGCTATAGCCCACCCGTTTTTGTGGCCTTTTTCCGCTGGACGAACTTGGTTCCCCGGCCTTTGGGCGGGTATTTTTGGGTACGGCTGTGCCCGTGGCCTATTTTTAGCACACGGAGGCGCCTCACAAAGTCTCGCGCCATTCCGAGTCCACCGGACGAAGTTGGCCAGCCCCACCCCCCAAGGCTATAGCCCACCCGTTTTTGTGGCCTTTTTCCGCTGGACGAACTTGGCGCCGCGGCCTTCGGGCTGGTATTTTTGGGCGCGGCTGTGCCCGCGGCCTATTTTTGACACACGGAGGCGCCTCATAAAGTCTCGCGCCATTCCGAGTCCGGCGGACGAAGTTGGCCAGCCCCACCCCCCAAGGCTATAGCCCACCCGTTTTTGTGGCCTTTTTCCGCTGGACGAACTTGGCGCCCCGGCCTTCGGGCGGGTATTTTTGGCGCGGCAGTGCCCGCCGCCTATTTTTGGCACACGGAGGGGCCTCGCAAAGTCTCGCGCCATTCCGAGTCCGGCGGACGAAGTTGGCCAGCCCCACCCCCCAAGGCTATAGCCCACCCGTTTTTGTGGCCTTTTTCCGCTGGACGAACTTGGCGCCCCGGCCTTCGGGCGGGTATTTTTGGGCGCGGCTGTGCCCGCGGCCTATTTTTGGCACACGGAGGCGCCTCGCAAAGTCTCGCGCCATTCCGAGTCCGGCGGACGAAGTTGGCCAGCCCCACCCCCCAAGGCTATAGCCCACCCGTTTTGTGGCCTTTTTCCGCTGGACGAACTTGGCGCCCCGGCCTTCGGGCGGGTATTTTTGGGCGCGGCTGTACCCGCGGCCTATTTTTGGCACACGGAGGTGCCTCGCAAATTCTCGCGCCATTCCGAGTCCGGCGGACGAAGTTGGCCAGCCCCACCCCCCAAGGCTATAGCCCACCCGTTTTTGTGGCCTTTTTCCGCTGGACGAACTTGGCGCCCCGGCCTTCGGGCGGGTATTTTTGGGCGCGGCTGTGCCCGCGGCCTAATTTTTGCACACGGAGCCAGCTCGAAAAGTCTCGCGCCATTCCGAGTCCGGCGGACGAAGTTGGCCAGCCCCACCCCCCAAGGCTATAGCCCACCCGTTTTTGTGGCCTTTTTCCGTTGGACGAACTTGGCGCCCCGGCCTTCGGGCCGGTATTTTAGGGTACGGCTGTGCCCGCGGCCTATTTTTGACACACGGAGGTGCCTCATAAAGTCTAGCGCCATTCCGAGTCCGGCGGACGAAGTTGGCCAGCCCCACCCCCCAAGGCTATAGCCCACCCGTTTTTGTGGCCTTTTTCCGCTGGGCGAACTTGGCGCCCCAGCCTTCGGGCGGGTATTTTTGGGCGCGGCTGTGCCCGCTGCCTATTTTTGGCACACGGAGGCGCCTCGCAAAGTCTCGCGCCATTCCGAGTCCGGCGGACGAAGTTGGCCAGCCCCACCCCCCAAGGCTATAGCCCACCCGTTTTTGTGGCCTTTTTCCGCTGGACGAACTTGGTTCCCCGGCCTTTGGGCGGGTATTTTTGGGTACGGCTGTGCCCGTGGCCTATTTTTAGCACACGGAGGCGCCTCACAAAGTCTCGCGCCATTCCGAGTCCACCGGACGAAGTTGGCCAGCCCCACCCCCCAAGGCTATAGCCCACCCGTTTTTGTGGCCTTTTTCCGCTGGACGAACTTGGCGCCGCGGCCTTCGGGCTGGTATTTTTGGGCGCGGCTGTGCCCGCGGCCTATTTTTGACACACGGAGGCGCCTCATAAAGTCTCGCGCCATTCCGAGTCCGGCGGACGAAGTTGGCCAGCCCCACCCCCCAAGGCTATAGCCCACCCGTTTTTGTGGCCTTTTTCCGCTGGGCGAACTTGGCGCCCCAGCCTTCCGGCGGGTATTTTTGGGCGCGGCTGTGCCCGCGGCCTATTTTTGGCACACGGAGGCGCCTCGCAAAGTCTCGCGCCATTCCGAGTCCGGCGGATGAAGTTGGCCAGCCCCACCCCCCAAGGCTATAGCCCACCCGTTTTTCAGGCCTTTTTCGGCTGGACGAACTTGGCGCCCCGGCCTTCGGGCGGGTATTTTTGGGCGCGGCTGTGCCCGCGGCCTATTTTTGGCACATGGAGGTGCCTCGCAATGTCTCGCGCCATTCCGAGTCCGGCGGACGAAGTTGGCCAGCCTGACCCCCCAAGGCTATATCCCACCCGTTTTTCTGGCCTTTTACCGCTGGACGAACTTGGCGCCCCGGCCTTCGGGCGGGTATTTTTGAGCGCGGCTGTGCCCGCGGCCTATTTTTGGCACACGGAGGCGCCTCCGAAAGTCTCGCGCCATTCCGAGTTCGGCGGACAAAGTTGGCCAGCCCCACCCTCCAAGGCTATAGCCCACCCGTTTTTGTGGCCTTTTTCCGCTGGACGAACTTGGCGCCCCGGCCTTCGGGCGGGTATTTATGGACGAGGCTGTGCCCGCGGCCTATTTTTAGCGCACGGAGGCGCCTCGCAAAGTCTCGCGCCATTCCCAGTCCGGCGGACGAAGTAGGCCGGCCCCACCCCCCAAGGCTATAGCCCACCCGTTTTTGTGGCCTTTTTCCGCTGGACGAACTTGGCGCCCCGGCCTTCGGGCGGGTATTTTTGGGTGCGGCTGTGCCCACGGCCTATTTTTGGCACACGGAGGTGCCTCGCAAAGTCTCGCGCCATTCCGAGTCCGGCGGACGAAGTTGGCCAGCCCCACCCCCCAAGGCTATAGCCCACCCGTTTTTGTGGCCTTTTTCTGTTGGACGAACTTGGCGCCCCGGCCTTCGGGCGGGTATTTTAGGGTACGGCTGTGCCCGTGGCCTATTTTTAGCACACGGAGGCGCCTCACAAAGTCTCGCGCCATTCCGAGTCCGGCGGACGAAGTTGGCCAGCCCCACCCCCCAAGGCTATAGCCCACCCGTTTTTGTGGCCTTTTTCCGCTGGACGAACTTGGCGACGCGGCCTTCGGGCTGGTATTTTTGGGCGCGGCTGTGCCCGCGGCCTATTTTTGACACACGGAGGCACCTCATAAAGTCTCGCGCCATTCCGAGTCCGGCGGACGAAGTTGGCCAGCCCCACCCCCGAAGGCTATAGCCCACCCGTTTTTGTGGCCTTTTTCCGCTGGGCGAACTTGGCGCCCCGGCCTTCGGGCGGGTATTTTAGGGTATGGCTGTGCCCGTGGCCTATTTTTAGCACACGGAGGCGCCTCACAAAGTCTCGCGCCATTCCGAGTCCGGCGGACGAAGTTGGCCAGCCCCACCCCCCAAGGCTATAGCCCACCCGTTTTTGTGGCCTTTTTCCGCTGGACGAACTTGGCGCCGCGGCCTTCGGGCTGGTATTTTTGGGCGCGGCAGTGCCCGCGGCCTATTTTTGACACACGGAGGCACCTCATAAAGTCTCGCGCCATTCCGAGTCCGGCGGACGAAGTTGGCCAGCCCCACCCCCCAAGGCTATAGCCCACCCGTTTTTGTGGCCTTTTTCCGTTGGGCGAACTTGGCGCCCCGGCCTTCGGGCGGGTATTTTTGGGCGCGGCTGTGCCCGCGGCCTATTTTTGGCACACGGAGGCGCCTCGCAAAGTCTCGCGCCATTCCGAGTTCGGCGGACAAAGTTGGCCAGCCCCACCCTCCAAGGCTATAGCCCAACCGTTTTTGTGGCCTTTTTCAGCTGGACGAACTTGGCGGCCCGGCCTTCGGGCGGGTATTTTTGGGTGCGGCTGTGCCCGCGGCGTATTTTTTGCACACGGAGGCAGCTCGAAAAGTCTCGCGCCATTCCGATTCCGGCGGACGAAGTTGGCCAGCCCCACCCCCCAAGGCTATAACCCACCCGTTTTTGTGGCCTTTTTCCGTTGGACGAACTTGGCGCCCCGGCCTTCGGGCCGGTATTTTAGGGTGCGGCTGTGCCCGCGGCCTATTTTTGGCACACGGAGGTGCCTCGCAAAGTCTCGCGCCATTCCGAGTCCGGCGGACGAAGTTGGCCAGCCCCACCCCCCAATGCTATAGCCCACCCGTTTTTGTGGCCTTTTTCCGCTGGACGAACTTGGCGCCCCGGCCTTCGGGCGGGTATTTTTGGGCGCGGCTGTGCCCGCGGCCTATTTTTGGCACACGGAGGCGCCTTGCAAAGTCTCGCGCCATTCCGAGTCCGGCTGACGAAGTTGGCCAGCCCCAGCCCCCAAGGCTATAGCCCGCCCATTTTTGTGGCCTTTTTCGGCTGGACGAACTTGGCGCCCCGGCCTTCGGGCGGGTATTTTTGGTGCGGCTGTGCCTGCGGCCTATTTTTGGCACACGGAGGCGCCTCGTAAAGTCTCGCGCCATTCCGAGTCCGGCGGACGAAGTTGGCCAGCCCCACCCCCCAATGCTATAGCCCACCCGTTTTTGTGGCCATTTTCCGCTGGACGAACTTGGCGCCCCGGCCTTCGGGCGGGTATTTTTGGGCGCGGCTGTGCCTGCAGCCTATTTTTGGCACACGGAGGCGCCTCGCAAAGTCTCGCGCCATTCCGAGTCCGGCTGACGAAGTTGGCCAGCCCCAGCCCCCAAGGCTATAGCCCACCCGTTTTTGTGGCCTTTTTCGGCAGGACGAACTTGGCGCCCCGGCCTTCGGGCGGGTATTTTTGGCCGCGGCTGTGCCCGTGGCCTATTTTTGGCACACGGAGGTGCCTCACAGAGTCTCGTGCCATTCCGAGTCCGGCGGACGAAATTGGCCCGCCCCACCCCCCAAGGCTATAGCCCACCCGTTTTTGTGGCCTTTTTCCGCTGGACGAACTTGGCGCCCCGGCCTTCGGGCGGGTATTTTTGGGCGCGGCTGTGCCCGCGGCCTATTTTTGGCACACGGAGGTGCCTCGCAGAGTCTCGTGCCATTCCGAGTCCGCCGGACGAAGTTGGCCCGCCCCACCCCCCAAGGCTATAGCCCACCCGTTTTTGTGGCCTTTTTCCGCTGGACGAACTTGGCGCCCCGGCCTTCGGGCGGGTATTTTTCCGCGCGGCTGTGCCCGCGGCCTAATTTTGGCAGACGGAGGTGCCTCATAGAGTCTCGGCCATTCCGAGTCCGGCGGACGAAGTTGGCCAGCCCCACCCCCCAAGGCTATAGCCCACCCGTTTTTGTGGCCTTTTTCCGCTGGACGAACTTGGCGCCCCGGCCGTCGGGCGGGGATTTTTGGGCGCGGCTGTGCCCGCGGCCTATTTTTGGCACTCGGTGGCGCCTCGCAAAGTCTCGCGCCATTCCGAGTCCGGCGGACGAAGTTGGCCAGCCCCACCCCCCAAGGCTATAGCCCACCCGTTTTTGTGGCCTTTTTCCGCTGGACGAACTTGGCTCCCCGGCCTTCGGGCGGGTATTTTTGGGCGAGGCTGCGCCCGCGGCCTATTTTTGGCACACGGAGGTGCCTCGTAAAGGCTCGCGCCATTCCGAGTCCGGCGGACGAAGTTGGCCAGCCCCACCCCCCAAGGCTATAGCCCACCCGTTTTTGTGGCCTTTTTCCGCTGGACGAACTTGGCGCCGCGGCCTTCGGGCCGGTATTTTTGGGTTCGGCTGCGCCCGCGGCCTATTTTTGGCACACGGAGGTGACTCACAAAGTCTCGCGCCATTCCGAGTCCCGTGGACGAAGTTGGCCAGCCCCACCCCCCAAGGCTATAGCCCACCCGTTTTTGTGGCCTTTTACCGCTGGACGAACTTGGTCCCCCGGCCTTCGGGCGGGTATTTTTGGGCGCGGCTGTGCCCGCGGCCTATTTTTGGCACACGGAGGTGCCTCGCAATGTCTCGCGCCGTT
This sequence comes from Citrus cavaleriei, assembly GCA_030448935.1. Taxonomy (NCBI): domain Eukaryota; kingdom Viridiplantae; phylum Streptophyta; class Magnoliopsida; order Sapindales; family Rutaceae; genus Citrus; species Citrus cavaleriei. Next base: position 177,047 of record JAUJEM010000087.1, read on the forward strand.
CGGGCGGGTATTTTTGGGCGCGGCTGTGCCCGCGGCCTATTTTTGGCACACGGTGGCGCCTCGCAAAGTCTCGCGCCATTCCGAGTCCGGCGGACGAAGTTGGCCAGCCCCACCCCCCAAGGCTATAGCCCACCCGTTTTTGTGGCCTTTTTCCGCTGGACGAACTTGGCGCCCCGGCCTTCGGGCGGGTATTTTTCCGCGCGGCTGTGCCCGCGGCCTATTTTTGGCACACGGTGGCGCCTCGCAAAGTCTCGCGCCATTCCGAGTCCGGCGGACGAAGTTGGCCAGCCCCACCCCCCAAGGCTATAGCCCACCCGTTTTTGTGGCCTTTTTCCGCTGGACGAACTTGGCTCCCCGGCCTTCGGGCGGGTATTTTTGGGCGAGGCTGCGCCCGCGGCCTATTTTTGGCACACGGAGGTGCCTCGTAAAGGCTCGCGCCATTCCGAGTCCGGCGGACGAAGTTGGCCAGCCCCACCCCCCAATGCTATAGCCCACCCGTTTTTGTGGCCTTTTTCGGCTGGACGAACTTGGCGCCCCGGCCTTCGGGCTGGAATTTTTGGGCGCGGCTGTGCCCACAGCCCATTTTTGGCACACGGAGGCGCCTCGCAAAGTCTCGCGCCATTCCGAGTCCGGCGGACGAAGTTGGCCAGCCCCACCCCCCAAGGCTATAGCCCACCCGTTTTTGTGGCCTTTTTCCGCTGCACGAACTTGGCGCCCCGGCCTTCGGGCGGGTATTTTTCCGCGCGGCTGTGCCCGCGGCCTATTTTTGGCACACGGTGGCGCCTCGCAAAGTCTCGCGCCATTCCGAGTCCGGCGGACGAAGTTGGCCAGCCCCACCCCCCAAGGCTATAGCCCACCCGTGTTGGTGGCCTTTTTGCGGTGGGCGAACTTGGCTCCCCGGCCTTCGGGCGGGTATTTTTCCGCGCGGCTGCGCCCGCGGCCTATTTTTGGCACACGGAGGTGCCTCGTAAAGGCTCGCGCCATTCCGAGTCCGGCGGACGAAGTTGGCCAGCCCCACCCCCCAATGCTATAGCCCACCCGTTTTTGTGGCCTTTTTCGGCTGGACGAACTTGGCGCCCCGGCCTTCGGGCTGGAATTTTTGGGCGCGGCTGTGCCCACAGCCCATTTTTGGCACACGGAGGCGCCTCGCAAAGTCTCGCGCCATTCCGAGTCCGGCGGACGAAGTTGGCCAGCGCCGCCCCCCAAGGCTATAGCCCACCCGTTTTTGTGGCCTTTTTCCGCTGGACGAACTTGGCGCCCTGGCCTTCGGGCGGGTATTTTTGGGCGCGGCTGTGCCCGCGGCCTGTTTTTGGCACACGGAGGCGCCTCCCAAAGTCTCGCGCCATTCCGAGTCCGGCGGACGAAGTTGGCCAGCCCCACCCCCCAAGGCTATAGCCCACCCGTTTTTGTGGCCTTTTTCCGCTGGACGAACTTGGCGCCCCGGCCTTCGGGCGGGTATTTTTGGGCGCGGCTGTGCACGCGGCCTATTTTTGGCACACGGTGGCGCCTCGCAAAGTCTCGCGCCATTCCGAGTCCGGCGGACGAAGTTGGCCAGCCCCACCCCCCAAGGCTATAGCCCACCCGTTTTTGTGGCCTTTTTCCGCTGGACGAACTTGGCTCCCCGGCCTTCAGGCGGGTATTTTTGGGCGAGGCTGCGCCCGCGGCCTATTTTTGGCACACGGAGGCGCCTCGCAAAGTCTCGCGCCATTCCGAGTCCGGCGGACGAAGTTGGCCAGCCCCACCCCCCAAGGCTATAGCCCACCCGTTTTTGTGGCCTTTTTCCGCGGGGCGAACGTGGCGCCCCGGCCGTCGGGCGGGTATTTTTGGGCGCGGCTGTGCCCGCGGCCTAATTTTGGCAGACGTAGGCGCCTCGCAGAGTCTCGGCCATTCCGAGTCCGGCGGACGAAGTTGGCCAGCCCCACCCCCCAAGGCTATAGCCCACCCGTTTTTGTGGCCTTTTTCCGCTGGACGAACTTGGCGCCCCGGCCTTCGGGCGGGTATTTTTGGGCGCGGCTGTGCCCGCGGCCTATTTTTGGTACACGGTGGCGCCTCGCAAAGTCTCGCGCCATTCCGAGTCCGGCGGACGAAGTTGGCCAGCCCCACCCCCCAAGGCTATAGCCCACCCGTTTTTGTGGCCTTTTTCCGCTGGACGAACTTGGCTCCCCGGCCTTCGGGCGGGTATTTTTGGGCGAGGCTGCGCCCGCGGCCTATTTTTGGTACACGGAGGTGCCTCGTAAAGGCTCGCGCCATTCCGAGTCCGGCGGACGAAGTTGGCCAGCCCCACCCCCCAATGCTATAGCCCACCCGTTTTTGTGGCCTTTTTCGGCTGGACGAACTTGGCGCCCCGGCCTTCGGGCGGGTATTTTTGGGCGCGGCTGTGCACGCGGCCTATTTTTGGCACACGGTGGCGCCTCGCAAAGTCTCGCGCCATTCCGAGTCCGGCGGACGAAGTTGGCCAGCCCCACCCCCCAAGGCTATAGCCCACCCGTTTTTGTGGCCTTTTTCCGCTGGACGAACTTGGCTCCCCGGCCTTCGGGCGGGTATTTTTGGGCGAGGCTGCGCCCGCGGCCTATTTTTGGCACACGGAGGCGCCTCGCAAAGGCTCGCGCCATTCCGAGTCCGGCGGACGAAGTTGGCCAGCCCCACCCCCCAAGGCTATAGCCCACCCGTTATTGTGGCCTTTTTCCGCTGGACGAACTTGGCGCCCCGGCCTTCGGGCGGGTATTTTTCGGCGCGGCTGTGCCCGCGGCCTAATTTTGGCAGACGGAGGCGCCTCACAGAGTCTCGCGTCATTCCGAGTCCGGCGGATGAAGTTGGCCAGCCCCACCCCCCAAGGCTATAGCCCACCCGTTTTTGTGGTCTTTTTCCGCTGGACGAACTTGGCGGCCCGGCCTTCGGGCGGGTATTTTTGGGCGCGGCTGTGCCCGCGGCCTATTTTTGGCACACGGTGGCGCCTCGCAAAGTCTCGCGCCATTCCGAGTCCGGCGGACGAAGTTGGCCAGCCCCACCCCCCAAGGCTATAGCCCACCCGTTTTTGTGGCATTTTTCCGCTGGAAGAACTTGGCGCCCCGGCCTTCGGGCGGGTATTTTTCCGCGCGGCTGTGCCCGCGGCCTAATTTTGGCAGACGTAGGCGCCTCGCAGAGTCTCGGCCATTCCGAGTCCGGCGGACGAAGTTGGCCAGCCCCACCCCCAAGGCTATAGCCCACCCGTTTTGTGGCCTTTTTCCGCTGGACGAACTTGGCGCCCGGCCTTCGGGCGGGTATTTTTTGGCGCGGCTGTGCCCGGCCTGGCCTATTTTTGGCACACGGTGGCGCCTGCAAAGTCTCGCGCCATTCCGAGTCCGGCGGACGAAGTTGGCCAGCCCCACCCCCAAGGCTGCCCACCCGTTTTGTGGCCTTTTTCCGCTGGGACGAACTTGGCGCCCCGGCCTTCGGGCTGGAATTTTTGGGCGCGGCTGTGCCCACAGCCCATTTTTGGCACACGGAGGCGCCTCGCAAAGTCTCGCGCCATTCCGAGTCCGGCGGACGAAGTTGGCCAGCGCCGCCCCCCAAGGCTATAGCCCACCCGGTTTTGTGGCCTTTTTCCGCTGGACGGACGTGGCGACCGGGCCGTCGGGCGGGTATTTTTGGGCGCGGCTGTGCCCCCTTGGCCTATTTTTGGCACACGGAGGCGCCTCGCAAAGTCTCGCGCCATTCCGAGTCCGGCGGACGAAGTTGGCCAGCCCCACCCCCCAAGGCTATAGCCCACCCGTTTTTGTGGCCTTTTTCCGCTGGACGAACTTGGCGACCCGGCCTTCGGGCGGGTATTTTTGGGCGCGGCTGTGCCCGCGGCCTATTTTTGGCACACGGAGGCGCCTCGCAAAGTCTCGCGCCATTCCGAGTCCGGCGGACGCAGTTGGCCAGCCCCACCCCCCAAGGCTATAGCCCACCCGTTTTTGTGGCCTTTTTCCGCTGGACGAACTTTGCGCCGCGGCCTTCGGGCCGGTATTTTTGGGTTCGGCTGCGCCCGCGGCCTATTTTTGGCACACGGAGGTGACTCACAAAGTCTCGCGCCATTCCGAGTCCCGTGGACGAAGTTGGCCAGCCCCACCCCCCAAGGCTATAGCCCACCCGTTTTTGTGGCCGTTTTCCGCTGGATGAACTAGGCGCCCCGGCCTTCGGGCGAGTATTTTTGGGCGTGTCTGTGCCCGCGGCCTATTTTTGGCGGGTATTTTTGGGCGCGGCTGAGCTCGCGGCCTATTTTTGGCACACGGAGGCACCTCGCAAAGTCTCGCGCCATTCCGAGTCCGGCGGACGAAGTTGGCCAGCCCCACCCCCCAAGGCTATAGCCCACCCGTTTTTGTGGCCTTTTTCCGCCGGACGAACTTGGCGCCCCGGCCTTCGGGCGGGTATTTTTGGGCGCGGCTGTGCCCGCGGCCTATTTTTGGCACACGGAGGTGCCTCGCAATGTCTCGCGCCGTTCCGAGTCCGGCGGACGAAGTTGGCCAGCCCCACCCCCCAAGGCTATAGCCCACCCGTTTTTGTGGCCGTTTTGCGCTGGACGAACTTGGCGCCCCGGCCTTCGGGCGGGTATTTTTGGGCGCGGCTGTGCCCGCGGCCTATTTTTGGCACACGGTGGCGCCTCGCAAAGTCTCGCGCCATTCCGAGTCCGGCGGACGAAGTTGGCCAGCCCCACCCCCCAAGGCTATAGCCCACCCGTTTTTGTGGCCTTTTTCCGCTGGACGAACTTGGCGCCCCGGCCTTCGGGCTGGAATTTTTGGGCGCGGCTGTGCCCACAGCCCATTTTTGGCACACGGAGGCGCCTCGCAAAGTCTCGCGCCATTCCGAGTCCGGCGGACGAAGTTGGCCAGCGCCGCCCCCCAAGGCTATAGCCCACCCGTTTTTGTGGCCTTTTTCCGCTGGACGAACTTGGCGCCCCGGCCTTCGGGCGGGTATTTTTGGGCGCGGCTGTGCCCGCGGCCTGTTTTTGGCACACGGAGGCGCCTCGCAAAGTCTCGCGCCATTCCGAGTCCGGCGGACGAAGTTGGCCAGCCCCACCCCCCAAGGCTATAGCCCACCCTTTTTTTGGCCTTTTTCCGCTGGACGAACTTGGCGACCCGGCCTTCGGGCGGGTATTTTTGGGCGCGGCTGTGCCCGCGGCCTATTTTTGGCACACGGAGGCGCCTCGCAAAGTCTCGCGCCATTCCGAGTCCGGCGGACGAAGTTGGCCAGCCCCACCCCCCAAGGCTATAGCCCACCCGTTTTTGTGGCCTTTTTCCGCTGGACGAACTTGGCGCCGCGGCCTTCGGGCCGGTATTTTTGGGTTCGGCTGCGCCCGCGGCCTATTTTTGGCACACGGAGGTGACTCACAAAGTCTCGCGCCATTCCGAGTCCCGTGGACGAAGTTGGCCAGCCCCACCCCCCAAGGCTATAGCCCACCCGTTTTTGTGGCCTTTTTCCGCCGGACGAACTTGGCGCCCCGGCCTTCGGGCGGGTATTTTTGGGCGCGGCTGTGCCCGCGGCCTATTTTTGGCACACGGAGGCGCCTGGTAATGTCTCGCGCCGTTCGAGTCCGGCGGACGAAGTTGGCCAGCCCCACCCCCAAGGCTATAGCCCACCCGTTTTGTGGCCTTTTTCCGCTGGACGAACTTGGCGCCCGGCCTTCGGGCGGGTATTTTTGGGCGCGGCTGTGCCCGCGGCCTATTTTTTGGCACACGGTGGCGCCTCGCAAAGTCTCGCGCCATTCCGAGTCCGGGGCGGACGAAGTTGGCCAGCCCCACCCCCAAGGCTATAGCCCACCCGTTTTGTGGCCTTTTTCCGCTGGACGAACTTGGCGCCCGGCCTTCGGGCTGGAATTTTGGGCGCGGCTGTGCCCCACAGCCCATTTTTGGCACACGGGGGCGCCTCGCAAAGTCTCGCGCCATTCCGAGTCCGGCGGACGAAGTTGGCCAGCGCCGCCCCCAAGGCTATAGCCCACCCGTTTTTGTGGCCTTTTCCGCTGAACGAAGTTGGCGCCCCGGCCTTCGGGCGGGTATTTTTGGGCGCGGCTGTGCCCATGGCCTGTTTTTCGCACCCCGAGGCCCCTCCCCAAGTCTCGCGCCATTCCGAGTCCGGCGGACGAAGTTGGCCAGCCCCACCCCCAAGGCTATAGCCCACCCGTTTTTGTGGCCTTTTTCCGCTGGACGAACTTGGCGACCCGGCCTTCGGGCGGGTATTTTTGGGCGCGGCTGTGCCCGCGGCCTATTTTTGGCACACGGAGGCGCCTCGCAAAGTCTCGCGCCATTCCGAGTCCGGCGGACGAAGTTGGCCAGCCCCACCCCCCAAGGCTATAGCCCACCCGTTTTTGTGGCCTTTTTCCGCTGGACGAACTTGGCGCCGCGGCCTTCGGGCCGGTATTTTTGGGTTCGGCTGCGCCCGCGGCCTATTTTTGGCACACGGAGGTGACTCACAAAGTCTCGCGCCATTCCGAGTCCCGTGGACGAAGTTGGCCAGCCCCACCCCCCAAGGCTATAGCCCACCCGTTTTTGTGGCCGTTTTCCGCTGGATGAACTTGGTGCCCCGGCCTTCGGGCGGGTATTTTTGGGCGTGTCTGTGCCCGCGGCCTATTTTTGGCGGGTATTTTTGGGCGCGGCTGAGCTCGCGGCCTATTTTTGGCACACGGAGGCACCTCGCAAAGTCTCGCGCCATTCCGAGTCCGGCGGACGAAGTTGGCCAGCCCCACCCCCCAAGGCTATAGCCCACCCGTTTTTGTGGCCTTTTTCCGCCGGACGAACTTGGCGCCCCGGCCTTCGGGCGGGTATTTTTGGGCGCGGCTGTGCCCGCGGCCTATTTTTGGCACACGGAGGTGCCTCGCAATGTCTCGCGCCGTTCCGAGTCCGGCGGACGAAGTTGGCCAGCCCCACCCCCCAAGGCTATAGCCCACCCGTTTTTGTGGCCTTTTTCCGCCGGACGAACTTGGCGCCCCGGCCTTCGGGCGGGTATTTTTGGGCGCGGCTGTGCCCGCGGCCTATTTTTGCACACGGAGGCGCCACGCAAAGTCTCGCGCCAATCCGAGTCCGGCGGACGAAGTTGGCCAGCCCCACCCCCCAAGGCTATAGCCCACCCGTTTTTGTGGCCTTTTTCCGCCGGACGAACTTGGCGCCCCGGCCTTCGGGCGGGTAATTTTGGGCGCGGCTGTGCCCGCGGCCTATTTTTGGCACACGGAGGTGCCTCGCAAAGTCTCGCGCCATTCCGAGTCCGGCGGACGAAGTTGGCCAGCCCCACCCCCCAAGGCTATAGCCCACCCGTTTTTGTGGCCTTTTTCCGCTGGACGAACTTGGCGCCGCGGCCCTCGGGCCAGTATTTTTGGGCGCGGCTGGGCCCGCGGCCTATTTTTGGCACACGGAGGTGCCTCGCAATGTCTCGCGCCGTTCCGAGTCCGGCGGACGAAGTTGGCCAGCCCCACCCCCCAAGGCTATAGCCCACCCGTTTTTGTGGCCGTTTTCCGCTGGATGAACTTGGTGCCCCGGCCTTCGGGCGGGTATTTTTGGGCGCGGCTGTGCCCGCGGCCTATTTTTGGCACACGGAGGCGCCTCGCAAAGTCTCGCGCAATACCGATACGGCGGGACGAGTTTGCCAGGCCCCACCCCCCAAGGCTATAGCCCACCCGTTTTTGTGGCCTTTTTCCGCCGGACGAACTTGGCGCCCCGGCCTTCGGGCGGGTATTTTTGGGCGCGGCTGTGCCCGCGGCCTATTTTTGGCACACGGAGGTGCCTCGCAATGTCTCGCGCCGTTCCGAGTCCGGCGGACGAAGTTGGCCAGCCCCACCCCCCAAGGCTATAGCCCACCCGTTTTTGTGGCCTTTTTCCGCCGGACGAACTTGGCGCCCCGGCCTTCGGGCGGGTATTTTTGGGCGCGGCTGTGCCCGCGGCCTATTTTTGGCACACGGAGGCGCCTCACAAAGTCTCGCGCCATTCCGAGTCCGGCGGACGAAGTTGGCCAGCCCCACCCCCCAAGGCTATAGCCCACCCGTTTTTGTGGCCTTTTTCCGCTGGACGAACTTGGCGCCGCGGCCTTCGGGCCAGTATTTTTGGGCGCGGCTGGGCCCGCGGCCTATTTTTGTCACACGGAGGCGCCTCGCAAAGTCTCGCGCCATTACGAGTCCGGCGGACGAAGTTGGCCAGCCCCACCCCCCAAGGCTATAGCCCACCCGTTTTTGTGGCCTTTTACCGCTGGACGAACTTGGCGCCCCGGCCTTCGGGGGAGTATTTTTGGGCGCGTCTGTGCCCGCGGCCTATTTTTGGCGGGTATTTTTGGGCGCGGCTGTGCTCGCGGCCTATTTTTGGCACACGGAGGCACCTCGCAAAGTCTCGCGCCATTCTGAGTCCGGCGGACGAAGTTGGCCAGCCCCACCCCCCAAGGCTATAGCCCACCCGTTTTTGTGGCCTTTTTCCGCTGGACGACCTTGGCGCCCCGGCCTTCGGGCGGGTATTTTTGGGCGCGGCTGTGCCTGCGGCCTATTTTTGGCACACGGAGGCGCCTCGCAATGTCTCGCGCCATTCCGAGTCCGGCGGACGAAGTTGGCCAGCCCCACCCCCCAAGGCTATAGCCCACCCGTTTTTGTGGCCTTTTTCCGCCGGACGAACTTGGCGCCCCGGCCTTCGGGCGGGTATTTTTGGGCGCGGCTGTGCCCGCGGCCTATTTTTGGCACACGGAGGTGCCTCGCAATGTCTCGCGCCGTTCCGAGTCCGGCGGACGAAGTTGGCCAGCCCCACCCCCCAAGGCTATAGCCCACCCGTTTTTGTGGCCGTTTTCCGCTGGATGAACTTGGTGCCCCGGCCTTCGGGCGGGTATTTTTGGGCGCGGCTGTGCCCGCGGCCTATTTTTGGCACACGGAGGTGCCTCGCAAAGTCTCGCGCCATTCCGAGTCCGGCGGACGAAGTTGGCCAGCCCCACCCCCCAAGGCTATAGCCCACCCGTTTTTGTGGCCTTTTTCCGCTGGACGAACTTGGCGCCGCGGCCCTCGGGCCAGTATTTTTGGGCGCGGCTGGGCCCGCGGCCTATTTTTGGCACACGGAGGCACCTCGCAAAGTCTCGCGCCATTCCGAGTCCGGCGGACGAAGTTTGCCAGCCCCACCCCCCAAGGCTATAGCCCACCCGTTTTTGTGGCCGTTTTCCGCTGGATGAACTTGGCGCCCCGGCCTTCGGGCGGGTATTTTTGGGCGCGGCTGTGCCGCGCCTATTCACAGCACACGGAGGCGCCTCGCAAAGTCTCGCGCCATTCCGAGTCCGGCGGACGAAGTTGCCCAGCCCGACCCCCCAAGGCTATAGCCCACCCGTTTTTGTGGCCTTTTTCCGCTGGACGAACTTGGCGCCGCGGCCTTCGGGCCGGTATTTTTGGGTGCGGCTGCGCCCGCGGCCTATTTTTGGCACATGGAGGCGACTCGCAAAGTCTCGCGCCATTCCGAATCCGGCGGACGAAGTTGGCCAACCCCACCCCCCAAGGCTATAGCCCACCCATTTTTGTGGCCTTTTACCGCTGGACGAACTTGGTGCCCCGGCCTTCGGGCGAGTATTTTGGGCGTGTCTGTGCCCGCGGCCTATTTTTGGCGGGTATTTTTGGGCGCGGCTGAGCACGCGGCCTATTTTTGGCACACGGAGGCACAACGCAAAGACTAGCGCAGTACAGAGTCCGGCGTACGAAGTTGCCCATCCCCACAACCCCAGGATATAGCCCACCCGTTTTTGTGGCCTTTTTCCGCAGGACGAACATGGCGCCCCGGCCTTCGGGCGGGTATTTTTGGACGCGGCTGTGCCCGCGGCCTATTTTTGGCACACGGAGGCGCGTTGCAGTGTCTCGCGCCGTTCCGAGTCCGGCGGACGAAGTTGGCCAGCCCCACCCCCCAAGGCTATAGCCCACCCGTTTTTGTGGCCTTTTTCCGCTGCACGAACTTGGCGCCCCGTCCGTCGGGAGGGTAATTTTGGGCGCGGCTGTGCCCGCGGCCTATTTTTGGCACACGGAGGCGCCTCGTAAAGTCTCGCGCCATTCCGAGTCCGGCGGACGAGGTTGGCCAGCCCCACCCCCCAAGGCTATAGCCCACCCGTTTTTGTGGCCTTTTTCCGCTTGTGAACTTGGCGCCGTGGCCTTCGGGCCCGTATTTTTGGGCGCGGCTGGGCTGGGCCTGGCCTATTTTTGGCACACGGAGGCGCCTCGCAAGTCTCGCGCCATTCCGACTCCGGCGGACGAAGTTGGCCAGCCCCACCCCCCAAGGCTATAGCCCACCCGTTTTTGTGGCCGTTTACCGCTGGACGAACTTGGCGCCCCGGCCTTCGGGGGAGTATTTTTGGGCGCGTCTGTGCCCGCGGCCTATTTTTGGCGGGTCTTGTTGGGCGCGGCTGTGCTCGCGGCATATGTTTGGCACACGGAGGCACCTCGCAAAGTCTCGCGCCATTCTGAGTCCCGGCGGACGGTTGGCCAGCCCCACCCCCAAGGCTATAGCCCACCCGTTTTTTTGGCCTTTTTCCGCTGGACGAACTTGGCGCCCCGGCCTTCGGGCGGGTATTTTTGGGCGCGGCTGTGCCTGCGGCCTATTTTTGGCACACGGAGGCGCCTCGCAATGTCTCGCGCCATTCCGAGTCCGGCGGACGAAGTTGGCCAGCCCCACCCCCCAAGGCTATAGCCCACCCGTTTTTGTGGCCTTTTCCCGGTTGACGAACTTGGCGCCCCGGCCTTCGGGCGGGTATTTTTGGGCGCGGCTGTGCCCGTAGCCTATTTTTGGCACACGGAGGCGCCTCGCAAAGTCTCGCGCCATTCCGAGTCCGGCGGACGAAGTTGGCCAGCCCCACCCCCCAAGGCTATAGCCCACCCGTTTTTGTGGCCTTTTACCGCTGGACGAACTTGGCGCCCCGGCCTTCGGGCGGGTATTTTTGGGCGCGTCTGTGCCCGCGGCCTATTTTTGGCGGGTATTTTTGGGCGCGGCTGTGCTCGCGGCCTATTTTTGGCACACGGAGGCACCTCGCAAAGTCTCGCGCCATTCTGAGTCCGGCGGACGAAGTTGGCCAGCCCCACCCCCCAAGGCTATAGCCCACCCGTTTTTGTGGCCTTTTTCCGCTGGACGAACTTGGCGCCCAGGCCTTCGGGCGGGTATTTTTGGGCGCGGCTGTGCCCGCGGCCTATTTTTGGCACACGGAGGCACCTCGCAAAGTCTCGCGCCATTCCGAGTCCGGCGGACGAAGTTGGCCAGCCCCACCCCCCAAGGCTATAGCCCACCCGTTTTTGTGGCCTTTTTCCGCGGGACGAACTTGGAGCCCCGGCCTTCGGGCGGGTATTTTTGGGCACGGCTGTGCCCGTGGCCTATTTTTGGCACACGGAGGTGCCTCGCAAAGTCTCAAGCCATTCCGAGTCCGGCGGACGAAGTTGGCCAGCCCCACCCCCCAAGGCTATAGCCCACCCGTTTTTGTGCCCTTTTTCCGCTGGACGAACTTGGCGCCCCGGCCTTCGGGGGGGTATTTTTGGGCGCGGCTGTGCCCGCGGCCTATTTTTGGTACACGGAGGCGCCTCGCAAAGTCTCGCGCCATTCCGAGTCCGGCGGACGAAGTTGGCCAGCCCCACCCCCCAAGGCTATAGCCCACCCGTATTTGTGGCCTTGTACCGCTGGACGAACTTGGCGCCCCGGCCTTCGGGTGAGTATTTTTGGGCGCGTCTGTGCCCGCGGCCTATTTTTGGCGGGTATTTTTGGGCGCGGCTGTGCTCGCGGCCTATTTTTGGCACACGGAGGCACCTCGCAAAGTCTCGCGCCATTCTGAGTCCGGCGGACGAAGTTGGCCAGCCCCACCCCCCAAGGCTATAGCCCACCCGTTTTTGTGGCCTTTTTCCGCTGGACGAACTTGGCGCCCCGGCCTTCGGGCGGGTATTTTTGGGCGCGGCTGTGCCTGCGGCCTATTTTTGGCACACGGAGGCTCCTCGCAATGTCTCGCGCCATTCCGAGTCCGGCGGACGAAGTTGGCCAGCCGACCCCCCAAGGCTATAGCCCACCCGTTTTTGTGGCCTTTTTCCGCTGGACGAACTTGGCGCCCCGGCCTTCGGGCCGGTATTTTTGGGCGCGGCTGTGCCCGCGGCCTATTTTTGGCACACGGAGGCACCTCGCAAAGTCTCGCGCCATTCCGAGTCCGGCGGACGAAGTTGGCCAGCCCCACCCCCCAAGGCTATAGCCCACCCGTTTTTGTGGCCTTTTTCCGCTGGACGAACTTGGAGCCCCGGCCTTCGGGCGGGTATTTTTGGGCACGGCCGTGCCCGTGGCCTATTTTTGGCACACGGAGGTGCCTCGCAAAGTCTCAAGCCATTCCGAGTCCGGCGGACGAAGTTGGCCAGCCCCACCCCCCAAGGCTATAGCCCACCCGTTTTTGTGCCCTTTTTCCGCTGGACGAACTTGGCGCCCCGGCCTTCGGGGGGGTATTTTTGGGCGCGGCTGTGCCCGCGGCCTATTTTTGGCACACGGAGGCGCCTCGCAAAGTCTCGCGCCATTCCGAGTCCGGCGGACGAAGTTGGCCATCTCCACCCCCCAAGGCTATAGCCCACCCGTTTTTGTGGCCTTTTTCCGCTGGACGAACTTGGCGGACTGGCCTTCGGGCGGGTATTTTTGGGCGCAGCTGTGCCTGCGGCCTATTTTTGGCACACGGAGGCGCCTCGCAAAGTCTCGCGCCATTCCGAGTCCGGCGGACGAAGTGGGCCAGCCCCACCCCCCAAGGCTATAGCCCACCCGTTTTTGTGGCCTTTTTCCGCTGGACGAACTTGGCGCCCCGGCCTTCTGGCGGGTATTTTTGGGCGCGGCTGTGCCCGCTGCCTATTTTTGGCACATGGAGGCGCCTCGCAAAGTCTCGCGCCATTCCGAGTCCGGCGGACGAAGTGGGCCAGCCCCACCCCCCAAGGCTATAGCCCACCCGTTTTTGTGGCCTTTTTCCGCTGGACGAACTTGGCGCCCCGGCCTTCGGGCGTGTATTTTTGGGCGCGGCTGTGCCCGCGGCCTATTTTTGGCACACGGAGGCGCCTCGCAAAGTCTCGCGTAGGGATGTCAAAATAACCCGGACCCGGCCCGGACCCGGACGAACCCGGATAATCCGGGCCGGGTTGAACCCGTACCGGAGAGGAAAAAAATCTGGATCCGGAATGGGTTTTAATAACCCGAATGAGTCCGGGTCCGGGTCCGGGTCCGGGTTTGGGATAACCCGTGTATCCGGAACCCGGACCCGGATTCATTTCTTATATTATTTTTAATTATATTTATTAGTAAATATAAATACAAACATAAAAAAAAAAACCTAATTCTATTTCGCAACTCAAAGTCTCAACGCTCAATTCTCAAACACCCAAATCGCGATTTACTCAAACAAGACAAACCCTAGCTGTGCCGCCGCCGCTGCTGCTGCCTTCCGCCTTCTGCTATCCCTTAAGCAAGTCAAACAACTCTCGGCTGGGTTCGCCACCGTCGCAAGGTTGGGTTCGCCGTCGTCGCAAGGTTGGGTTCAAGAAGCTTGTGAAAATTACATTTGCTGTCAGAATTTTGAAATTTTGGGAAAATTCATTTAGGATGAACTCATAGTTGTTATTGCTCGAAATGCATGGCATCATTGTCCTTTTTATTCTGTTTGTAGGGTGCTTTAGGTGTTTGTCATGTGGGTATTTTCTTTTATTTTAGTTACTTCTGTTATCAAATTAGGATATATGTACAAAAGTTATAATTTAATACTCATGTCTGCAAATACTGTGGTCCGGATATTCTCTTATACTCATTTTTCCTAAAATTATCTTGCGATCGAAGCATCGGTCTGTGCTAGAGCCTACCTTGACTTCAAGAAGCCAAAAGACGTTCTGGAATTCGCTGAATTCTTTAACGGACATGTCTTTGTTAACGAGAAGGGTAATTCTTGACAAAAGTTTTGAAGAGATTGATTATACTCAACTGTGTCAGCATAAATATTGTGACTACCTTCTTATTCAACCTGCAATTTTAACTTCAGATGGTGGTGATTCTGTTTTTCACTTGATTATAATTTCTTTGGCAATTTTGGAATAATAAATCAAGGGTTACTAATGTTTATTTTCGTTTTTAATCTGTTGTTTTTAATTTTTCATCTTCTTTGGACAAGGATCTTTATAGGAAGATGTGAGGTGTGGAATTTCTTGAAGTTCTATTTGTTTCTTCTTATGGTGTCAGTTTAAAACTATTGTTGAGTACGCTCCCTCACAACGCGTTCCAAAGCAATGGTCTAAAAAGGACGGTCGTGAAGGGACCTTATTAAAGGGTACTTACTTATCCTTTTTAAGTAAAGCCTAATAGGTATATTGGTTGCCTGTGGACTTGTGTATGCAACCCTTTTTCTGTTTGTATGAATACAAGTGTTTCTTGTTGCTCATCTAGATCCTGAGTATTTGGAGTTTCTTGAATTTATTTCAAAGCCGGTTGAGAATCTTCCTAGTGCAGATACTGTTGACATAATTCTTGTAGGGTGTTAAATTCGTAATGGAAAATGAACAAAGAGTTGATTTAGATGTTTCCGAGACTGATGAAAGTGTGGGTGTGAGGGTTGGCATGGATATGGCAGCAGAAAATAATGATACAGCTGCTGAATTAGAACTTGATTCAACAACAGTAGAGCAGGGGGGTGGGAGTGGGAGTGGCCGTGGCCGTAGGGGTAGGGGTAATACTACTGCTGGCGCTTCAAAAAAACGAGGCGCTGGCAGCGAAGGGAGTAGTTCAGGTAGATTAGTTTCTGATGCTTGGAATCATTTTAAAAAAGTTAAGTTAGGCAAGGAAGTTCAAGCGATTTGTAATTATTGTGGGTTAGTTATGCAAGGGCATTATTCTCAGGGCACTAATCACTTGATTAATCATGCGAAACGTTGTCCTAGAAGGTCAATCAAGAATGTGCAGCAAATGCACCTTTCTTTTTCTTCTAAAGCAGATGGAACTACTGTTCTTAGTAATTATAGTACTGAACCAAAGTGGGATATGGCAACAGTGAGGATTTTTATAGCTAGAATGATTGTAATGCATGAGCTTCCGCTATCATTTGTTGAGTATATTGGGTTTTACGAACTGTTAAAGCTTCTCCAACCTTCAATTGAGACTATAAGTAGAAACACTATCAAGGCTGAAATTTTGAAACTTTACGATATTGAGAAGACGAAGGCAATGAGTGTTTTGGAAGCTTGTGATGAGAATTGCGGTGACTACGGATATGTGGACTGCTTTGGTAACCAAAAGAAAGGGTATATGGTTGTTACGGCACATTACATTGATAACTCGTGGGTGTTGCGAAGTCGTATTATGAGGTAATATTCTCGAGACTTTTTTTTTCGTTTCAACATAAATGAATGTTTGCATTATTTAATATTTTGATTTTTTTTTTTTATATTTTTAGGTTTATATATGTGCCGGCTCCACATAGTGGTGAAGTTATGTGCAATGAGTTGTATGAGTGTTTGATGGAGTGGAATATAGATAGGAAATTGTCTACTGTAACTGTTGATAATTGTTCTGCAAACGAGTCCATGATTGATTTGTTGTTGGGGAAATTTTCAGCTAGTTCAATGATTATGGGTGGGAAATTCCTTCACATGCGCTGCTGTGCACATATATTAAACTTGATAGTTAAGGATGGTTTATCTGTGATCCACAAAGAAGTTGAAAAGATTAGAGAGAGTGTCCATTACTGGACAGCAACACCTTCTAGATTTGAAAAATTTGAGGCTGCCAAAAAACAATTAGGTGTTAAAGAAACTAAAAACTTAGCACTTGATTGTAAAACTAGGTGGAATTCCACTTATTTGATGCTTAGTACAGCTTTGTTGTATAAAGATGTATTTATTCGTTTAAAGGAGCGTGATAGAAATTATACATCTTTGCCTAGTGAGTTGGAGTGGAATTTTTCAAAACTTATGTGTGATTATTTGAAGAGTTTTTATAAGTTAACAGAACTTTTTTCGGGGACACGATATCCGACATCTAATTTATTTTTTAGCAAGATTTGTGAAATTAGATTGTCAATGAATACATGGTTACAATCACCAATTGAGGGGGTAAAAAATATGGCCACTAAGATGATTGCGAAGTATGACAAATATTGGGATATTATTCATGGAGTTCTTGCTGTGGGTACTTTGTTAGATCCTAGGCGTAAAATGTTGTTAATTAACTTTCTATTTCCCAAAATCTATGGAGAAAGAGCTGAATTTGAAATTGAAAGGGTGCACAAATTATTTGTTGATTTAGTGCATGAGTATGAAGTCAAATATTCATCAAATGCAAATTGGGGGGTTAATGGTTGACTAGTTGAAGGTCTTTGCAAAGCAGATGATTCTATTATGGTAGACTTAGACTTAGATGAGATGGCTGATGAGTGGGAATCATTTAGAAATCAGAACTCACAAAATAATCATTTCAAAACAGAATTTGAGCTTTATCTTGAGGAAAGTACTTTGCCTTCAACTAGTCAATTTGATATTTTGTCATGGTGGAAGAATAATCAAGGCAAATATCCTATACTTGCAAAGATTGCGAGAGACTTTTTGGCCATTCCTGTATCAACAGTTGCTTCCGAGTCCGCCTTTAGCACTGGAGGTAGACATTTGAGTCCTCATCGCAGTAGACTTCAGCCATCTACAGTGGAAGCGTTGGTGTGTACTCAAAATTGGTTTTGGCTTGACCACAACCTAAAAGGTATGGAAAATTTATTTATTACATAAAATAAATTAATTTGTTATAGTATCAATTTATTACTAACTAGCTGTTTTGTTTCTTATTTTTATGATTTATTCATGTTTTTTAGATGGAATTCCAGAGGAAGCAATACTTTCTGCAGAACAGCTTATTGATGAAAGTTTGATGAGTGAGTTGTGAACAACAATGAATCAAGTGAAGAAGAATAGAAAATGATGGAGAAAAGTTTAAACTTTGGATTTGTGGTTTTTAATTTGAACTTGTGTAATTGTTATGGATTTATATTTGTGGCTGTTTTATTACTTGAAACAGCCATTTGAATTGTAGAGTTTGCACACTAGCTATTTGAATTGTAGAGTTTGCAGAGTTGATTAATTGTGATTTGTGAGTACTGGATTATTATGCCATTAATTGTGATTTGTTGTTTAAGTCTTAATTATTAAGTGCTGGGATGGCATTTGAAACATTGAGAATTTGAGATAGGTTTAGAAACATCATGTGGTAGAGATGATGTTGAAACATAGTGCAAAGTATGGACTGTATGGTTATCTTGATGATGTTGGTGGTAGACAATTATATAGGTTTAGAAACTTCATGTGGTAGACAATTATATATGTTGCAGGGGCTGTTTGTCCAGTGTAAATCTCATATTTTTGTTTCTGTTAATATTTCCTTTAGTTACATTAGTTGTGTTTTGGTTCTATCACTAATAATGAAAATGAAAATTGAAATTTTATTATTGATCCGGGTTCAAAACCCGGAATCCGGGAACCCGGATTTTTCCGGGTTGAACCCCGACCCCGACCTGGACCCGGATGGAAAAAACCGGGTTTTAATCCGGGTCCGGGAAAAAGAAAATGATGTCCGGGTCCGGAACCGGGAAGGCTAAACCCGGACCCGGACCCGGATTTTGCCATCCCTAGTCTCGCGCCATTCCGAGTCCGGCGGACGAAGTTGGCCAGCCCCACCCCCCAAGGCTATAGCCCACCCATTTTTGTGGCCTTTTTCCGCTGGACGAACTTGGCGCCCCGGCCTTCGGGCTGCTATTTTTGGGCGCGGCTGTGCCCGTGGCCTATTTTTGGCACACGGAGGCGCCTCGCAAAGTCTCGCGCCATTCCGAGTCCGCCGGACGAAGTTGGCCAGCCCCACCCCCCAAGGCTATAGCCCACCCGTTTTTGTGGCCTTTTTCCGCTGGACGAACTTGGCGCCCCGGCCTTCGGGCGGCTATTTTTGGGTGCGGCTGTGCCCGCGGCCTATTTTTGGCACACGGAGGTGCCTCGCAAAGTCTCACGCCATTCCGAGTCCGGCGGACGAAGTTGGCCAGCCCCACCCCCCAAGGCTATAGCCCACCCGTTTTTGTGGCCTTTTTCCGCTGGACGAACTAGGCGCGCCGGCCTTCGGGGGTATTTTTGGCGCGGCTGTGCCCGCGGCCTATTTTTGGCACACGGAGGCGCCTCGCAAAGTCTCGCGCCATTCCGAGTCCGCCGGACGAAGTTGGCCAGCCCCACCCCCAAGGCTATAGCCCCCCCGTTTGTGTGGCCTTTTTTCCGCTGGACGAACTTGGCGCCCCGGCCTTCGGGCGGCTATTTTTGGGTGCGGCTGTGCCCGCGGCCTAGTTTTGGCACATGGAGGTGCCTCGCAAAGTCTCACGCCATTCCGAGTCCGGCGGACGAAGTTGGCCAGCCCCACCCCCCAAGGCTATAGCCCACCCGTTTTTGTGGCCTTTTTCCGCTGGACGAACTTGGCGCCCCGGCCTTCGGGGGGGTATTTTTGGGTACGGCTGTGCCCGTGGCCTATTTTTGGCACACGGAGGTGCCTCGCAAAGTCTCGTGCCATTCCGAGTCCGGCGGAGGAAGTTGGCCAGCCCCACCCCCCAAGGCTATAGCCCACCCGTTTTTGTGGCCTTTTTCTGCTGGACGAACTTGGCGCCCCGGCTTTCGGGCGGGTATTTTTGGGCCCGGCTGTACCCGCGGCCTATTTTTGGCACACGGAGGTGCCTCGCAAAGTCTCGCGCCATTATGAGTCCGGCGGACGAAGTTGGCCAGCCCCACCCCCCAAGGCTATAGCCCACCCGTTTTTGTGGCCTTTTTCCGCTGGACGAACTTGGCGCCCCGGCCTTCGGGCGGGTATTTTTGGGCGCGGCTGTGCCCGCGGCATATTTTTGGCACACAGAGGTGCCTCGCAAATTCTCGCGCCATTCCGAGTCCGGCGGACGAAGTTGGCCAGCCCCACCCCCCAAGGCTATAGCCCACCCGTTTTTGTGGCCTTTTTCCGTTGGACGAACTTGGCGCCCCGGCCGTAGGGCGGGTATTTTTGGCGCAGCTGTGCTGCTGGCATATTTTTGGCACACGGAGGCGCCTCGCAAAGTCTCGCGCCATTCCGAGTCCGGCGGACGAAGTGCGCCAGCCCCACCCCCCAAGGCTTCCTAGTTATATCGCGAATCTTTTAGATAAACCTCTTAAAGAATTAGAAGGCCTGGTATATTGCGATGTGTGATTTGATCGAAATTTTGATTTTACAGATTAGAAATATGAAACTGTCATCCCAGGCAATCGAATTGGGATGCCCTGAACCTGACATGTCTCTTTGGAGGAGTCACATGAAGCTCAGACCGATGGGTGTATTCAATACTCCCCCCAAAAACGAAAAAGGGGAATTGGTCTATGGTCGATTCAGTAAAAAATAAATAAGAATTTCTAGTTGTACCTCGTGAAAAAAAAAAAATGAAATTCTGTTCGCAAATATGTCATGGTTGGGGGAGTCTATACATCGCATATAGGCTTTAAGTATATCGTGGCATAACCGTCGAGGTGAAGCAGGACCTAAAAGATCGAAAGGAACGATACATAGACAAAAAAATCCCTTATGAATTCCAAGGCACTTCTTTCCTTTAATTTATTTAATTTAAGGTAAGGGGATTTGTCATTCGGGGGGAAGTAGACTACTCAAGAATTTCACATTTCAGTTTCGTAATTTATAATTGAATAAAGAATTTCGAAAATCTCAATAAAAGGAAAAGAAGAATGAATCAATGAAATGTTGCTTGGTCTTTCTTTGGGAACTTGAGTAAGGAGTAGTTGTTTTGGGTATGGGGTTTTTTATAGAATTTGAAAGCGAGAATCCCTTTCTTTATCCTTATTTGGCGTAACTACTTGAGCCGGATGAGAAGAAACGCTCATGTCCGATTTTGATGGGGGGGAGATCCCATAGGATAGGGTCCTATCCCAATTTTTCTTTTGCTAGGCCTATAGCGAAAAAACCGACTTTTTTACGATTACGCGGTTCATTCGAATATGAAATACAATCCTGGAAATACAGCATCCCACTTTTTTTTACTACCCAAGGTTTCGATAAATTTCGTAACCGAGAAATTTCTCTTTGGAGCAGTTGCTATCCGGGAACAATTAGCCGATCTAGATTTGCGAATTATTCTAGATAATTCCTTGTTAGAATGGAAAGAATTAGGGGAAGAAGGGCCCGCCGGTAATGACTGGGAAGATCGAAAAATTGGACGAAGAAGGGATTTTTTGGTTAGACGCATGGAATTAGCTAAGCATTTTCTTCGAACAAATATAGAACCGGAGTGGATGGTTTTATGTCTATTACCTGTTCTTCCTCCCGAGTTGAGGCCTATCATTCAAATAGATGGAGGTAAACTAATGAGTTCAGATATTAATGAACTCTATAGAAGAGTTATCTATCGGAACAATACTCTTATCGACCTATTAACAACAAGTAGATCTACGCCTGGGGAATTAGTAATGTGTCAGGAGAAATTGGTACAAGAAGCCGTGGATACGCTTCTTGATAATGGAATCCGTGGACAGCCAATGAGGGATGGTCATAATAAGATTTATAAGTCGTTTTCAGATGTAATTGAAGGAAAAGAGGGAAGATTTCGTGAGACTCTGCTTGGCAAACGGGTCGATTATGCGGGCGGTCTGTCATTGTTGTGGGCCCCTCACTTTCATTACATCAATGTGGATTGCCTCGCGAAATTGCAATAGAGCTTTTCCAGACTTTTGTAATTTGTGGGCTAATTAGACAACACCTTGCTTCGAACATAGGAGTTGCTAAGAGTGAAATTCGGGAAAAAGGGCCGATTATCCTGGGAAATACTGCAGGAAGTTATGCGGGGACATCCAGTATTGCTGAATAGAGCGCCTACTCTGCATAGATTGGGCGTACGGGCATTCCAGCCCATTTTAGTGGAAGGGGGCGCTATTTGTTTACATCCATTATTTTGTAAGGGATTCAACGCAGACTTTGATGTTGATCTAATGGCTGTTCATGTACACTTATCTTTAGAGGCTCAGCAGAGGCTCGTTTACTTATGTTTTCTCATATGAATCTCTTGTCTCCTACTATTGGAGATCCCATTTCCATACCGACTCAAGATATGCTTATTGGGCTCTATGTATTAACGAGCGGGAATCGTCGAGGTATTTGTGCAAATAGGTATAATACATGGAATCGAAGAAATTATCCAGATGAAAGAATTGACGATAATAGCTATAAGTATACGAAAGAACCCCTTTTTGTAATTCCTATGATGCAATTGGAGCTTATCGGCAGAAAAGAATCAATTTAGATAGTCCGTTGTGGCTTCGGTGGCGATTAGATCAACGCCTTATTGCTTGAGGAAGCTCCCATCGAAGTTCACTATGAATCTTTGGGTACCTCTCATGAGATTTATGGGCATTATCTAATAGTACGAAGTGTAAAAAAAGAAATTCTTTCTATATACATTCGAACCACCGTGGGCCATATTTCTCTTTATCGAGAAATCGAAGAAGCTATACAAGGGTTTTTAGGCCTGCTCATATGGTACCTAATCATCTGGTGTCTAAACTAAGTAATTCTACGACTCCTTGGGCCTTTCCGGTTCAAGTATGACCACCATTGCTGACCTTTCTACGCGAATCAAGATCGAGAAAAGGAAGTTTTCCACTCATTGACTAAAATCCATTGGCGAATCCTACTCAGCGGAATACGGAGGTACTTATGGCGAACGGGTGAGTCGGTCTTTTCACAATAAAATGATAGATGGAACGCCATTAAACGACTTATTAAAGGTTAATAGATCACTTGAATGGCATATACATCCCACATCCTGGATCAAGTAAAGACCACTGGGGTTCCAAAGCAAGCCCTTTGCTACATCTATTTCATTAGGCATTGATGATCTTTTAACGATGCCTTCTAAGCGATGGCTAGTCCAAGATCTTTGAACAACAAAGTTTTATTTTGGAAAAACACTATCATTATGGGAATGTACACGCGATAGAAAAACTACGACAATCCATTGAGATATGGTATGCTACAAGTGAATATTTGCGACAAGAAATGAATCCTAATTTTAGGATGACTGAGCCTTTTAATCCAGTCCATATAATGTCTTTTTCGGGGGCTAGAGGAAATGCATCTCAAGTACACCAATTGGTGGGTATGAGAGGATTAATGTCTGATCCCCAAGGGCAAATGATTGATTTACCCATTCAAAGTAATTTACGCGAAGGGCTTTCTTTAACAGAATATATCATTTCTTGCTATGGAGCCCGCAAGGGGGTTGTCGATACCGCTGTCCGAACATCGATCTTGATATCTTACGCGCAGACTTGTTGAAGTAGTTCAACACATTATTGTACGTAGAACAGATTGTGGCACTGTCCGAGGAATTTCTGTGAGTCCTCAAAATCAAAATAGGATGATGTCGGAAAGGGTTTTTAGCCAAACATTAATTGGTCGTGTATTAGCGGACGATATATATATGGGCCAGCGATCCATTGCCATTAGAAATCAAGATATTGGGATTGGACTTGTCAATCGACTCATAACCCTTCGAACACAAGCAATATCTATTCGAACCCCCTTTACTTGTAGGAGTACATCGTGGATCTGTCGATTATGTTATGGTCGGAGTCCGACTCATGGTGACCTGGTTGAATTGGGGGAAGCCGTAGGTATTGTGCGGGTCAATCTATTGGAGAACCAGGGACTCAACTAACATTAAGAACTTTTCATACCGGCGGCGTATTTACGGGGGGCACTGCAGAACATGTACGAGCCCCTTCTAATGGTAAAATCAAATTCAATGAGGATTTGGTTCATCCCACACGCACACGTCACGGGCATCCGGCTTTTCTATGTTCTATAGATTTGGATGTAATTATTGAGGGTGAAGATATTATGCACAATGTGACTATTCCACCAAAAAGTTTTCTTTTAGATCAAAATGATCAATATGTCGAATCAGAACAAGTGATTGCTGAG
The DNA here is from genome assembly GCA_030448935.1 of Citrus cavaleriei. Classification (NCBI taxonomy): domain Eukaryota; kingdom Viridiplantae; phylum Streptophyta; class Magnoliopsida; order Sapindales; family Rutaceae; genus Citrus; species Citrus cavaleriei. Next base: position 199,996 of record JAUJEM010000087.1, read on the forward strand.
ATTCGGGAGCATACACTTTGAATTTTAAAGAGAGGGTTCGAAAACATATTTATTCTCGATTTAGAGGAGAAATGCCTTGAGTACTGATGTGTACCATGCACCCGAATTTACATATAGTAATGTCCACCTCTTGCCAAAAACAAGCCATTTATGGATATTGTCGGGGGGTTCACGCAGATCTAGTGTAGTTTCTTTTTCACTCCACAAGGATCAAGATCAAATGAATATTCATTCTCTTTCTGTCGAACGAAGAGAGATTTCGAGCCTCTCGCTCTCAGTGAATAATGATCAAACGGGACACAAATTTTATAGTTCTGATTTTTCTGCTAAAAAAAAGGTCGAATTCTTGAGATGTCTGATTATTCGGGATTTAATAGAATCATAGGTACTGGTCATTGTAATCTCATCCATCCTGCAATTCTCCACGCAAATTCGGATTTATTGGCAAAAAGGCAAAGAAATGGATTTATTATTCCATTCCACTCGATTCAAGAGCAAGAGAAAGAGCTAACGCCCCATTCAGGTATCTCGATTGAAATACCCGTAAGGGGTATTTTCCGTAGAAATAGTATTCTTGCTTATTTCGAGGATCCTCGATACAGAAGAAAGAGTTCCGGAATTACTATATGGGGGGCTCTGGGGGCGCATTCAATCGTTAAAAAAGAGGACTTGATTGAGTATCGAGGACTCAAAAAAATTAAGCCAAAATACCAAATGAAAATAGATCGCCTTTTTTTCATTCCGGAGGAAGTGCATATTTTTCCCGAATCTTCTTACCTAATGGTACGGAATAATAGTATCATTGGAGTAGACACACAAATCACTTTAAATATACGAAGCCGGGTGGGCGGATTGGTCCGAATGGAGAGAAAAAGGGGAGGGGTTGAACTAAAAATATTTTCGGGAGATATCCATTTTCCCGGAGAGATAGATAAGATATCCCGACATAGTGGCATCCTGATACCGCCAGAAAGTGAAAAAAAAAAACTTAAGGAAGCCACTAAGGAATCAAAAAAATTGAAAAAGTGGATCTATGTTCAACGGATCACACCTACAAAGAAAAAGTCTTTTGTTTTGGTTCGACCCGTAGTCACATATGAAATAGCGAACGGTATAAATTTAGCAACACTCTTTCCCCAGGATCCGCTGCGGGAAAGGATAATATGCAATTTCGAGTTGTCAATTATGTCCTTTACGGGAAGGGCAAAGCCCACTGGGGAATTTCGATACAAGTCTTCAATTAGTTCGGACGTGTTTAGTGTTGAATTGGGTCCAAGACAACAAAAGCTCTTCTGTCAAGAGGTTTGTGCTTCCTTTGTTGAAGTACGTACAAATGGTCTGATTCGAGATTTCCTAAGAATCAACTTAGTGAAATCAATATTTCGTATCTCAGAAAAAGGGATCATCCGTCGGGTTCGTGGATTAATTTACGATAATAGTTCATTTCGCACCAATAGCAATCCGTTTTATTCCGTGTTTGGCAAGGCGGGGGTTGAACAATCGCTTAGACAAAATCAAGGAACTATTCGTACGTTGTTGAATAAAAATAAGGAATGCCAAGTTTTGATAATTGTATCATCATCTAATTATTTTCGTATGGGTCCATTGAACGATGTAAAATATCACAATGTGATCAAACAATTAATTCCAATTCAAAAAGATTCGCTAACTCAATTAAGACTTCGTTGGGACCCTTAGAACATTCCTTCAAATTGCGAATTTTTATTCATTTTACTATTAAAAAACTCATAATCATATCTCTTAAACTAAATATTAGAAACTTGACAAATAAAAACAGACATTTCAAGTAATTAAATATTATTTAATTGACGAAACAGGGGAAATTTATAATCCCGATACGAGATAGTAAGATCCTTTTGAATCCATTTAATTTGAATTGGTATTTTCTCCAGCCTAATTATTGTGAGGAAATGTCCCCGATAATTAGTCTTGGGCAGTTTCTTTGTGAAAATGTACGTATAACCAAAAGGGGACCATACCTAAAATCCGGTCAAGTTTTAATTGTTCAAGTTAACTCTGTAGTAATACGATCAGCTAAGCCTTATTTGGCTACTCCCGAGCAACTGTTAATGTGCATTATGGAGCAATCCTTTCCGAAGTGTATTCATTAGTTTAATTTATATATGAAAAATCGAGATCTGTTGATATAACGCAGGGTCTTCCAAAAGTAGAACAGGTGTTAGAAGTGCGTTCGCTTGATTCAATATCGATGAACCTAGAAAAGAGAGTTGAGGGTTGGAACGCGAGTATAACAAGAATTCTTGGGATTCCCTGTGGATTCTTGATTGGTGCTGAGCTAACTATAGTGCAAAGTCGGATCTCTTTGGTTAATAAGATCCAAAAGGTTTATCGATCGCAGGCGTGCGAGATCCATAATAGGCATATATAGAAATTATTGTACGTCAAATAACATCAAAAGTTTTAGTTTCCAAAGATGGAATGTCTAATATTTTTTTACCCGGCGAACTGATTGGATTGTTACGAGCGGAACGAATGCGGCGCGCTTTGGAAGAATATAGCCCACCCGTTTTTGTGGCCTTTTTCCGCTGGACGAACTTGGCACCCCGGCCTTCGGGCGGGTATTTTTCGGCGCGGCTGCGCCTTGCCTATTTTTGGTACACGGAGGTGCCTCGCAAAGTCTCGCGCCATTCCGAGTCCGGCGGACTAAGTTGGCCTGCCCCACCCCCCAAGGCTATAGCCCACCCGTTTTTGTGGCCTTTTTCCGCTGGACGAACTTGGCGCCCCGGCCTTCGGGCGGGTATTTTTGGGCGCGGCTGTGCCCGAGGCCTAGTTTTTGGCACACGGAAGCGCCTCGCAAAGTCTCCCGCCATTCCGAGTCCGGCGGACGAAGTTGGCCAGCCCCACCCCCCAAGGCTACAGCCCACCCGTTTTTGTGGCCTTTTTCCGCTGGACGAACTTGGCGCCCCGGCCTTTGGGCGGGTATTTTTGGGCGCGGCTGTGCCCGCGGCCTATTTTTGGCACACGGAGGCGCCTCTCAAAGTCTCGCGCCATTCCGAGTCCGGCGGACGAAGTTGGCCAGCCCCACCCCCCAAGGCTATAGCCCACCGGTTTTTGTGTCCTTTTTCCGCTGGACGAACTTAGCGCCCCGGCCTTCGGGCGGGTATTTTTGGGCGCGGCTGTGCCCATGGCCTATTTTTGGCACATGGAGGTGCCTCGCAAAGTCTCGCGCCATTCCGAGTTCGGCGGACGGGGTTGGCCAGCCCCATCCCCCAAGGCTATAGCCCACCCGTTTTTGTGGCCTTTTCCGCTGGACGAACTTGGCGCCCGGCCTTCGGGCGGGTATTTTAGCGCGCGCCAGTGTCCGCGGCCTATTTTTTGGCACACGGAGGCACCTCGCAAAGTCTCGCGCCATTCCGAGTCCGGCGGACGAAGTTGGCCAGCCCCACCCCCCAAGGCTATAGCCCACCCATTTTTGTGGCCTTTTTCCGCTGGACGAACTTGGCGCCCCGGCCTTCGGGCGGGTATTTTTGGGCGCGGCAGTGCCCGCGGCCTAGTTTTGGCACACGGAGGCACCTCGCAAAGTCTCGCGCCATTCCGAGTCCGGCGGACGAAGATGGCCAGCCCCACCCCCCAAGGCTATAGCCCACCCATTTTTGTGGCCTTTTTCCGCTGGACGAACTTGGCGCCCCGGCCTTCGGGCGGGTATTTTTGGGCAAGACTGGTACCGCGGCCTATTTTTGGCACACGGAGGCGCCTTGCAAAGTCTCGCGCCATTCCGAGTCCGGCGGACGAAGTTGGCCAGCCCCACCCCCCAGGCTATAGCCCACCCGTTTTTGTGGCCTTTTTCCGCTGGACGAACTTGGCGCCCCGGCCTTTGGGCGGGTATTTTTGGCGCGGCAGTGCCCAAGGCCTTTCTTTGGCACACGGAGGCGCCTCGCAAAGTCTCACGCCATTCCGAGTCCGGCGGACGAAGTTGGCCAGCCCCACCCCCCAAGGCTATAGCCCACCCGTTTTTGTGGCCTTATTCCGCTGGACAAACTTGGCGCCCCAGCCTTCGGGCGGGTATTTTTGGGCGCGGCTGTGCCCATGGCCTATTTTTGGCACACGGAGGCGCCTCGCAAAGTCTCGCACCATTCCGAGTCCGGCGGACGGTTGGCCAGCCCCACCCCCAAGGCTATAGCCCACCCATTTTTGTGGCCTTTTTCCGCTGGGACGAACTTGGCGCCCGGCCTTTGGGCGCGGCTGTGCCCGCGGCCTAGTTTTGGCACACGGAGGCGCCTCGCAAAGTCTCACGCCATTCCGAGTCCGGCGGACGAAGTTGGCCAGCCCCATCCCCAAGGCTATAGCCCACCCGTTTTGTGGCCTTTTTCCGCTGGACGAACTTGGCGCCCGGCCTTCGGGTGGGTATTTTGGACGCGCCAGTGCCCGCGGCCTATTTTTGCACACACGGAGGCGCTTCGCAAAGTCTCGCGCCATTCCGAGTTCGGCGGACGAAGTTGGCCAGCCCCATCCCCCAAGGCTATAGCCCACCCGTTTTGTGGCCTTTTTTCCGCTGGACGAACTTGGCGCCCGGCCTTCGGGCGGGTATTTTTTGGGCGCGCCAGTGTCCGCTGGCCAGTTTTGGCACACGGAGGCACCTCGCAAAGTCTCGCGCCATTCCGAGTCCGGCGGACGAAGATGGCCAGCCCCACCCCAAGGCTATAGCCCACCCATTTTTGTGGCCTTTTTCCGCTGGACGAACTTGGCGCCCGGCCTTCGGGCTGGTATTTTTGGGCAAGGCAGTGCCCGCGGCCTAGTTTTGGCTCACGGAGGCACCTCGCAAAGTCTCGCGCCATGCCGAGTCCGGCGGACGAAGATGGCCAGCCCCACCCCCCAAGGCTGTAGCCCACCCATTTTTGTGGCCTTTTTCCGCTGACGAACTTGGCGCCCGGCCTTCGGGCGGGTATTTTGGGCAAGACTGGTACCGCGGCCTATTTTTGGCACACGGAGGCGCCTTGCAAAGTCTCGCGCCATTCCGAGTCCGGCGGACGAAGTTGGCCAGCCCCACCCCCCAAGGCTATAGCCCACCCGTTTTTGTGGCCTTATTCCGCTGGACGAACTTGGCGCCCCGGCCTTCGGGCGGGTATTTTTGGTGCGGCTGTGCCCATGGCCTATTTTTGGCACACGGAGGCGCCTCGCAAAGTCTCGCGCCATTCGAGTCCGCGGACGAAGTTGGCCAGCCCCACCCCCAAGGCTATAGCCCACCCATTTTTGTGGCCTTATTCCGCTGGACAAACTTGGCGCCCCAGCCTTCGGGTGGGTATTTTTGGGCAAGACTGTGCCCATGGCCTATTTTTGGCACACGGAGGCGCCTCGCAAAGTCTCGCACCATTCCGAGTCCGGGCGGACGAAGTTGGCCAGCCCCCCCCCCCAAGGCTATAGCCCACCCATTTTTGTGGCCTTTTTCCGCTGGACGAACTTGGCGCCCCGGCCTTTGGGCGCGGCAGTGCCCGCGGCCTAGTTTTGGCACACGGAGGCGCCTCGCAAAGTCTCACGCCATTCCGAGTCCGGCGGACGAAGTTGGCCAGCCCCACCCCCCAAGGCTATAGCCCACCCGTTTTTGTGGCCTTTTTCCGCTGGACGAACTTGGCGCCCCGGCCTTCGGGCGGGTATTTTTGGGCGCGCCAGTGCCCGCGGCCTATTTTTGGCACACGGAGGCGCCTCGCAAAGTCTCGCGCCATTCCGAGTCCGGCGGACGAAGTGGGCCAGCCCCACCCCCCAAGGCTCTAGCCCACCCATTTTTGTGGCCTTTTTCCGCTGGGACGAACTTGGCGCCCGGCCTTCGGGCGGGTATTTTGGGTGCGGCAGTGCCCACGGGGCCTATTTTTGGTACACGGAGGCACCTCGAAAAGACACGCGCCAGTCCGAGTCACGCGGACGAAGATGGCCAGCCCCACCCCACCACGCTATAGCCCACCCATTTTTGTGGCCTTTTTCCGCTGGACAAACTTGGCGACCCGGCCTTGGGCTGGTATTTTTGGGCAAGACTGGTACCGCGGCATATTTTTGGCACACGGCGGCGCCCCGCAAAGTCTCGCGCCTTGCCGTGTCCGGCGGACGAAGTTGGCCATCACGACCCCCATATGCTTTTGCACACCCGTTTTTGTGGCCTTTGTCAGGTGGACGAACTTGGCGCCCCGGCCTTCGGGCGGGTATTTTTGGCGTGGCTGTGCCCGCGGCCTAGTATTTTTGGCACACGGAGGCGCCTCACAAAGTCTCGCGCCATTCCGAGTCCGGCGGACGAAGATGGCCAGCCCCACCCCCCAAGGCAAAAGCCCACAAGTTTTTGTGGCATTATTCCGCTGGACGAACTTGGCTCCCGGCCTTCGGGCTGGTATTTTTGGGCAAGACTGTGCCCGCGACCTATTTTTTGGCACACGGAGGCGCCTCACAAAGTCTCGCGCCATTCCGAGTCCGGCGGACGAAGTTGGCCAGCCCCACCCCCCAAGGCTAAAGCCCACCCGTTTTTTGGCCATTTTCCGCTGGACGAACTTTGCGCCCCGGCCATAGGGGGGGTATTTTTGGGTGCGGCTGTGCCCGCGGTCTATTTTTGGCACACGGAGGTGCCTCGCAAAGTATCGCACCATTCCAAGTCCGGCGGACGAAGTTGGCCAGCCCCACCCCCCAAGGCTATAGCCCACCCGTTTTTGTGGCCTTTTTCCGCTGGACGAACTTGGCGCCCGCCCTTGGGCGGGTATTTTTGCGGCAGTGCCCGCAGCCTATTTTGGGCACACGGAGGCTGCTCGTAAAGCCTCACACCATTCCGAGTCCGGCGGACGAAGTTGGCCAGCCCCACCCCCCAAGGCTTTAGCCCACCCGTTTTTGTGGCCTTTTTCCGCTGGACGAACTTGGCGCCCCGGCCTTCGGGCGGGTATTTTTGGGCGCGGCTGTGCCCGCGGCCTATTTTTGGCACACGGAGGTGCCTCGCAAAGTCTCGCGCCATTCCGAGTCCGGCGGAGGTAGTGGGCCAGCGCCTCGCCCCCCGCTTTAGCCCACCCGTTTTTGTGGCCTTTTTCCGCTGGACAAACTTGGCGCCCGGCCTTCGGTCAGGTATTTTTGGCGCGGCTGTGCCCATGGCCGATTTTTGGCACACGGAGGCTCCTCGCAAAGTCTCTCTCCATTTCGAGTCCGGCGGACGAAGTTGGCCAGCCGCCCCCCAAGGCTATAGCCCACCATTTTTGTGGCCTTTTTCCGGTGGACGAACTTGGCGCCCGGCCTTCGGGCGGGTATTTTTAGGCGTGGCTGTGCCCGCGGCCTATTTTTGGCACACGGAGGCGCCTCACAAAGTCTCGCGCCATTCCAAGTCCGGCGGACCCAGTTGGCCAGCCCCACCCCCAAGGCTATAGCCCACCGGTTTTGTGTCCTTTTTCCGCTGGACGAACTTGGCCCCGGCCTTCGGGCGGGTATTTTTGGCGCGGCTGTGCCCGCGGCCTATTTGAGGCACACGGAGGCGCCTCGCAACGTCTCGCGCCCTTCCGCGTCCGGCGGCCGCAGTTGGCCAGCCCCACCCCCCCACGCTATAGCCCACCCGTTGTGGTGGCCATTTTCCGCTGGACGAACTTTGCGCCCCGCCCTTCTGGCTGTTATTTCTTTCGCGGCTGTGCCGCAGCCTATTTTTGGCACACGGAGGCACCTCGCAAAGTCTCGCACCATTCCAAGTCCGCGGACGAAGTTGGCCAGCCCCACCCCATGGCTTTAGCCCACCCGTTTTTGTGGCCTTTTTCCTCTGGACGACTTGGCGCCCGGCCTTGGGCGGGTATTTTTGGGCGCGGCTGTGCCCGCGGCCGATTTTGGCACACGGAGGCACCTCGTAAAGTCTCGCACCATTCCGAGTCCGGCGGACGAAGTTGGCCAGCCCCACCCCCCAAGGCTATAGCCCACCCGTTTTTGTCGCCTTTTTCCGCTGGACGAACTTGGCGCCCAGCCTTGGGCGGGGTATTTTGGGCGCGGCTGTGCCCCAAGCCTATTTTGGGCACACGGAGGCACCTCGCAAAGTCTCGCGCCATTCCGAGTCCGGCGGACGGTTGGCCAGCCCCACCCCCAAGGCTATAGCCCACCCATTTTTGTCGCCTTTTCCGCTGGGACGGAACTTGGCGCCCGGCCTTCGTCCGGGTATTTTTGGGCGCGGCTTTGCCCGCGGCCTATTTTTGCCACACGGAGGCGCCTCGCAAAGTCTCACGCCATTCCGAGTCCGGCGGACAAAGTTGGCTAGACCCACCCCCCAAGGCTATAGCCCACCATTTTTTGTGGCCTTTTTCCGGTGGACGAACTTGGCGCCCCGGCCTTCGGGCGGGTATTTTTGGGCTCGGCTGTGCCGCGGCCTATTTTTGGCACACGGAGGTGCCTCGCAATGTCTCGCGCCATTCCAAGTCCGGCGGACGGTTGGCCAGCCCCACCCCCAAGGCTATAGCCCACCGTTTTTGTGGCCTTATTCCGCTGGGCCGAACTTGGCGCCCCAGCCTTCGTGCGGGTATTTTTAGGCGCGGCTGTGCCTCATGCCTATTGTTGGCACACGGAGGCGCCTTGCAAAGTCTCGCGCCATTCCGAGTCCGGCGGACGAAGTTGGCCAGCCCCACCCACCAAGGCTATAGCCCACCCGTTTTGTGGCCTTATTCCGATGGACAAACTTGGCGCCCCAGCCTTCGGGCGGGTATTTTGGGCGCGGCTGTGCCCGCGGCCTATTTTTGGCACACGGAGGCGCCTCGCAAAGTCTCGCGCCATTCCGAGTCCGGCGGACGAAGTTCGCCAGCGCCACCCCCCAAGGCTACAGCCCACCCGTTTTTGTGGCCTTTTTCCGCTGTACGAACTTGGCGCCCCGGCCTTTGGCCGCGTATTTTTGGGCGCGTATTTTTGGGCGCGGCTGTGGCCACGGCCTATTTTTGGCACACGGAGGCGCCTCGCAAAGTCTCGCGCCATTCCGAGTCCGGCGGACGAAGTTGGCCAGCCCCACCCCCCAAGGCTATAGCCCACCCGTTTTTGTGGCCTTATTCCGCTGGACGAACTTGGCGCCCCGGCCTTCGGGCGGGTATTTTTGGGCGCGGCTGTGCCCGCAGCCTATTTTTGGCACACGGAGGCGCCTCGCAAAGTCTCGCGCCATTCCGAGTCCGGCGGACGAAGTGGGCCAGCCCCACCCCCCAAGGCTATAGCCCACCCGTTTTTGTGGCCTTCTCCGCTGGACGAACTTAGCGCCCGGCCGGGTATTTTAGGCGCGGCTGGCGGGTATTTTTTTGCACACGGAGGCGCCATGCAAAGTCTCGCGCCTGACGGCCCAGCCCCACCCCAGGCTATAGCCCACCCCTTTTGGCTTTTTTTGATTTAACTTGGCGCCCGGCCACACGGAGGCGCGCATGCACACGGAGGTGCCGCGCCATTCCGATTCCGGCGGACGGTTGGCCACCCCCACCCCCCAACGCAATATCCCACCCCATTTTTTGGCCTTTTTACCCTGGACGAACTTGGCGCCCGGCCTTCGGGCTGGTATTTTTGGGCGCGGCTGTGCCCGCGCCTATTTTTTGAACACGGAGGCACCCGCAAAGTCTCGCGCCAATCCGAATCCGGCGGACGGTTGGCCAGCCCCACCCCCCGAGGCTATAGCCCACCCGTTTTTGTGGCCTTTTTCCGCTGGACAAACTTGGTGCCCCGGCCTTCGGGCGGGTATTTTTGGGCGCAGCTGTGCCCGCGGCCGATTTTTGGCACACGGAAGCACCTCGCAAAGTCTCGCGCCATTTCGAGTCCGGCGGATTTTGGTTGGCCAGCCTCACCCCCCAAGGCTATAGCCCACCCGTTTTTGTGGCCGTTTTCCGCTGGACGAACTTGGCGCCCCGGCCTTCGGGCGGGTATTTTTGGGCGCGGCTGTGCCCGCGGCCTATTTTTGGCACACGGAGGCACCTCGCAAAGTCTCGCACCATTCCGAGTCCAGCGGACGAAGTTGGCCAGCCCCACCCCCCAAGGCTTTAGCCCACCCGTTTTTGTGGCCTTTTTCCGCTGGACGAACTTGGCGCCCCGGCCTTCGGGCGGGTATTTTTGGGCGCGGCTGTGCCCGCGGCCTATTTTTGGCACACGGAGGCACCTCGCAAAGTCTCGCACCATTCCGAGTCCGGCGGACGAAGTTGGCCAGCCCCACCCCCCAAGGCTATAGCCCACCGGTTTTTGTGTCCTTTTTCCGCTGGACGAACTTGGCGCCCCGGCCTTCGGGCGGGTATTTTTTGGCGCGGCTGTGCCCGCGACCTATTTTCGGCACACGGAGGCGCCTCGCGAAGTCTCGCGCCATTCCGAGTCCGGCGGACGAAGTTGGCCAGCCCCACCCCCCAAGGCTATAGCCCACCCGTTTTGTGGCCTTTTCCGCTGGACGAACTTGGCGCCCGGCCTTGGGCTGGTATTTTTGGGCGCGGCTGTGCCCGCGGCCTATTTTTTGGCACACGGAGGCGCCTCGCAAAGTCTCGCGCCATTCCGAGTCCGGGGCGGACGAAGTTGGCCAGCCCCACCCCCAAGGCTATAGCCCACCCGTTTTGTGGCCTTTTTCCGCTGGACGAACTTGGCGCCCGGCCTTCGGGCTGGTATTTTTGGCGCGGCTGTGCCCGCGAACTATTTTTGGCACACGGAGGCGCCTCGCGAAGACTCGCGCGATTCCGAGTCCGGCGGACGTAGTTGGCCAGCCCCACCTCCGAAGGCTATAGCCCACCCGTTTTGTGGCCTTTTTCCGCTGGACGAACTTCGCGCCCGGCCTTCGGGCTGGTATTTTTGGGCGCGGCTGTGCCCGCGGCCTATTTTTGGCACACGGAGGCTCCTCGCAAAGTCACGCAAAATTCCGAGTCCGGAGGACGAAGATGGCTAGCCCCACCCCCAAGGCTTTAGCCCACCCGTTTTGTGTGCCTTTTTCCGCTGGGACTGAACTTGGCGCCCGCCCGGCCTTCGGGCGGGTATTTTTGGGCGCGGCTGTGCCCGCGGCCTATTTTTGGCACACGGAGGCGTCACAAAGTCTCGCGCCATTCCGAGTCCGCGCGGACGAAGTTGGCCAGCCCCACCCCCAAGGCTATAGCCCACCGGTTTTGTGTCCTTTTTCCGCTGGACGAACTTGGCGCCCGGCCTTCGGGCGGGTATTTTTGGGCGCGGCTGTGCCCGCTGCCTATTTTTGGCACACGGAGGCGCCTCGCAAAGTCTCGCGCCATTCCGAGTCCGGCGGACGGTTGGCCAGCCCCACCCCCAAGGCTATAGCCCACCCGTTTTGTGGCCTTTTTCCGCTGGACGAACTTGGCGCCCGGCCTTCGGGCGGGTATTTTTGGGCGCAGCTGTGCCTGACGGTTGGCCAGCGGCCTATTTTTGGCTTTTTCCACGGAGGCGCCTCGCAAAGTCTCGCGCCATTCCGAGTCCGGCGGACCAAAGTTGGCCAGCCTCACCCCAAAGCTATAGCCCACCCATTTTGTGGGCTTTTTCCGCGGGACGGACATGGCGCCCCGGCCGTCGGGCGGGGCTTGTTGGGGGCGGCTGTGGCCGCGGCCTATTTTTGGCACACGGAGGTGCCACAAAGTCTCGCGCCATTCCGAGTCCGGCGGACGAAGTTGGCCAGCCCTCCCACGCCCAAGGCTATAGCCCACCGGTTTTTGTGTCCTTTTCCGCTGGACAAACTTGGCGCCCAGCCTTCGGGCGGGTATTTTTGGGCGAGGCTGTGCCCACTGACCTATTTTTTGCACACGGAGGCGCCTCGCAAAGTCTCGCGCCATTCCGAGTCCGGCGGACGAAGTTGGCCAGCCCCACCCCCCAAGGCTATAGCCCACCCGTTTTTGTGGCCTTTTTCCGCTGGACGAACTTGGCGCCCCGGCCTTCGGGCTGGTATTTTTGGCGCAGCTGTGCCTGCGGCCTATTTTTGGCATACGGAGGTGCCTCGCAAAGTCTCGCGCCATTCCGAGTCAAGCGGACGAAGTTGGCCAGCCCCACCCCCCAAGGCTATAGCCCACCCGTTTTTGTGGCCTTTTTCCGCTGGACGAACTAAGCGCCCGGCCTTGGGCGGGTATTTTTGGCGCGGCGGTGCCCGCGGCCTATTTTTTGGCACACGGAGGCACCTCACAAAGTCTCGCGCCATTCCGAGTCCGGGCGGACGGTTGGCCAGCCCCACCCCCAAGGCTATAGCCCACCGTTTTTGTGTCCTTTTCCGCTGGACGAACTTGGCGCCCGGCCTTCGGGCGGGTATTTTTGGCGCGGCTGTGCCCGCGACCTATTTTCGGCACACGGAGGCGCCTCGCGAAGTCTCGCGCCATTCCGAGTCCGGCGGAGTTGGCCAGCCCCACCCCCAAGGCTATAGCCCACCCGTTTTGTGGCCATTTTCCGCTGGACGAACTTCGCGCCCGGCCTTCGGGCTGGTATTTTTGGGCGCGGCTGTGCCGCTGGCCTATTTTTGGCACACGGAGGCACCTCGCAAAGTCTCGCACCATTCCGAGTCCAGCAGACGAAGTTGGCCAGCCCCACCCCCAAGGCTTTAGCCCACCCGTTTTGTGGCCTTTTTCCGCTGGACGAACTTGGCGCCCCGGCATTCGGGCGGGTATTTTTGGGCGCGGCTGTGCCCGTGGCCTATTTTTGGCACACGGAGGCACCTCGCAAAGTCTCGCACCATTCAGAGTCCGGCGGACGAAGTTGGCCAGCCCCACCCCCCATGGATTTGGCCCACCCGTTTTGTGGCCTTTTTCCGCTGGACGAACTTGGCGCCCGGCCTTCGGGCGGGTATTTTTGGCGCGGCTGTGCCCGCGACCTATTTTCGGCACACGGAGGCGCCTCACAAAGTCTCGCGCCATTCCGAGTCCGGCGGACGGTTGGCCAGCCCCACCCCCAAGGCTATAGCCCACCGGTTTTTGTGGCCATTTTCCGCTGGACGAACTTGGCGCCCGGCCTTCGGGCTGGTATTTTTGGGCGCGGCTGTGCCCAGCGGCCTATTTTTGGCACACGGAGGGCACCTCACAAAGTCTCGCACCATTCCGAGTCCGCGGGACAAAGTTGGCCAGCCCCACCCCCTAGGCTATAGCCCACCCGTTTTTGTGACCTTTTTCCGCTGGACGAACTTGGCGCCCCGGCCTTCGGGCGGGTATTTTTCGGCGCGGCTGTGCCCGCGACCTATTTTTGGCACACGGAGGCGCCTCGCAAAGTCTCGCACCATTCCGAGTCCGGCGGACGAACTTGGCCAGCTCCACCCCAAGGTTATAGCCCACCCGTTTTGTGGCCTTTTTCCGCTGACGAACTTGGCGCCCGGCCTTCGGGCTGGTATTTTTGGGCGCGGCTGTGCCCGCGGCCTATTTTGTCACACGGAGGCACCTCGCAAAGTATCGCACCATTCCGAGTCCAGCGGACGAAGTTGGCCAGCCCCACCCCCCCAGGCTTTAGGCCACCCGTTTTTGTGGCCTTTTTGCGCTGGACGACTTGGCGCCCGGCCTTCGGGCGGGTATTTTTTGGGCGCGGCTGTGCCCGCTGGCCTATTTTTGGCACACGGAGGCACTCACAAAGTCTCGCGCCATTCCGAGTCCGGCGGACGAAGTTGGCCAGCCCCACCCCCCAAGGCTATAGCCCACCCGTTTTTGTGGCCATTTTCCGCTGGACGAACTTCGCGGCCCGGCCTTCGGGCGGGTATTTTTCGACGCGGCTGTGTCCGCGGCCTATTTTTGTCACACGGAGGCACCTCGCAAAGTCTCCCACCATTCCGAGTCCGGCCGTCGAATTTGGCCAGCCCTATCCCCCAAGGCTTTAGCCCACCCGTTTTTGTGGCCTTTTTCCGATGGACGAACTTGGCGCCCGGGCCTTCGGGGCGGGTATTTTTGGGCGCGGCTGTGCCCGCGGCCTATTTTTTGGCACACGGAGGCACCTCGCAAAGTCTCGCACCATTCCGAGTCCGGCGGACGAAGTTGGCCAGCCCCACCCCCCACGGCTTTAGCCCACCCGTTTTTGTGGCCTTTTTCCGCTGGACGAACTTGGCACCCCAGCCTTCGGGCGGTTATTTGTGGTCGCGGCTGTGCCCGGCCTGGCCTATTTTTGGCACACGGAGGCGCCCTCACAAAGTCTCGCGCCATTCCGAGTCCGGCGGTCGTAGTTGGCCAGCCCCACCCCCCACGGCTATAGCCCACCGGTTTGTGTCCTTTTTCCGCTGGACGAACTTGGTGCCCCGGCCTTCGGGCGGGTATTTTTGGGCGCGGCTGTGCCCGCGGCCTAGTTTTGGCACACGGAGGTGCCTCACAAAGTCTCGCGCCATTCCGAGTCCGGCGGACGAAGTTGGCCAGCCCCCACCCCCAAGGGGATAGCACACCGGTTTGTGTGTCCTTTTTCCGCTGGACTATAGCCTTGACTTTTTGTGGCCTTCGGGCGGGTATTTTTGGGCGCGGCTGTGCCCGCGGCCTAGTTTTGGCACACGGAGGTGCCTCACAAAGTCTCGCGCCATTCCGAGTCCGGCGGACGAAGTTGGCCAGCCCCACCGCCCAAGGCTATAGCCCACCGGTTTTTGTGTCCTTTTTCCGCTGGACGAACTTGGCGCCCCGGCCTTCGGGCGGGTATTTTTTGGCGAGGCTGTGCCCGCGACCTATTTTCGGCACACGGAGGCGCCTCGCGAAGTCTCGCGCCATTCCGAGTCCGGCGGACGAAGTTGGCCAGCCCCACCCCCCAAGGCTATAGCCCACCCGTTTTTGTGGCCATTTTCCGCTGGACGAACTTCGCGCCCCGGCCTTCGGGCTGGTATTTTTGGGCGCGGCTGTGCCCGCGGCCTATTTTGGCACACGGAGGCACCTCGCAAAGTCTCGCACCATTCCGAGTCCAGCGGACGAAGTTGGCCAGCCCCACCCCCCAAGGCTTTAGCCCACCCGTTTTTGTGGCCTTTTTCCGCTGGACGAACTTCGCGCCCCGGCCTTCGGGCGGGTATTTTTGGGCGCGGCTGTGCCCGCGGCCTATTTTTGGCACACGGAGGCACCTCACAAAGTCTCGCGCCATTCCGAGTCCGGCGGACGAAGTTGGCCAGCCCCACCCCCCAAGGCTATAGCCCACCCGTTTTTGTGGCCATTTTCCGCTGGACGAACTTCGCGCCCCGGCCTTCGGGCTGGTATTTTTGGGCGCGGCTGTGCCCGCGGCCTATTTTTGGCACACGGAGGCACCTCGCAAAGTCTCGCACCATTCCGAGTCCGGCAGACGAAGTTGGCCAGCCCCACCCCCCAAGGCTTTAGCCCACCCGTTTTTGTGGCCTTTTTCCGCTGGACGAACTTGGCGCCCCGGCCTTCGGGCGGGTATTTTTGGGCGCGGCTGTGCCCGCGGCCTATTTTTGGCACACGGAGGCACCTCGCAAAGTCTCGCACCATTCCGAGTCCGGCGGACGAAGTTGGCCAGCCCCACCCCCCAAGGCTTTAGCCCACCCGTTTTTGTGGCCTTTTTCCGCTGGACGAACTTGGCGCCCCGGCCTTCGGGCGGGTATTTTTGGGCGCGGCTGTGCCCGCGGCCTATTTTTGGCACACGGAGGCGCCTCACAAAGTCTCGCGCCATTCCGAGTCCGGCGGACGAAGTTGGCCAGCCCCACCCCCCAAGGCTATAGCCCACCGGTTTTTGTGTCCTTTTTCCGCTGGACGAACTTGACGCCCCGGCCTTCGGGCGGGTATTTTTGGGCGCGGCTGTGCCCGCGGCCTAGTTTTGGCACACGCAGGTGCCTCACAAAGTCTCGCGCCATTCCGAGTCCGGCGGACGAAGTTGGCCAGCCCCACCGCCCAAGGCTATAGCCCACCGGTTTTTGTGTCCTTTTTCCGCTGGACGAACTTGGCGCCCCGGCCTTCGGGCGGGTATTTTTTGGCGAGGCTGTGCCCGCGACCTATTTTCGGCACACGGAGGCGCCTCGCGAAGTCTCGCGCCATTCCGAGTCCGGCGGACGAAGTTGGCCAGCCCCACCCCCCAAGGCTATAGCCCACCCGTTTTTGTGGCCATTTTCCGCTGGACGAACTTCGCGCCCCGGCCTTCGGGCTGGTATTTTTGGGCGCGGCTGTGCCCGCGGCCTATTTTGGCACACGGAGGCACCTCGCAAAGTCTCGCACCATTCCGAGTCCAGCGGACGAAGTTGGCCAGCCCCACCCCCCAAGGCTTTAGCCCACCCGTTTTTGTGGCCTTTTTCCGCTGGACGAACTTCGCGCCCCGGCCTTCGGGCGGGTATTTTTGGGCGCGGCTGTGCCCGCGGCCTATTTTTGGCACACGGAGGCACCTCACAAAGTCTCGCACCATTCCGAGTCCGGCGGACGAAGTTGGCCAGCCCCACCCCCCAAGGCTATAGCCCACCGGTTTTTGTGTCCTTTTTCCGCTGGACGAACTTGGCGCCCCGGCCTTCGGGCGGGTATTTTTTGGCGCGGCTGTGCCCGCGACCTATTTTCGGCACACGGAGGCGCCTCGCGAAGTCTCGCGCCATTCCGAGTCCGGCGGACGAAGTTGGCCAGCCCCACCCCCCAAGGCTATAGCCCACCCGTTTTTGTGGCCATTTTCCGCTGGACGAACTTCGCGCCCCGGCCTTCGGGCTGGTATTTTTGGGAGCGGCTGTGCCCGCGGCCTATTTTTGGCACACGGAGGCACCTCGCAAAGTCTCGCACCATTCCGAGTCCGGCAGACGAAGTTGGCCAGCCCCACCCCCCAAGGCTTTAGCCCACCCGTTTTTGTGGCCTTTTCCCGCTGGACGAACTTGGCGCCCGGGCCTTCGGGCGGGTATTTTTGGGCGCGGCTGTGCCCGCGGCCTATTTTTGGCACACGGAGGCACCTCGCAAAGTCTCGCACCATTCCGAGTCCGGCGGGGTTGGCCAGCCCCACCCCCAAGGCTTTAGCCCACCCGTTTTGTGGCCTTTTTCCGCTGGACGAACTTGGCGCACCGGCCTTCGGGCGGGTATTTTTTGGCGCGGCTGTGCCCGCGGCCTATTTTTGGTACACGGAGGCGCATCGCAAAGTCTCGCGCCATTCCGAGTCCGGCGGACGAAGTTGGCCAGCCCCACCCCCCAAGGCTATAGCCCACCGGTTTGTGTCGGATTTCAGCTGGACGAACTAGTCGCCCCGCCCTGCGGGCGGGTATTTTTTGGCGCGGCTGTGCCCGCGCCCTAGTTTTGGCACACGGAGGTGCCTCACAAAGTCTCGCGCCATTCCGAGTCCGGCGGACGAAGTTGGCCAGCCCCACCCCCCAAGGCTATAGCCCACCGGTTTTTGTGTCCTTTTTCCGCTGGACGAACTTGGCGCCCCGGCCTTCGGGCGGGTATTTTTTGGCGCGGCTGTGCCCGCGACCTATTTTCGGCACACGGAGGCGCCTCGCGAAGTCTCGCGCCATTCCGAGTCCGGCGGACGAAGTTGGCCAGCCCCACCCCCCAAGGCTATAGCCCACCCGTTTTTGTGGCCATTTTCCGCTGGACGAACTTCGCGCCCCGGCCTTCGGGCTGGTATTTTTGGGCGCGGCTGTGCCCGCGGCCTATTTTTGGCACACGGAGGCACCTCGCAAAGTCTCGCACCATTCCGAGTCCGGCGGACGAAGTTGGCCAGCCCCACCCCCCAAGGCTATAGCCCACCGGTTTTTGTGTCCTTTTTCCGCTGGACGAACTTGGCGCCCCGGCCTTCGGGCGGGTATTTTTGGGCGCGGCTGTGGCCGTGGCCTAATTTTGGCACACGGAGGTGCCTCGCAAAGTCTCGCCATTCCGAGTCCGCGGACGAAGTTGGCCAGCCCCACCCCCAAGGCTATAGCCCACCGGTTTTTGTGGCCTTTTTCCGCTGGACGAACTTGGCGCCCCGGCCTTCGGGCGGGTATTTTTGGGCGCGGCTGTGCCCGCGCCCTATTTTGGGCACACGGAGGCACCTCGCAAAGTCTCGCGCCATTCCGAGTCCGGCGGACGAAGTTGGCCAGCACCACCCCCCAAGGCTATAGCCCACCCGTTTTTGTGGCCTTTTTCCGCTGGACGAACTTGGCGCCCCGGCCTTCGGGCGGGTATTTTTGGGCCTATTTTTGGCACACAGAGGCGCCTCGCAATGTCTCGCGCCATTCCGAGTCCGGCGGACGAAGTTGGCCAGCCCCACCCCCCAAGGCTATAGCCCACCGGTTTTTGTGTCCTTTTTCCGCTGGACGAACTTGGCGCCCCGGCCTTCGGGCGGGTATTTTTGGGCGCGGCTGTGGCCGCGGCCTAATTTTGGCACACGGAGGTGCCTCGCAAAGTCTCGCGCCATTCCGAGTCCGGCGGACGAAGTTGGCCAGCCCCACCCCCCAAGGCTATAGCCCACCCGTTTTTGTGGCCTTTTTCCGCTGGACGAACTTGGCGCCCCGGCCTTCGGGGGGGTATTTTCGTGCGCGGCTGTGCCCGCGGCCTATTTTTGGCACACGGAGGTGCCTCGCAAAGTCTCGCGCTATTCCGAGTCCGGCAGACGAAGTTGGCCAGCCCCACCCCCCAAGGCTATAGCCCACCCGTTTTTGGGGCCTTTTTCCGCTGGACGAACTTGGCGCCCCGGCCTTCGTCCGGGTATTTTTGGGCGCGGCTATGCCCGCGGCCTATTTATGCCACACGGAGGCGCCTCGGAAAGTCTCACGCCATTCCGAGTCCGGCGGACAAAGTTGGCTAGACCCACCCCCCAAGGCTATAGCCCACCCGTTTTTGTGGCCTTTTTCCGGTGGACGAACTTGGCGCCCCGGCCTTCGGGCGGGTATTTTTGGGCTCGGCTGTGCCCGCGGCCTATTTTTGGCACACGGAGGTGCCTCGCAAAGTCTCGCGCCATTCCGAGTCCGGCGGACGAAGTTGGCCAGCCCCACCCCCCAAGGCTATAGCCCAGCCGTTTTTGTGGCCTTATTCCGCTGGACGAACTTGGCGCCCCAGCCTTCGTGCGGGTATTTTTGGGCGCGGCTGTGCCCGCGGCCTATTTTTGGCACACGGAGGCGCCTCGCAAAGTCTCGCGCCAATCCGAGTCCGGCGGACGAAGTTGGCCAGCCCCACCCCCCGAGGCTATAACCCACCCGTTTTTGTGGCCTTTTTCCGCTGGACAAACTTGGCGCCCGGCCTTCTCGGGGTATTTTTTGGCGCGGCTGTGCCCGCGCCCGCGATTTTTGGCACACGGAAGCACCTCGCAAAGTCTCGCGCCATTTCGAGTCCGGGCGGACGAAGTCGCCAGCCTCACCCCCCTAGGCTATAGCCCACCCGTTTTTGTGGCCTTTTTCCGCTGGAAGAACTTGGCGCCCCGGCCCTCGGGCGGGTATTTTTGGGCGCGGCTGTGCCCGCGGCCTATTTTTGGCACACGGAGGCACCTCACAAAGTCTCGCGCCATTCCGAGACATGCGGACGAACTTGTCCAGCCCCACCCCCAAGGCTATAGCCCACCCATTTTTGTGGCCTTTTTCCGCTGGACGAACTTGGCGCCCCGGCCTTCGGGCTGGTATTTTTGGGCGCGGCTGGTACCGCGGCCTATTTTTGGCACACGGAGGCGCCTTGCAAAGTCTCGCGCCATTCCGAGTCCGGCGGACGAAGTTGGCCAGCCCCACCCCCCAGGCTATAGCCCACCCGTTTTTTTGGCCTTTTTCCGCTGGACGAACTTGGCGCCCCGGCCTTCGGGCGGGTATTTTCGGGCGCGGCTGTGCCCGCGGCCTATTTTTGGCACACGGAGGTGCCTCGCAAAGTCTCGCGCTATTCCGAGTCCGGCAGACGAAGTTGGCCAGCCCCACCCCCCAAGGCTATAGCCCACCCGTTTTTGGGGCCTTTTTCCGCTGGACGAACTTGGCGCCCCGGCCTTCGGGCGGGTATTTTTGGGCGCGGCTGTGCCCGCGGCCTATTTTTGGCACACGGAGGCGCCTCGCAAAGTCTCGCGCCAATCCGAGTCCGGCGGACGAAGTTGGCCAGCCCCACCCCCCAAGGCTATAGCCCACCCGTTTTTGTGGCCTTTTTCCGCTGGACAAACTTGGCGCCCCGGCCTTCGGGCGGGTATTTTTGGGCGCGGCTGTGCCCGCGGCTGATTTTTGGTACACGGAAGCACCTCGCAAAGTCTCGCGCCATTTCGAGTCCGGCGGACGAAGTTGGCCAGCCTCACCCCCCAAGGCTATAGCCCACCCGTTTTTGTGGCCTTTTTCCGCTGGACGAACTTGGCGCCCCGGCCCTCGGGCAGGTATTTTTGGGCGCGGCTGTGCCCGCGGCCTATTTTTGGCACACGGAGGCGCCTCACAAAGTCTCGCGCCATTCCGAGTCCGGCGGACGAAGTTGGCCAGCCCCACCCCCCAAGGCTATAGCCCACCGGTTTTTGTGTCCTTTTTCCGCTGGACGAACTTGACGCCCCGGCCTTCGGGCGGGTATTTTTGGGCGTGGCTGTGCCCGCGACCTAGTTTTGGCACACGGAGGTGCCTCACAAAGTCTCGCGCCATTCCGAGTCCGGCGGACGAAGTTGGCCAGCCCCACCCCCCAAGGCTATAGCCCACCGGTTTTTGTGTCCTTTTTCCGCTGGACGAACTTGGCGCCCCGGCCTTCGGGCGGGTAATCACTGGCGCGGCTGTGGACGCGCCCCAGTTTTGGCACACGGAGGCTCCTCGCAAAGTCTCGCGCCATTCCGAGTCCGGCGGACGAAGTTGGCCAGCCCCACCCCCAAGGCTTTAGCCCACCCGTTTTGTGGCCTTTTTCCGCTGGACGAACTTGGCGCCCGGCCTTGGGCGGGTATTTTTGGGCGCGGCTGTACCCGCGGCCTATTTTGGGCACACGGAGGCACCTCGCAAAGTCTCGCGCCATTCCGAGTCCGGCGGACGAAGTTGGCCAGCCCCACCCCCCAAGGCTATAGCCCACCGGTTTTTGTGTCCTTTTTCCGCTGGACGAACTTGACGCCCCGGCCTTCGGGCGGGTATTTTTGGGCGTGGCTGTGCCCGCGACCTAGTTTTGGCACACGGAGGTGCCTCACAAAGTCTCGCGCCATTCCGAGTCCGGCGGACGAAGTTGGCCAGCCCCACCCCCCAAGGCTATAGCCCACCGGTTTTTGTGTCCTTTTTCCGCTGGACGAACTTGGCGCCCCGGCCTTCGGGCGGGTATTTTTGGGCGCGGCTGTGGCCGCGGCCTATTTTTGGCACACGGAGGCACCTCGCAAAGTCTCGCGCCATTACGAGTCCGGCGGACGAAGTTGGCCAGCCCCACCCCCCAAGGCTTTAGCCCACCCGTTTTTGTGGCCTTTTTCCGCTGGACGAACTTGGCGCCCCGGCCTTCGGGCGGGTATTTTTGGGCGCGGCTGTACCCGCGGCCTATTTTGGGCACACGGAGGCACCTCGCAAAGTCTCGCGCCATTCCGAGTCCGGCGGACGAAGTTGGCCAGCCCCACCCCCCAAGGCTATAGCCCACCGGTTTTTGTGTCCTTTTTCCGCTGGACGAACTTGACGCCCCGGCCTTCGGGCGGGTATTTTTGGGCGTGGCTGTGCCCGCGACCTAGTTTTGGCACACGGAGGTGCCTCACAAAGTCTCGCGCCATTCCGAGTCCGGCGGACGAAGTTGGCCAGCCCCACCCCCCAAGGCTATAGCCCACCGGTTTTTGTGTCCTTTTTCTGCTGGACGAACTTGGCGCCCCGGCCTTCGGGCGGGTATTTTTGGGCGCGGCTGTGGCCGCGGCCTATTTTTGGCACACGGAGGCACCTCGCAAAGTCTCGCGCCATTACGAGTCCGGCGGACGAAGTTGGCCAGCCCCACCCCCCAAGGCTTTAGCCCACCCGTTTTTGTGGCCTTTTTCCGCTGGACGAACTTGGCGCCCCGGCCTTCGGGCGGGTATTTTTGGGCGCGGCTGTACCCGCGGCCTATTTTGGGCACACGGAGGCACCTCGCAAAGTCTCGCGCCATTCCGAGTCCGGCGGACGAAGTTGGCCATCCCCACCCCCCAAGGGTATAGCCCACCGGTTTTTGTGGCCTTTTTCCGCTGGACGAACTTGGCGCCCCGGCCTTCGGGCGGGTATTTTTGGGCGCGGCTGTACCCGCGGCCTATTTTTGGCACACGGAGGCACCTCGCAAAGTCTCGCGCCATTCCGAGTCCGGCGGACGAAGTTGGCCATCCCCACCCCCCAAGGGTATAGCCCACCGGTTTTTGTGGCCTTTTTCCGCTGGACGAACTTGGCGCCCCGGCCTTCGGGCGGGTATTTTTGGGCGCGGCTGTACCCGCGGCCTATTTTTGGCACACAGAGGAGCCTCGCAAAGTCTCGCGCCATTCCGAGTCCGGCGGACGAAGTTGGCCAGCCCCACCCCCCAAGGCTATAGCCCACCGGTTTTTGTGTCCTTTTTCCGCTGGACGAACTTGGCGCCCCGGCCTTCGGGCGGGTATTTTTGGGTGCGGCTGTGGCCGCGGCCTATTTTTGGCACACGGAGGTGCCTCGCAAAGTCTCGCGCCATTCCGAGTCCGGCGGACGAAGTTGGCCAGCCCCACCCCCCGAGGCTATAACCCACCCGTTTTTGTGGCCTTTTTCCGCTGGACAAACTTGGCGCCCCGGCCTTCGGGCGGGTATTTTTGGGCGCGGCTGTGGCCGCGGCCGATTTTTGGCACACGGAAGCACCTCGCAAAGTCTCGCGCCATTTCGAGTCCGGCGGACGAAGTCGGCCAGCCTCACCCCCCTAGGCTATAGCCCACCCGTTTTTGTGGCCTTTTTCCGCTGGACGAACTTGGCGCCCCGGCCCTCGGGCGGGTATTTTTGGGCGCGGCTGTGCCCGCGGCCTATTTTTGGCACACGGAGGCACCTCACAAAGTCTCGCGCCATTCCGAGTCCGGCGGACGAAGTTGGCCAGCCCCACCCCCCAAGGCTATAGCCCACCCATTTTTGTGGCCATTTTCCGCCTGGACGAACTTGGCGCCCGGCCTTCGGGCTGGTATTTTCCCAGGCGCGGCTGGTACCGCGGCCTATTTTTGGCACACGGAGGCGCCTTGCAAAGTCTCGCGCCATTCCGAGTCCGGCGGACGAAGTTGGCCAGCCCCACCCCCCAGGCTATAGCCCACCCGTTTTTTTGGCCTTTTTCCGCTGGACGAACTTGGCGCCCCGGCCTTCGGGCGGGTATTTTCGGGCGCGGCTGTGCCCGCGGCCTATTTTTGGCACACGGAGGTGCCTCGCAAAGTCTCGCGCTATTCCGAGTCCGGCAGACGAAGTTGGCCAGCCCCACCCCCCAAGGCTATAGCCCACCCGTTTTTGGGGCCTTTTTCCGCTGGACGAACTTGGCGCCCCGGCCTTCGGACGGGTATTTTTGGCCGCGGCTGTGCCTGTTGTGCAAATTTTAATGTACTCGCAAGCGCACGAATCTATTGTAGTATAGATCAATGGTGACGAGTGTCGATCCCACAAGGAGGTGGATTTTAATTGTGTGTAGAATTAATTTTGTAAATTGGTGATTGGATTTGTGGTGGAAATGGTTTGGAAAATGCTAAAACTTAAATTAAAATGGCGAGAATAAATTCTGAAATTGGAATTGCAATGGCGATAATAAATTGAAGATAATTCTATTGAAATGACGTACTTGGGTATTCGGATCCGTATCAACATGCATCATGGGCTAAATAATCCGTATTAATGCCAATTAAATCATGAAGGGGGAATCCACACCTCATGAACCACGCTCTAATCAATATGGTGCTAAGGGCTTATCGTGCCAAATAATAATAACCTTGTACTAGAGGGCCGGTGAAACCAAGGCGGTACTAGACAAGATTAGTATTATTTGTCGACGAGAAGTCAAAACATCCACAAAAACTAGAGGGGAAGAGAAAATAAATTTACCAAATTAAGCCCATGACACATGTTGAGACTTCACCTTCAACCCAAGCTTGAAAGGAAATTAGCTACTCATAATTGAACTAGGGGCAAAATGGGAATTTATTAAAATACGAAGAAAATACAAGATGGAGAAGGAATTACAGAAAATGGATCCCAAAAATGGATTCAGAGATATCAAATTAGGGGGGGGAGGCCCCCTTTTTATAGATACATGGAGAAAATCATGGCCATCGGATTAAAAACAGTTTGGACGCTCAGGATTGCGCCACGTCATCAGTCAACATTCCACGGTTTGACCACGCGGATGAACAGTAACACGGTTTGACCCGGATGAACAGTAACGCGGTTTGGTTGAAAATAATCCTGTGTGATGCATGCACCGTACGCGAGATTTTTCGTCGGTGATATCTTTGCCACGTCACCATAAACGATACATAAGAATTTTAGCCCAACAGATCGTGACACCTCATCGGTCAATGCCACGTCATCGGACAATGCCACGACATCGATCCGTCTATGTGAAGCGAGTGTCGTGAGCGATGCGCGTAAACGACTGCACCCGTGAATAGTACCGTACATGTGAATAGTGCCATTTTCCTTTTATGCTCCTCCTAAGGTTTTCGACCGTCCTGAGTTCAAAAGTGATGTCCGTTTTGCCGTCTGATCTCTCCTTTATTGTGAAATGACTATAATGCCCCTAAAATACATAAATTACTTAATTAAAATAAACACACGTAATTAAATCACAAGAATGTTAAATACATAAAAGTAAGGGTTGTTAGTAAGACTTGAAATGTAAAATGACAGTTTTCTCCTTTATAAATATGCATTTTCTAACACTCAACACACCCCCCAACCAGCTTATTGCTAGTCCCTAGCAAATAAAGCGAAAACAAAATTCAAATTCAAAATGATTTTTTTTTTTTAAACACTCGTATTTATTCAATCAGATTAATGATAGCAATTAAATAAAAGTATAAGCATTATCTCCAGTCTAAAGCAACATCACACCCACATCAACCATCCACATGAATCAGCCTAGTAAACTTTGTTATAGCTACTTTCAAGAATGACATGTCAAACCCCAAAATCTCACTAGAAGTAGTGACACTCTCACAAAGAAATTAAACCCAATAAAAATAGTCACTCCAATGAATGGTAATTGAGAGAAAATAATAAAGAAGTGATATCACATGCTCTCACCAAGATGAAATAAATATGCCCTCAGCTTAGAAATAATACGATCTCAAGTCAAATAAAAACTGTTAGTCAACCCAATTTATTTATTTATTTTTTTTATTTTTTTTTATTATGCATCACTACATCTTTTTAGCCCATATAACTAGCTTCTACTTCAAACTATAGTTCCCTAAAATCAAGAAGGACTTTTATTAGGACGAAACGTAGGCTAGGGATATGGTTAACAAAGAAGGGAAATAAGGAAAACAAAGTGTATGTTTGAGAAAAATGCAGAGGAATTTTTTTTTTTTTTTTTTTTTTTTTTTTTGGAAGTTGCAAGGTGGATTTCACCTATTATTGTTATTTTTATTCTTTTGAAACAACAATTTTTTTCTTTTCTTTTTTTTTTCAGCAACAACAATTTTTTTTTTTTTTTTGAACTAGGCATAACTTCACTGTGCAAAATGTTTATTTACATTTTTCTCAAACATAAATAGGTGATGGAATTTGTAAGATATTGGGTAATACTCCAAATCGGAGTGGGTCAAGATGATAAGTTTAACAAAGAAAAGTTTTTTTTTTTTTTTTAAAAGGCTCAAATGGGTTAACTATGGATACTTGATAAGAGGGATGGCTAGAAAGGCTCAAACGGATCAAAGATGGCCTTTCCATCGTCTTTTAGGGCTCTAAATAATTATCCATATCTACTAGTTAGATGGGCCTCCCAATGTAGCAACACATACATTTTTTTTTTTTTTAAGGGTTAACTCAAAAGAAATCTAGAGATCGTGTATACAATAATAAACTGTTAAGCTGTATAAAGAATGGGCAAAAGGGTTACTCTCCAAGAAAAATGATATGCTCAAAAACTCACTTGGTACTTATTATGACATGTTCATTCCTTCAAGCAACTCATATTTGTCTCCGACATCAACATGTAGAGTAGCAAACATAATGTAACATCACTTAAGACCAAAGATAATACAAATACTAAAATTTGAAATTAATCATGTCATCTAATGTTAAAACAAATCACACAATTTTTTCTTTTTTTTTTTAAACAACATTCTACCTCCCAACCTATTCTAAACATGAAAGGAAAATATGCATGCAGAAATGTGAAAATGATGCATAAAAACTAATTAGAAAAGTTACACGTAAAATGATAGAAAACGAAAATGAATTTTTTTTTTTTTTTAACTTAGAAGATGCGTTTCTAGAGGCACTACACTCCATATTCAGCCATCTTCGACTCAAAAGTTGGAAAATGTATATTTATAAGGAGAAATTAAAAAGAAGAAGAAAAATGAACATCAAAACATAATAAAGAAAAAGAAAATGTTTGAATTTTTTTTTTTTAGTTTTTTAGTTTTTAAATTTTTTTTTTTTAAACGATGAAGATGCGTTTCTAGAGTCACTACACTCCATATTCAGCCATCTTCAACACAAAAAGTTAGCAACTTGTTAGTTTTACACAACAAAAATTAGTAAAAACTTAACCAAGATTCCACAATTGTCGACTATTCCCTCTCCCCCAAACGAGCGAAACATTGTCCTCAATGTTTGAAAGGAAAGAAGTAGAGTTTAGAAGACATCACTGGGTGGTGCAACGAGAAGAAAATATTTACAAGGCGGAGAGTTAAATCTAATTTGTACTTCTATCACATGACTCTTGTTACCATCATTATTTGGGCGCTCCAACACAAAGGTCCAGAGTGCAGCTCTGGTTTATAAGCTTGTAACATATCAAGTAGCTCATTAGCAGTGTGAGCACAAATAAAGAGTTTTTTCACATTAGAAGGAAGGAAATAGTTTTTTATTGCATGGTTAAGAAATGCGATAAAGCCATCATAAAAGTTATTGACATTTAACAAACCGATGGGTTTCTGGTGGATGTGCAGATGGGCCCAAGATGCTAGTGTCATAAGTGCCTCTAGTGTTGCAAGATCTCCTGGAAGGAAAATAAAAGCATCAGCATGATTAAGCATTTCAGTTATTCTTTCTTGCATACCTGAGACGACTAATTCTTCTCCAGTTGATGAGTCAGACGAACTGCCTAATGGTTGTAGGACTCTTGGGATGATGCCTAACACTTGACTTCCTCTGATAAAAGCTGCTTCTGAGACCATTTTTGATAACCCTCGGTTACCTCCTCCATACACCAAGTGTAATTTTCTCGCTGCTATGCTTCGACCAAGATCTATGGCTGCCTCCACGAACTCTTTATGTTTGCCATAGGTAAATCCAGAAAGCACACAAATGTTCTTGAATTGTCTATTGGGAGTAGCTGCCATTGTGATACTTCGCAAAAACAATTTGTGAGTGCTTGACAAAAGAAGAAATCACATTTAAGAGTCTTGGTGACAGTGGGTCACGATTGTGTATGAGGTAACATGTCGGTGTCAAATAAACGTAAAGCACGTGGCTCATGAGTCAAAAAGGAAACATTAAAAAGGAAAAAGCAAACAGTAATAAAATTATTAAAGGCAATAATGCAACGATAAAACAATAGTGAAATAAAATAACAGTACAGTAAAAGGATATTTACACGTAGTAGCGACTGTGGCTCACATCTTCCTCGGGTTTAACGTCCAGAAACGGCTTGAACGCCCTCTATGGGTCGAGGATAGGCTTCCCATCCAGTTTTCTTATAAACTGGCAAACAGGGTCGTTTATAGTCAGATTCCCGAGACTATATCGTGCATGCTCTTTCTGGAATAATGGCCATAACTGGAGAATCGCTCCTTGCACATATCCACTGGGATGCGTTTCAAGAGACAGAAGGATATCATCCAATGACTCCTTATTCAAGCCATCCCTAATGAATTGAATCTTATCTTCCCTGTTATCAGACACCATTCCTAAAGAACATGGGTTTTTATCGCATCTCATTCTGGCACACTTATGACAAGCAACAGAAATTCTTTGAGCTCGTCGTTTTCTTGCATAATTTCCTTTACCACAACCAGGCATGTATGCAATAAATTTTGGAGGTAACTCACCTGCCGATCGTACTTTAGCCTCGATTAACCAACGGATGTCAGCAGGTATGTTATTCTTCATGAGTAATCGCATGCGTTCGGACCGAGCTTTATAGATCGTAAGGAGGGCATTCTGAGGAAGTGAAGGGAATCGCTTGTGAAGCTTCGCTAGAATCTCGTTTCTGTCCATACTTTCGCCTCAGAATGTCAGTTATTGTGGGAAACTGAAGTAACCGACTTGATTGTCACGGAGTACCGTTATCCGCCATTTCACCGGGGTAACAAACTAAAGCACACAAACAGAAAAACAAATTAAAACACACAAAGAAAATTAAAATCGTCCTCTTATTGAATTTACCTCAAGCTCCAACTGGATGTCGTAAACACTTCTCTCAATGTCTCTGAGTTGGCGTTCTAAACCCTCAACATAGGCTACTAACTCTGGTGGTTGTAGAGCCCAAATGCGTTGTGCTTTACAAAATTGAATCTGCTTTTTGAGATGAGTTTTGACACGTTGAAGTGGTTTAAGAATGTTCAGGAGGAACGGTCTAAGTATGATACTCATGATTAACAATGATAAGAAAAAAAAAACTTAATGGTAAAACAAACACACTTATGCAAAAATAATTTCAATTAGCAAAAGAATAATAAAAAGAAAGAAAGAAAAATCAAATCAACAAAAAGAAAAAAATCAATTCAAATCTGGTGGGTCACTCAAATTTATTTCGGTGTCTTCTCCATGTGGTTGGTACTCTAGATATGGCTTTAATCTTTGACCATTAACTTTAAACGTGACACCGTTTTTTGGGTCCTTAATTTCAATTGCCCCATGTGGAAAAACAGTATGAACAATAAAGGGACCAGACCATCGAGAGCGTAACTTACCTGGGAATAAAAAGCGAGAATTGAATAAAAGCACTTTCTGACCTGGAGTGAACGATTTTCTCATAACGTGCTTGTCATGAAAGACTTTCATTCGTTGCTTGTAAATCTTGGCATTTTCGTATGCGTCATTGCGAATTTCTTCAAGTTCTGCCAGTTGTAATCTTCTTTCTGAGCTGGCTTGCTGCATGTCAAAGTTGAATTTCTTGATGGCCCAATACGCACGATGCTCGAGTTCCACAGGTAGGTGGCAAGCTTTTCCATACACTAGCCTGTAGGGTGACATCCCAATCGGGGTCTTGAAAGCCGTTCTATATGCCCATAATGCATCATCAAGTCTTAATGACCAATCTTTTCTGTCCGGCCTCACCGTCTTTTCTAATATGTGCTTTATTTCTCGATTGGAAATTTCAACTTGGCCACTGGTTTGCGGATGATATGGGGTCGCCACTTTGTGTGTGATTGAATACTTTGTCAAAAGAGCTTTGAATGCTTTGTTACAAAAGTGGGCACCACCATCACTGATTATCGCTCGAGGGAATCCAAAGCGTGAAACAATGTTGCTTTTCAAAAATCCTATCACCACTTTGTGATCATTGGTTCTGCATGGAATTGCTTCTACCCATTTCGATACGTAGTCAACACCAACCAATATGTATTGATGGCCAAAAGAAGGGGGAAAGGGTCCCATGAAGTCGATACCCCATACGTCAAAAATCTCAACCACTAAAATTGGATTTAGTGGCATCATGTTCCTTCGTGTAATGCTCCCCATTCGTTGACACCTATCACATGAAGAACAGAAAGTGTAAGCGTCTCGAAATATAGTTGGCCAGTAAAAACCACATTGTAAAACTTTAGTTGCTGTTTTCTTAGCACTGAAATGGCCTCCACAAGCTTGTTCATGGCAGAATGAAAGAATATTCTGAATTTCATTTTCTGGGGCACATCGTCTAACAATTTGATCTGCACAATACTTGAACAAATACGGGTCATCCCAAAAGAAATTCTTTATTTCTGCAAAGAATTTAGCCTTGTCTTGCTTGGTCCAATGCTCTGGAAGTTTACCTGTAACAAGATAATTAACTATATCAGCATACCATGGTAATACTTCTACACTCATTAATTGTTCATCTGGAAATGACTCATTTAATGGTAATGGTTCTGTAATTGTGTCAAAATGGAGACGAGAGAGATGGTCCGCCACAACATTTTCTGTGCCTTTCTTATCTTTGAATTCCAAGTCAAATTCCTGCAAAAGTAACACCCAACGAATTAGTCTAGCTTTTGCATCTTTCTTTGTGAGAAGATATTTAAGAGCAGCATGATCTGTGAATATAATTATTTTACAACCAATGAGATAAGATCGAAATTTTTCCAATGCAAACACTACTGCTAGCATTTCTTTTTCAGTAGTTGAATAGTTCAACTGTGCATCATTCAATGTCATACTAGCATAGTAAATAACATGGGGAATTCGATCAACTCTTTGTCCTAATCTTTGCTGCTCTCTTTGCATAATCAGATGCATCACACATGAGCTCAAATGGTAAGCTCCAGTTTGGGGCCTGAATGATGGGTGATGATGTCAACAACTGCTTTAATTTTTCAAACGCCATGAGACATGAATCATTAAAGATAAAAGGTACATCCTTAGCAAGTAGATTGCATAAGGGTCTAGAAACTTTGCTAAAATCTTTAATGAAACGTCTATAAAAACCAGCATGCCCAAGGAAAGATCTTACTTCTCATTTGTTTTGGGTGGAGGAAGATTAGAAATGAGATCCACCTTGGCTTTGTCAACCTCAATACCTTTGCTCGAAATGATGTGACCGAGAACAATACCTTGTTTTACCATAAAATGGCACTTCTCCCAATTTAAGACTAAGCTCTTCTCGGTACATCTCTGCAGAACTAGTGTTAGATGATGTAAACATTGATCAAACGAGTTACCAAAAACAGAAAAGTCATCCATAAAGACTTCAAGGAATCGTTCAACCATATCAGAAAAAATGCTCAACATGCATCGTTGAAATGTAGCAGGTGCATTACATAATCCAAATGGCATTCTCCTATATGCAAATGTGCCAAAAGGGCAAGTGAAAGTGGTTTTCTCTTGATCTTTTGGTGCTATGGGGATCTGATTGTATCCTGAGTAGCCATCTAGAAAGCAATAAAATTCATGGCCTGCTAATCTATCAAGCATTTGGTCAATAAATGGTAAAGGAAAATGGTCTTTACGTGTGACAGAATTCAACTTTCTATAATCAATGCATACACGCCATCCTGTAGTCACTCTAGTGGGTACCAATTCATTATCAGCATTCGTAACTACTGTGACTCCTGACTTTTTGGGGACAACTTGTACAGGACTGACCCATGAACTATCAGAAATGGGGTAAATGATACCTGCATCTAATAGCTTAAGGACTTCAGTTCTAACAACTTCTTTCATGTTAGGATTTAACCGACGTTGCATTTCCCTAGTAGATTTAGCATTTTCATCAAGGTGAATGTAATGCATGCAGTCTACTGGATTTATACCTTTAATGTCTGCTATGGTCCATCCTAATGCCCCTTTGTGCTCTTTTAAAACATCCAACAACTTACCTTTTTGTTCGTCATTGAGGGATGATGAGATGATTACCGGTAGAGTGCTTTCTTCTCCCAAAAATGCATATTCCAATGTGTTGGGCAATGGTTTGAGCTCGAGTTTCGGTGGTGATTCTGATGATGGGATGAGTTTCTTCTCTGATGGTGCTAGTTGTTCAACTCTTGACTTCCATTGATTAGTGTCCATAGATGGTGCTGAGTCAAGTAGGGCATTGACCTCATCGACCGATCTGTCAATATCAAAATCAAAACCAAAGTGAGTTAAGCATGTCTGTAAAGGATCATCACTAAGGTTTGAAATAAAAGTGTCATCAACTAATGCTTCAATTAAATCCACATCAACAATTCCATCATCTGCATTATGAGGTTGTTTGGCAATGTTGAAGATGTTCAGCTCCATAGTCATATTGCCGAAGGACAACTGCATATTTCCAGTCCTACATTGAATGTGAGCATCATGATTGCCAAGAAAGGTCGGCCTAGAATAATGGGGATGTGCTTCCTTGAATCTGTATAGGTTGAGTGTCAATTACAATGAAATCAACAGGAAAATAAAACTTGTCTACCTGGATAAGCACGTCCTCCACAATACCACGAGGTATTTTTGTGGACCGATCTGCAAGTTGTAACACCACTGGAGTTGGGTGTAATTCTCCCAGTCCAAGTTTCACGAATACAGAGTAAGGCAACAAATTTACACTAGCTCCTAAATCCAACAAAGCATTCTCAATTGTGTGGTTCCCTATACTACATGAGATAGTGGGGGAGCCTGGGTCTTTGCATTTTAAAGGAATTTTATGTTGGAGTATAGAACTAACATTTTCTGTTAAAAATGCCTTCTTTTGAACATGCATATTTCTCTTTTTAGTACAAAGGTCTTTAAGAAACTTGGCATAAGATGGAACTTGTTTAATAGCATCAAGCAAAGGGATGTTAACACTTACCTGTTTGAAGATTTCAAGAATCTCACCTGTGGATTTTCCCTTCTTGCCTTTAGCTAACCTTTGAGGAAATGGAGCTTTGGGAACGTATTCTCGTGGGTTGGTTTCTTCTTTTTCCTCCGGTGGTGAGTCTTCAACATTCACAGGTACAATTTGATTTTCTTTTGTCACCGGCATCTCCACTTTGTTGTCGACTTCCTTTCCTTTTCGTAAGGTCATGACTGCTTTGACCTCTCCATGCTGCTGTGGTGAACTGGTACTTGCTTCATGTACTCCTTTAGGATTAGGCACTGGTTGACTTGGAAATTTACCTTTCTCAACGGTCATTGCCAAGGTCTGAACTGAAGAAGCAAGTTGCCCCACCATCTTTTCGAGGCTTGAAACTGATTGGGCTTGTGAGTTAAAGCCTGCTCTCAACTCATTTCGTAGTCCATCAATGGTGCGGTTCTGTTGCTCAATCGTGGAGTGAGTAACATTCTTGAAATTCTGGAATGAATCCTCCCATGGTCTGGGTTGAGAGTAATTCTGGCTCTGATTGTATGGTCTAAATGGGGGCTGAGAGGCTTGAGGATTTTGAGGAATTTGTTGCATTGGTGGAGCTGGAGCTGCTGGTCCATTCTGTTGGAGTCCTTGAGACCATGAAAAATTGGGGTGGTCTCTCCATCCAGGGTTATATGTGTTGGAGTATGGGTTGTAATTTGATGGCTTTCTCATTACCCCTATGGCATTGGCTTCATTTGAATATGAGTCATGGTCATGCAGTTCTGTTGATTTAGCAGTCGATAACGATGCTATTTGTCGAGCAAGACCTTCAACCATCTCCTTGACTTCTTTGATTCCCGAAGTTGACTCGCCAATTTGAACCTCATTTACTCCTTTAATTCTTCTAGTATTCCTGAGTGATCGACTCCGTTGTTGGGAATTGTCCGCTTGTCGCTGGAAAAACTCCCAAATTTCTGATGCACTTTTTGACATTAGCTCCCCTCCACTTGTTGCCATTAGCCATTCTTGCACGTTCGGCAATAATCCTTCCAAAAAATATTGGCATTGGTGCCATTTCTCATACCCATGATGTGGACACTTCAAGAGTAGCCCATTGAATCGCTCCCATGTTTCGAAAAATTGCTCGTCCTCTCTCTGGGTAAACTCCGAGATTTCCCTGCGAATAGCATTGGTTTTTTATGCTTTGGGAAATATTTATTCAAAAATTTTGTTACCATTTGTTCCCATGATGAAATGCTATTAGCAGGTAATGTATTAAGCCATGAACGAGCTCTATCCTTTAAAGAAAATGGGAATAATCTGAGTTTAACATCATCGTCTGAAAAATTTTCATATTTAAAAGTTTGACAAATGGCATGAAAATCATTCAGATGATTATATGGGTCCTCATTTTCTAGGCCATAAAATGTGGGGAGACAATTTAGCACACTAGGTTTTAATTCAAAACTCCTAGCAGCTACATTTGGGTATCTTATACATGATGTGCTCAAATTAGCTAAGGGACTGAAATAATCCTTAAATGGCCTCTCCTGTGGTGCTTGTAGATCCATTTTATTTTTAATTTGTTTGTGTGTGCGAAGTGTTTTTTCTAATTCAAGGTCTATAGGTTCAAGATTAGGTAATAATGACCTACGACCATGCATACAAAATAAATAAAATAAAAATAAAGATGGGAACAAAACAAATAAAAATAAAGAAGAGGGAGAAATTACGATACTAACCTTATTACGCTGTTACAACCTTACTATAAAAATACACTAAAAAAATACGTGAAATAAATTAACTAAAAATTAAATTAATAAAATAAACAAAAATTACAAAGAAAAAATAAATTGAAAATTAAATTACAGAATTTTAAAGAAGAGAAAAAGAAAAGAAATACTAACCTTTAAATGTAGATTTACTTTCTTTTTTTTTTAATAAAAAATACAAGAAAACAAATAAAAGAAATTATTCACAAAAATTAATTCTATGAATTAAAATTACTTACCTCCCCGGCAACGGCGCCAAAAACTTGTTGTGCAAATTTTAATGTACTCGCAAGCGCACGAATCTATTGTAGTATAGATCAATGGTGACGAGTGTCGATCCCACGAGGAGGTGGATTTTAATTGTGTGTAGAATTAATTTTGTAAATGGGTGATTGGATTTGTGGTGGAAATGGTTTGGAAAATGCTAAAACTTAAATTAAAATGGCGAGAATAAATTCTGAAATTGGAATTGCAATGGCGATAATAAATTGAAGATAATTCTATTGAAATGACGTACTTGGGTATTCGGATCCGTATCAACATGCATCATGGGCTAAATAATCCGTATTAATGCCAATTAAATCATGAGGGGGGAATCCACACCTCATGAACCACGCTCTAATCAATATGGTGCTAAGGGCTTATCGTGCCAAATAATAATAACCTTGTACTAGAGGGCCGGTGAAACCAAGGCGGTACTAGACAAGATTAGTATTATTTGTCGACGAGAAGTCAAAACATCCACAAAAACTAGAGGGGAAGAGAAAATAAATTTACCAAATTAAGCCCATGACACATGTTGAGACTTCACCTTCAACCCAAGCTTGAAAGGAAATTAGCTACTCATAATTGAACTAGGGGCAAAATGGGAATTTATTAAAATACGAAGAAAATACAAGATGGAGAAGGAATTACAGAAAATGGATCCCAAAAATGGATTCAGAGATATCAAATTAGGGGGGGGAGGCCCCCTTTTTATAGATACATGGAGAAAATCATGGCCATCGGATTAAAAACAGTTTGGGACTTCGAGATTGCGCCACGTCATCAGTCAACATTCCACGGTTTGACAACGCGGATGAACAGAAACACGGGTTTGACCGGATGAACAGTAACGCGGTTTGGTTGAAAATAATCCTGTGTGATGCATGCACCGTACGCGAGATTTTTCGTCCAGTGATATGCTGCCACGTCACCATAAACAGTACATAAGAATTTTAGCCCAACAGGATCGTGACACCTCATCAGTCAATGCCACGTCATCGGTCAATGCCACGTCATCGATCCGTCTATGTGAACAGTAACGTAGACAGTACCGTACCCGTGAATAGTACCGTACATGTGAATAGTGCCATTTTCCTTTTATGCTCCTCCTAAGGTTTTCGACCGTCCTGAGTTCAAAAGTGATGTCCGTTTTGCCGTCTGATCTCTCCTTTATTGTGAAATGACTATAATGCCCCTAAAATACATAAATTACTTAATTAAAATAAACACACGTAATTAAATCACAAGAATGTTAAATACATAAAAGTAAGGGTTGTTAGTAAGACTTGAAATGTAAAATGACAGTTTTCTCCTTTATAAATATGCATTTTCTAACACTCAACAGTGCCCGCGGCCTATTTTTGGCACACGGAGGCGCCTCGCAAAGTCTCGCGCCAATCCGAGTCCGGCGGACGAAGTTGGCCAGCCCCACCCCCCAAGGCTATAGCCCACCCGTTTTTGTGGCCTTTTTCCGCTGGACAAACTTGGCGCCCCGGCCTTCGGGCGGGTATTTTTGGGCGCGGCTGTGCCCGCGGCTGATTTTTGGTACACGGAAGCACCTCGCAAAGTCTCGCGCCATTTCGAGTCCGGCGGACGAAGTTGGCCAGCCTCACCCCCCAAGGCTATAGCCCACCCGTTTTTGTGGCCTTTTTCCGCTGGACGAACTTGGCGCCCCGGCCCTCGGGCAGGTATTTTTGGGCGCGGCTGTGCCCGCGGCCTATTTTTGGCACACGGAGGCGCCTCACAAAGTCTCGCGCCATTCCGAGTCCGGCGGACGAAGTTGGCCAGCCCCACCCCCCAAGGCTATAGCCCACCGGTTTTTGTGTCCTTTTTCCGCTGGACGAACTTGACGCCCCGGCCTTCGGGCGGGTATTTTTGGGCGTGGCTGTGCCCGCGACCTAGTTTTGGCACACGGAGGTGCCTCACAAAGTCTCGCGCCATTCCGAGTCCGGCGGACGAAGTTGGCCAGCCCCACCCCCCAAGGCTATAGCCCACCGGTTTTTGTGGCCTTTTTCAGCTGGACGAACTTGGCGCCCGGCCTTCGGGCGGGTATTTTGGGCGCTGTGGCTGTGGCTGGCCTATTTTTGGCACACGGAGGGTCCTCGCAAAGTCTCGCGCCATTCCGAGTCCGGCGGACGAAGTTGGCCAGCCCCACCCCCCAAGGCTTTAGCCCACCCGTTTTTGTGGCCTTTTTCCGCTGGACGAACTTGGCGCCCCGGCCTTCGGGCGGGTATTTTTGGGCGCGGCTGTACCCGCGGCCTATTTTGGGCACACGGAGGCACCTCGCAAAGTCTCGCGCCATTCCGAGTCCGGCGGACGAAGTTGGCCATCCCCACCCCCCAAGGGTATAGCCCACCGGTTTTTGTGGCCTTTTTCCGCTGGGACGAACTTGGCGCCCGGCCTTCGGGCGGGTATTTTTGGCGCGGCTGTACCCAATGGCCTATTTTTGGCACACGGAGGCACCTCGCAAAGTCTCGCGCCATTCCGAGTCCGGCGGACGAAGTTGGCCATCCCCACCCCCCAAGGGTATAGCCCACCGGTTTTTGTGGCCTTTTTCCGCTGGACGAACTTGGCGCCCCGGCCTTCGGGCGGGTATTTTTGGGCGCGGCTGTACCCGCGGCCTATTTTTGGCACACAGAGGAGCCTCGCAACGTCTCGTGCCATTCCGAGTCCGGCGGACGAAGTTGGCCAGCCCCACCCCCCAAGGCTATAGCCCACCGGTTTTTGTGTCCTTTTTCCGCTGGACGAACTTGGCGCCCCGGCCTTCGGACGGGTATTTTTGGGTGCGGCTGTGGCCGCAGCCTGCCCCAGCACACGGAGGTGCCTCGCAAAGTCTCGCGCCATTCCGAGTCCGGCGGACGAAGTTGGCCAGCCCCACCCCCCAAGGCTATAGCCCACCGGTTTTTGTGTCCTTTTTCCGCTGGACGAACTTGGCGCCCCGGCCTTCGGGCAGGTATTTTTGGGCGCGGCTGTGGCCGCGGCCTATTTTTGGCACACGGAGGCGCCTCACAAAGTCTCGCGCCATTCCGAGTCCGGCGGACGAAGTTGGCCAGCCCAACCCCCCAAGGTAATAGCCCACCGGTTTTTGTGTCCTTTTTCCGCTGGACGAACTTGGCTCCCCGGCCTTCGGGCGGGTATTTTTGGGCGCGGCTGTGGCCGCGGCTTATTTTTGGCACACGGAGGCACCTCGCAAAGTCTCGCGCCATTCCGAGTCCGGCGGACGAAGTTGGCCAGCCCCACCCCCCAAGGCTTTAG
Source organism: Citrus cavaleriei (assembly GCA_030448935.1). Taxonomy (NCBI): domain Eukaryota; kingdom Viridiplantae; phylum Streptophyta; class Magnoliopsida; order Sapindales; family Rutaceae; genus Citrus; species Citrus cavaleriei. The sequence goes on from JAUJEM010000087.1 coordinate 237,593, forward strand.
CCCACCCGTTTTTGTGGCCTTTTTCCGCTGGACGAACTTGGCGCCCCGGCCTTCGGGCGGGTATTTTTGGGCGCGGCTGTGTCCGCGCCCTATTTTGGGCACACGGAGGCACCTCGCAAAGTCTCGCGCCATTCCGAGTCCGGCGGACGAAGTTGTCAGGCCCTCCCCCCAAGGCTATAGCCCACCAGTTTTTGTGGCCTTTTTCCGCTGGACGAACTTGGCGCCCCGGCCTTCGGGCCGGTATTTTTGGGTGCGGCTGTGCCCGCGGCCTATTTTTGCCACACGGAGGCGCCTCGCAAAGTCTCGCGCCATTCCGAGTCCGGCGGACGAAGTTGGCCAGCCCCACCCCCCAAGGCTATAGCCCACCCGTTTTTGTGGCCTTTTTCCGCTGGACGAACTTGGCGCCCCGGCCTTCGGGCGGGTATTTTTGGGCGCGGCTATGCCAGCGGCCTGTTTTTGTCACACGGAGGCGCCTCGCAAAGTCTCGCCCCATTCCGAGTCCGGCGGACGAAGTGGGCCAGCCCCACCCCCCAATGCGATAGCCCACCCGTTTTTGTGGCCTTTTTACGCTGGACGAACTTGGCGCCCCAGCCTTCGGGCGGGTATTTTTGGGCGCGACTGTGCCCCATGCCTATTTTTGGCACACGGAGGCGCCTCGCAATGTCTCGCGCCATTCCGAGTCCGGCGGACGAAGTTGGCCAGCCCCACCCCCCAAGGCTATAGCCCACCCGTTTTTGGGGCCTTTTTCCGCTGGACGAACTTGGCGCCCCAGCCTTCGGGCGGGTATTTTTGGGCGCGGCTGTGCCCGCGGCCTATTTTTGGCACACGGAGGCGCCTCGCAAAGTCTCGCACCAATCCGAGTCCGGCGGACGAAGTTGGCCAGCCCCACCCCCCGAGGCTATAGCCCACCCGTTTTTGTGGCCTTTTTCCGCTGGACAAACTTGGCACAACGGCCTTCGGGGGGGTAGTGGGGGGCGCGGCTGTGCCCGCGGCGATTTTGGCACACGGAAGCACCTCGCAAAGTCTCGCGCCATTTTGAGTCCCGCGGACGGGTTGGCCAGCCTCACCCCCAAGGCTATAGCCCACCCGTTTTTGGGGCCTTTTTCCGCTGGACGAACTTGGCGCCCCGGCCTTCGGGCGGGTATTTTTGGGCGCGGCTGTGCCCGCGGCCTATTTTTGGCACACGGAGGCGCCTCGCAAAGTCTCGCACCAATCCGAGTCCGGCGGACGAAGTTGGCCAGCCCCACCCCCCAAGGCTTTAGCCCACCCGTTTTTGTGGCCTTTTTCCGCTGGACGAACTTGGCGCCCCGGCCTTCGGGCGGGTATTTTTGGGCGCGGCTGTACCCGCGGCCTATTTTGGGCACACGGAGGCACCTCGCAAAGTCTCGCGCCATTCCGAGTCCGGCGGACGAAGTTGGCCATCCCCACCCCCCAAGGGTATAGCCCACCGGTTTTTGTGGCCTTTTTCCGCTGGACGAACTTGGCGCCCCGGCCTTCGGGCGGGCATTTTTGGGCGCGGCTTTGCCCGCGGCCTATTTTTGTCACACGGAGGCACCTCGCATAGTCTCGCGCCATTCCGAGTCCGCGGACGAAGTTGGCCATCCCCACCCCAAAGGGTATAGCCCACCGGTTTTTGTGGCCTTTTTCCGCTGGACGAACTTGGCGCCCGGCCTCGGGCGGGTATTTTTGGCGCGGCTGTACCCGCGGCCTATTTTTGGCACACAGAGGAGCCTCGCAAAGTCTCGCGCCATTCCGAGTCCGGCGGACGAAGTTGGCCAGCCCCACCCCCCAAGGCTATAGCCCACCGGTTTTTGTGTCCTTTTTCCGCTGGACGAACTTGGCGCCCCGGCCTTCGGGCGGGTATTTTTGGGTGCGGCTGTGGCCGCGGCCTATTTTTGGCACACGGAGGTGCCTCGCAAAGTCTCGCGCCATTCCGAGTCCGGCGGACGAAGTTGGCCAGCCCCACCCCCCAAGGCTATAGCCCACCGGTTTTTGTGTCCTTTTTCCGCTGGACGAACTTGGCGCCCCGGCCTTCGGGCGGGTATTTTTGGGCGCGGCTGTGGCCGCGGCCTATTTTTGGCACACGGAGGCGCCTCACAAAGTCTCGCGCCATTCCGAGTCCGGCGGACGAAGTTGGCCAGCCCAACCCCCCAAGGTAATAGCCCACCGGTTTTTGTGTCCTTTTTCCGCTGGACGAACTTGGCTCCCCGGCCTTCGGGCGGGTATTTTTGGGCGCGGCTGTGGCCGCGGCTTATTTTTGGCACACGGAGGCACCTCGCAAAGTCTCGCGCCATTCCGAGTCCGGCGGACGAAGTTGGCCAGCCCCACCCCCCAAGGCTTTAGCCCACCCGTTTTTGTGGCCTTTTTCCGCTGGACGAACTTGGCGCCCCGGCCTTCGGGCGGGTATTTTTGGGCGCGGCTGTGCCCGCGCCCTATTTTGGGCACACGGAGGCACCTCGCAAAGTCTCGCGCCATTCCGAGTCCGGCGGACGAAGTTGGCCAGCCCCACCCCCCAAGGCTATAGCCCACCCGTTTTTGTGGCCTTTTTCCGCTGGATGAACTTGGTGCCCCGGCCTTCGGGCGGTTATTTTAGGGCGCGGCTGTGCCCGCGGCCTAGTTTTGGCACACAGAGGATCCTCGCAAAGTCTCGCGCCATTCCGAGTCTGGCGGACGAAGTTGGCCAGCCCCACCCCCCAAGGCTATAGCCCACCGGTTTTGTGGCCTTTTTCCGCTGTACGAACTTGGCGCCCCGGCCTTCGGGCGGTTATTTTTGGGCGCGGCCGTGCCCGCGCCCTAATTTTGGCACACGGAGGTGCCTCGCAAAGTCTCGCGCCATTCCGAGTCCGGCGGACGGTTGGCCAGCCCCACCCCAAGGCTATAGCCCACCCGTTTTGTGGCCTTTTTCCGCTGGACGAACTTGGCGCCCTGGCCTTCGGGCGGGTATTTTTGGGTACGGCTGTGCCCGCGGCCTATTTTTTCCACACGGAGGCGCCAAAGTCTCGCGCCATTCCGAGTCCGGCGGGACGGTTGTCAGGCCCTCCCCCAAGGCTATAGCCCACCCGTTTTGTGGCCTTTTTCCGCTGGGACGAACTTGGCGTCCCGGCCTTCGGGCCGGTATTTTTGGGCGCGGCTGTGCCCGCGGCCTATTTTTGCCACACGGAGGCGCCTCGCAAAGTCTCACGCCATTCCGAGTCCGGCGGACGAAGTTGGCCAGCCCCACCCCCCAAGGCTATAGCCCACCCGTTTTTGTGGCCTTTTTCCGCTGGACGAACTTGGCGCCCCGGCCTTCGGGCGGGTATTTTTGGGCGCGGCTATGCCAGCGGCCTGTTTTTGTCACATGGAGGCGCCTCGCAATGTCTCGCCCCATTCCGAGTCCGGCGGACGAAGTGGGCCAGCCCCACCCCCCAATGCTATAGCCCACCCGTTTTTGTGGCCTTTTTACGCTGGACGAACTTGGCGCCCCGGCCTTCGGGCGGGTATTTTTGGGTGCGGCTGTGCCCGCGGCCTATTTTTGGCACACGGAGGCGCCTCGCAAAGTCTCGCGCCATTCCGAGTCCGGCGGACGAAGTTGTCAGGCCCTCCCCCCAAGGCTATAGCCCACCCGTTTTTGTGGCCTTTTTCCGCTGGACGAACTTGGCGCCCCGACCTTCGGGCCGGTATTTTTGGGCGCGGCTGTGCCCGCGGCCTATTTTTGCCACACGGAGGCGCCTCGCAAAGTCTCGCGCCATTCCGAGTCCGGCGGACGAAGTTGGCCAGCCCCACCCCCCAAGGCTATAGCCCACCCGTTTTTGTGGCCTTTTTCCGCTGGACGAACTTGGCGCCCCGGCCTTCGGGCGGGTATTTTTGGGCGCGGCTATGCCAGCGGCCTGTTTTTGTCACACGGAGGCGCCTCGCAAAGTCTCGCCCCATTCCGAGTCCGGCGGACGAAGTGGGCCAGCCCCACCCCCCAATGCGATAGCCCACCCGTTTTTGTGGCCTTTTTACGCTGGACGAACTTGGCGCCCCAGCCCTCGGGCGGGTATTTTTGGGCGCGACTGTGCCCGCGGCCTATTTTTGGCACACGGAGGCGCCTCGCAATGTCTCGCGCCATTCCGAGTCCGGCGGACGAAGTTGGCCAGCCCCACCCCCCAAGGCTATAGCCCACCCGTTTCTGTGACCTTTTTCCGCTGGACGAACTTGGCGCCCCGACCTTCGGGCCGGTATTTTTGGGCGCGGCTGTGCCCGCGGCCTATTTTTGGCACACGGAGGCGCCTCGCAAAGTCTCGCACCAATCCGAGTCCGGCGGACGAAGTTGGCCAGCCCCACCCCCCGAGGCTATAGCCCACCCGTTTTTGTGGCCTTTTTCCGCTGGACAAACTTGGCACCCCGGCCTTCGGGCGGGTATTTTTGGGCGCGGCTGTGCCCGCGGCCGATTTTTGGCACACGGAAGCACCTCGCAAAGTCTCGCGCCATTTTGAGTCCGGCGGACGAAGTTGGCCAGCCTCACCCCCCAAGGCTATAGCCCACCCGTTTTTGTGGCCTTTTTCCGCTGGACGAACTTGGCGCCCCGGCCTTCGGGCGGGTATTTTTGGGCGCGGCTGTGCCCGCGGCCTATTTTTGGCACACGGAGGCGCCTCACAAAGTCTCGCGCCATTCCGAGTCCGGCGGACGAAGTTGGCCAGCCCCACCCCCCAAGGCTATAGCCCACCGGTTTTTGTGTCCTTTTTCCGCTGGACGAACTTGACGACCCGGCCTTCGGGCGGGTATTTTTGGGCGCGGCTGTGCCCGCGGCCTAGTTTTGGCACACGGAGGTGCCTCACAAAGTCTCGCGCCATTCCGAGTCCGGCGGACGAAGTTGGCCAGCCCCACCCCCCAAGGCTATAGCCCACCGGTTTTTGTGTCCTTTTTCCGCTGGACGAACTTGGCGCCCCGGCCTTCGGGCGGGTATTTTTTGGCGCGGCTGTGCGCACGACATATTTTCGGCACACGGAGGCGCCTCGCGACGTATCGCGCCATTCCGAGTCCGGCGGACGAAGTTGGCCAGCCCCACCCCCCAAGGCTATAGCCCACCGGTTTTTGTGTCCTTTTTCCGCTGGACGAACCTGGCGCCCCGGCCTTCGGGCGGGTATTTTTTGGCGCGGCTGTGCCCACGACATATTTTCGGCACACGGAGGCACCTCGCGACGTCTCGCGGCATTCCGAGTCCGGCGGACGAAGTTGGCCAGCCCCACCCCCCAAGGCTATAGCCCACCCGTTTTTGTGGCCTTTTTCGGCTGGACGAACTTCGCGCTCCGGCCTTCGGGCGGGTATTTTTGGGCGCGGCTGTGCCCGCGGCCTATTTTTGGCACACGGAGGCACCTCGTAAAGTCTCGCACCATTCCGAGTCCGGCGGACGAAGTTGGCCAGCCCCACCCCCCAAGGCTTTAGCCCACCCGTTTTTGTGGCCTTTTTCCGCTGGACGAATTTGGCGCCCCGGCCTTCGGGAGGGTATTTTTGGGCGCGGCTGTGCCCGCGGCCTATTTTGGGCACACGGAGGCACCTCGCAAAGTCTCGCGCCATTCCGAGTCCGGCGGACGAAGTTGGCCATCCCCACCCCCCAAGGGTATAGCCCACCGGTTTTTGTGGCCTTTTTCCGCTGGACGAACTTGGCGCCCCGGCCTTCGGGCGGGTATTTTTGGGCGCGGCTGTACCCGCGGCCTATTTTTGGCACACAGAGGAGCCTCGCAAAGTCTCGCGCCATTGCGAGTCCGGCGGACGAAGTTGGCCAGCCCCACCCCCCAAGGGTATAGCCCACCGGTTTTTGTGGCCTTTTTCCGCTGGACGAACTTGGCGCCCCGGCCTTCGGGCGGGTATTTTTGGGCGCGGCTGTACCCGCGGCCTATTTTTGGCACACAGAGGAGCCTCGCAAAGTCTCGCGCCATTCCGAGTCCGGCGGACGAAGTTGGCCAGACCCACCCCCCAAGGCTATAGCCCACCGGTTTTTGTGTCCTTTTTCCGCTGGACGAACTTGGCGCCCCGGCCTTCGGGCGGGAATTTTTGGGCGCGGCTGTGGCCGTGGCCTATTTTTGGCACACGGAGGTGCCCTGCAAAGTCTCGCACCATTCCGAGTCCGGCGGACGAAGTTGGCCAGCCCCACCCCCCAAGGCTATAGCCCACCCGTTTTTGTGGCCTTTTTGCGCTGGACGAACTTGGCGCCCCGGCCTTCGGGCGGGTATTTTTGGGTACGGCTGTGTCCGCGGCCTATTTTTGGCACACGGAGGCGCCTCGCAAAGTCTCGCGCCATTCCGAGTCCGGCGGACGAAGTTGTCAGGCCCACCCCCCAAGGCTATAGCCCACCCGTTTTTGTGGCCTTTTTCCGCTGGACGAACTTGGCGCCCCGGCCTTCGGGCGGGTATTTTTGGGCGCGGCTATGCCAGCGGCCTGTTTTTGTCACACGGAGGCGCCTCGCAAAGTCTCGCCCCATTCCGAGTCCGGCGGACGAAGTGGGCCAGCCCCACCCCCCAATGCTATAGCCCACCCGTTTTTGTGGCCTTTTTACGCTGGACGAACTTGGCGCCCCGGCCTTCGGGCGGGTATTTTTAGGTGCGGCTGTGCCCGCGGCCTGGCCCCCAGCACACGGAGGCGCCTCGCAAAGTCTCGCGCCATTCCGAGTCCGAGCGGACAGTTGTCGAGGCCCTCCCCCAAGGCTATAGCCCACCCGTTTTTGTGGCCTTTTTCCGCTGGGACGAACTTGGCGCCCGACCTCGGGCCGGTATTTTTGGGCGCGGCTGTGCCCATGGCCTATTTTTGCCACACGGAGGCGCCTCGCAAAGTCTCGCGCCATTCCGAGTCTGAGCGGACGAAGTTGGCCAGCCCCACCCCCAAGGCTATAGCCCACCCGTTTTTGTGGCCTTTTTCCGCTGGACGAACTTGGCGCCCGGCCTCGGGCGGGGGTATTTTTGGGCGCGGCTATGCCAGCGGCCTGTTTTTGTCACACGGAGGCGCCTCGCAAAGTCTCGCCCCATTCCGAGTCCGGCGGACGAAGTGGGCCAGCCCCACCCCCCAATGCTATAGCCCACCCGTTTTTGTGGCCTTTTTACGCTGGACGAACTTGGCGCCCCGGCCTTCGGGCGGGTATTTTTGGGAGCGGCTGTGCCCGCGGCCTATTTTTGGCACACGGAGGCGCCTCGCAATGTCTCGCGCCATTCCGAGTCCGGCGGACGAAGTTGGCCAGCCCCACCCCCAAGGCTATAGCCCACCCGTTTCTGTGACCTTTTTCCGCTGGACGAACTTGGCGCCCCGACCTTCGGGCTGGTATTTTTGGGCGCGGCTGTGGCCGCGGCCTATTTTTGGCACACGTAGGCGCCTCGCAAAGTCTCGTACCATTCCGAGTCCGGCGGACAAAGTTGGCCAGCTCCACCCCCCAAGGCTATAGCCCACCCGTTTTTGTGGTCTTTTTCCGCTGGACGAACTTGGCGCCCCGGCCTTCGGGCGGGTATTTTTGGGCACGGCTGTGCCCGTGGCCTATTTTTGGCACACGGAGGTGCCTCGCAAAGTCTCGCACTATTCCGAGTCTGGCGGACGAAGTTGGCCAGCCCCACCCCCCAAGGCTATAGCCCACCCGTTTTTGTGGCCTTTTTCCGCTGGACGAACTTGGCGCCACGGCCTTCGGGCGGGTATTTTTGGGTACGGCTATGCACGCGGCCTATTTTTGGCACACGGAGGGCCTCGTAAAGTCTCACACCATTCCGAGTCAGGCGGACGAAGCTGGCCAGCCCCACCCCCCAAGGCTATAGCCCACCCGTTTTTGTGGCCTTTTTCCGCTGGACGAACTTGGCGCCCCAGCCTTCGGGCGGGTATTTTTGGGCGCGGCTGTGTCCGCTGCCTATTTTTTGCACATGGAGGCGCCTCGCAAAGTCTCGCGCCATTCCGAGTCTGGCAGACGAAGCTGGGCAGCCCCACCCCCCAAGGCTATAGCCCACCCGTTTTTGTGGCCTTTTTCCGCTGGACGAACTTGGCGCCCCGGCCTTCGGGGGGGTATTTTTGGGCGCGGCTGTGACCGCGGCCTAATTTTGGGACACGGCGGCGCCTCGCAAAGTCTCGCGCCATTCCGAGTCCGGCGGACGAAGCTGGCCAGCCCCACCCCCCAAGGCTATAGCCCACCCGTTTTTGTGGCCTTTTTCCGCTGGATGACCTTGGCGCCCCGGCCTTCGGGCGGGTATTTTTGGGCGCCGCTCTGCCCGCGGCCTATTTTTGGTACACGGAGGGGCCTCGCAAAGTCTCGCGCCATTCCGAGTCCGGCGGACGAAGTTGGCCAGCCCCACCCTCCAAGGCTATAGCCCACCCTTTTTTGTGGCCTTTTTCCGCTGGACGAACTTGGCGCCCTGGCCTTCGGGCTGGTATTTTTGGGAGCGGCTGTGCCCGCGGCCTATTTTTGGCACACGGAGGCGCCTCGCAAAGTCTCGCGCTATTTCGAGTCCGGCGGACGAAGTTGGCCAGCCCCACCCCCCAAGGCTATAGCCCACCCATTTTTGTGGCCTTTTTTCGCTGGACGAACTTGGCGCGCCGGCCTTCGGGCGGGTATTTTTGGGCGCGGCTGTGCCCGCGGCTAATTTTGGGCACACGGAAACGCCTCGCAAAGTCTTGCGCCATTCCGAGTCCGGCGGACGAAGTTGGCCAGCCCCACCCCCCAAGGCTATATCCCACCCGTTTTTGTTGCCTTTTTCCGCTGGAAGAACTTGGCGCCCCGGCCTTCGGGCGGGTATTTTTGGGCACGGCTGTGCCCGCGCCCTATTTTTGGCACACGGAGGCGCCTGGCAAAGTCTCGCGCCATTCCGAGTCCGGCGGACGAAGCTGGCCAGCCCCACCCCCCAAGGCTATAGCCCACCCGTTTTTGTGGCCTTTTTCCGCTGGATGACCTTGGCGCCCCGGCCTTCGGGCGGGTATTTTTGGGCGCCGCTCTGCCCGCGGCCTATTTTTGGTACACGGAGGGGCCTCGCAAAGTCTCGCGCCATTCCGAGTCCGGCGGACGAAGTTGGCCAGCCCCACCCTCCAAGGCTATAGCCCACCCTTTTTTGTGGCCTTTTTCCGCTGGACGAACTTGGCGCCCTGGCCTTCGGGCTGGTATTTTTGGGAGCGGCTGTGCCCGCGGCCTATTTTTGGCACACGGAGGCGTCTCGCAAAGTCTCGCGCTATTTCGAGTCCGGCGGACGAAGTTGGCCAGCCCCACCCCCCAAGGCTATAGCCCACCCATTTTTGTGGCCTTTTTTCGCTGGACGAACTTGGCGCCCCGGCCTTCGGGCGGGTATTTTTGGGCGCGGCTGTGCCCGCGGCCTATTTTGGGCACACGGAAACGCCTCGCAAAGTCTTGCGCCATTCCGAGTCCGGCGGACGAAGTTGGCCAGCCCCACCCCCCAAGGCTATATCCCACCCGTTTTTGTTGCCTTTTTCCGCTGGAAGAACTTGGCGCCCCGGCCTTCGGGCGGGTATTTTTGGGCACGGCTGTGCCCGCGCCCTATTTTTGGCACACGGAGGCGCCTGGCAAAGTCTCGCGCCATTCCGAGTCCGGCGGACGAAGCTGGCCAGCCCCACCCCCCAAGGCTATAGCCCACCCGTTTTTGTGGCCTTTTTCCGCTGGATGACCTTGGCGCCCCGGCCTTCGGGCGGGTATTTTTGGGTGCCGCTCTGCCCGCGGCCTATTTTTGGTACACGGAGGGGCCTCGCAAAGTCTCGCGCCATTCCGAGTCCGGCGGACGACGTTGGCCAGCCCCACCCCCCAAGGCTATAGCCCACCCGTTTTTCTGCCCTTTTTCCGCTGGACGAACTAGGCGCCCCGGCCATCGGGCGGGTATTTTTGTGTGCGGCTGTGCCCGCGGCCTATTTTGGGCACACGGAAACGCCTCGCAAAGTCTTGCGCCATTCCGAGGCCGGCGGACGAAGTTGGCCAGCCCCACCCCCCAAGGCTATAGCCCACCCATTTTTGTGGCCTTTTTTCGCTGGACGAACTTGGCGCCCCGGCCATCGGGCGGGTATTTTTGGGCGCGGCTGTGCCCGCGGCCAATTTTTGGCACACGGAGGCGCCTCGCAAAGTGTCGAGCCATTCCGAGTCCGGCGGACGAAGTTGGCCAGCCCCACCCCCCAAGGCTATAGCCCACCTGTTTTTGTGGCCTTTTTCCGCTGGACGAACTTGGCGCCCCGGCCTTCGGGCGGGTATTTTTGGACACGGTTGTACCCGCGGCCTATTTTTGGCCCACGGAGGCACCTCGCAAAGTCTCGCACCATTCCGAGTCCGGCGGACGAAGTTGGCCCGCCCCACCCCCCAAGGCTATAGCCCACCCGTTTTTGTGTCCTTTTTCCGCTGGACGAACTAGGCGCCCCGCCCTTCGGGCGGGTATTTTTGGGCGCGGTTGTGACCGCGGCCTATTTTTGGCACACGGAGGTGCCTCACAAAGTCTCGCGCCATTCCGAGTCCGGCGGACGAAGTTGGCCAGCCCCACCCCCCAAGGCTATAGCCCACCCGTTTTTGTGCCCTTTTTCCGCTGGATGAACTTGGCGCTCCGGCCTTCGGGCTGGTATTTCTGGGCGCGGCTGTGCCCGCGGCCTATTTTTGGCACACGGAGGTGCCTCGTAAAGTCTCGCGCCATTCCGAGTCCGGCGGACGAAGTTGGCCAGCCCCACCCCCCAAGGCTATAGCCCACCCGTTTTTGTGGGCTTTTTCCGCTGGACGAACTTGGCGCCCCGGCCTTCGGGCGGGTATTTTTGGGCGCGGTTGTGTCCGCGGGCTATTTTTGGCCCACGGAGGCGCCTCGCAAAGTCTCGCGCCATTCCGAGTCCGGCGGACGAAGTTGGCCCGCCCCACCCCCCAAGGCTATAGCCCACCCGTTTTTGTGGGCTTTTTCCGCTGGACGAACTTGGCACTCCGGCCTTCGGGAGGGTATTTTTAGGCGCGTCTGTGCCCGCGGCCTATTTTTTGCACACGGAGGGGCCTCGTAAAGTCTCGCGCCATTCCGAGTCCGGCGGACGAAGTTGGCCAGCCCCACCCCCCAAGGCTATAGCCCACCCGTTTTTGTGGCCTTTTTCCGCTGGACGAACTTGGCGCCCCAGCCTTCGGGCAGGTATTTTTGGGCGCGGCTGTGCCCGCGGCCTATTTTTTGCACACGGAGGTGCCTCGCAAAGTCTCACGCCATTCCGAGTCCGGCGGACGAACTTGGCCAGCCCCACCCCCCAAGGCTATAGCCCACCCGTTTTTGTGGCCTTTTTCCGCTGGACGAACTTGGCGCCCCGGCCTTCGGGAGGGTATTTTTGGGCGCGGCTGTGCCCGCGGCCTATTTTTGGCACACGGAGGCGCCTCGCAAAGTCTCGCGCCATTCCGAGTCCGGCGGACGAAGTTGGCCAGCCCCACCCCCCAAGGCTATATCCCACCCGTTTTTGTTGCCTTTTTCCGCTGGACGAACTTGGCGCCCCGGCCTTCGGGCGGGTAATTTTGGGCATGGCTGTGCCCGCGCCCTATTTTTGGCACACGGAGGCGCCTGGCAAAGTCTCGCGCCATTCCGAGTCCGGCGGACGAAGCTGGCCAGCCCCACCCCCCAAGGCTATAGCCCACCCGTTTTTGTGGCCTTTTTCCGCTGGACGACCTTGGCGCCCCGGCCTTCGGGCGGGTATTTTTGGGCGCCGCTGTGCCCGCGGCCTATTTTTGGTACACGGATGGGCCTCGCAAAGTCTCGCGCCATTCCGAGTCCGGCGGACGACGTTGGCCAGGCCCACCCCCCAAGGCTATAGCCCACCCGTTTTTCTGCCCTTTTTCCGCTGGTAGAACTTGGCGCCCCGGCCATCGGGCGGGTATTTTTGTGTGCGGCTGTGCCCGCGGCCTATTTTTGGCACACGGAGGCGCCTCGCAAAGGCTAGCGCCATTCCGAGTCCGGCGGACGAAGTTGGCCAGCCGCACCCCCCAAGGCTATAGCCCACCCGTTTTTTAGGCCTTTTTCCGCTGGACGAACTTGGCGCCCCGGCCTTCGGGCGGGTATTTTTGGGCGCGGCTGCGCCCGCGGCCTATTTTGGCACACGGAGGCGCCTCCCAAAGTCTCGCGCCATTCCGAGTCCGGCGGACGAATTTGGCCAGCCCCACCCCCCAAGGCTATAGCCCACCCGTTTTTCTGCCCTTTTTCCGCTGGACGAACTTGGCGCCCCGGCCGTCGGGCGGGTATTTTTGTGCGCGGCTGAGCCCGCGGCCTATTTTTGGCACACGGAGGTGCCTCGCAAAGTCTCGCGCCATTCCGAGTCCGGCGGACGAAGTTGGCCAGCCCCACCCCCCAAGGCTATAGCCCACCCGTTTTTGTGGCCTTTTTCCGCTGGATGAAATTGGCGCCCCGGCCTTCGGGTGGGTATTTTTGGGTACGGCTGTGCCCGCGGCCTATTTTTGGCACACGGAGGCGCCTCGCAAAGTCTCGCGCCATTCCGAGTCTGGCGGACGAAGTCGGCCAGCCCCACCCCCCAAGGCTATAGCCCACCCGTTTTTGTGGCCTTTTTCCGCTGGACGAACTTGGCGCAACGGCCTTCGGGCGGGTATTTTTGGGCGCGGCTGTGCCCGCGGCCTATTTTTGGCACACGGAGGCGCCTCACAAAGTCTCGCGCCATTCCGAGTCCGGTGGACGAAGTTGGCCAGCCCCACCCCCCAAGGCTATAGCCCACCCGTTTTTGTGGCCTTTTTACGCTGGACGAACTGGGCGACCCGGCCTTCGGGCGGGTATTTTTGGTCGCGGCTGTGCCCGCGGCCTATTTTTGGCACACGGAGGCGCCTCGCAAAGTCTCGCGCCATTCCGAGTCCGGCGGACGAAGTTGGCCAGCCCCACCCCCCAAGGCTATAGCCCACCCGTTTTTGTGGCCTTTTTCCGCTGGACGAACTTGGCGCCCCGGCCTTCGGGCAGGTATTTTTTGGGGCAGCTGTGCCCGCGGCCTATTTTTGGCACACGGAGGTGCCTCGCAAAGTCTCGCGCCATTCCGAGTCCGGCGGACGAAGTTGGCCAGCCCCACCCCCTAAGGCTATAGCCCACCCGTTTTTGTGGCCTTTTTCCGCTGGACGAACTTGGCGCCCCGGCCTTCGGGTGGGTATTTTTGGGCGCGGCTGTGCCCGCGACCTATTTTTGGCACACGGAGGTGCCTCGCAAAGTCTCGCGCCAATCCGAGTCCGGCGGACGAAGTTGGCCAGCCCCACCCCCTAAGGCTATAGCCCACCCGTTTTTGTGGCCTTTTTCCGCTGGACGAAGTTGGCGCCCCGGCCTTCGGGCGGGTATTTTTGGGCGCAGCTGTGCCCGCGGCCTATTTTTGGTACACGGAGGCACCTCGCAAAGTCTCGCGCCATTCCGAGTCTGGCGGACGAAGTGGGCCAGCCCCACCCCCCAAGGCTATAGCCCACCCGTTTTTGTGGCCTTTTTCAGTTGGACGATCTTGGCGCCCCGGCCTTCGGGCGGGTATTTTTGGGCGCGGCTGTGCCCGCGGCCTATTTTTGGCACACGGAGGTGCCTCGCAAAGTCTCGCGCCATTCCGAGTCCGGCGGACGAAGTTGGCCAGCCCCACCCCCCAAGGCTATAGCCCACCCGTTTTTCTGGCCTTTTACCGCTGGACGAACTTGGCACCCCGGCCTTCGGGCGGGTATTTTTGGGCGCGGCTGTGCCCGCGGCCTATTTTTGGAACACGGACGCGCCTCGCAAAGTCTCGCGCCATTCCGAGTCCGGCGGATGAAGTTGGCCAGCCCCACCCACCAAGGCTATATCCCAACCGTTTTTGTGGCCTTTTTCCGCTGGACGAACTTGGCGCCCCGGCCTTCGGGCGGGTATTTTTGGGCGCGGCTCTACCCGCGGCCTATTTTTGGCACACGGAGGTGCCTCGTAAAGTCTCGCGCTATTCCGAGTCCGGCGGACGAAGTTGGCCAGCCCTACCCCCCAAGGCTATAGCCCACCCGTTTTTGTGGCCTTTTTCCGCTGGACGAACTTGGCGCCCCGGCCTTCGGGCGGGTATTTTTGGGCGCGGCTGTGCCCGCGGCCTATTTTGGGCACACGGAAACGCCTCGCAAAGTCTTGCGCCATTCCGAGTCCGGCGGACGAAGTTGGCCAGCCCCACCCCCCAAGGCTATAGCCCACCCGTTTTTGTGGCCTTTTTCCGCTGGACGAACTTGGCGCCCCGACGTTCGGGCGGGTATTTTTGGGCGCGGCTGTGCCCACGGCCTATTTTTGGCACACGGAGGTGCCTCGCAAAGTCTCGTGCCATTCCGAGTCCGGCGGACGAAGTTGGCCAGCCCCACCCCCCAAGGCTATAGCCAACCCGTTTTTGTGGCCTTTTTGCGCTGGACGAACTTGACGCCCCGGCCTTCGGGCCGGTATTTTTGGGCGCAGCTGTGCCCGCGGCCTAATTTTGGAACACGGAGGCGCCTGGCAAAGTCTCGCGCCATTCCGAGTCCGGCGGATGAAGTTGGCCAGCCCCACCCCCCAAGGCTATAGCCCACCCGTTTTTTTGGCCTTTTTCCGCTGGACGAACTTGGCGCCCCGGCCTTCGGGCGGGTATTTTTGGGCGCGGCTGTGCCCGCGGACTATTTTTGGCACACGGAGGTGCCTCGCAAAATCTCGCGCCATTCTTAGTCTGGCGGACGAAGTGGGCCAGCCCCACCCCCCAAGGCTATAGCCCACCCGTTTTTGTGGCCTTTTTCCGCTGGACGAACGTGGCGCCCCGGCCTTCGGGCGGGTATTTTTTGGCGCGGCTGTGCCCGCTGCCTATTTTTGGCACACGGAGGGCCTCGCAAAGTCTCGCGCCATTCCGAGTCAGGCGGACGAAGCTGGCCAGCCCCACCCCCCAAGGCTATAGCCTACCCGTTTTTGTGGCCTTTTTCCGCTGGACGAACTTGGCGCCCCAGCCTTCGGGCGGGTATTTTTGGGCGCGGCTGTGTCCGCTGCCTATTTTTGGCACACGGAGGCGCCTCGCAATGTCTCGCGCCATTCCGAGTCCGCGGGACGAAGTTGGCCAGCCCCACCCCCCAAGGCTATAGCCCACCCGTTTTTGTTGCCTTTTTCCGCTGGACGAACTTGGCGCCCCGGCCATCGGGCGGGTAATTTTGGGCGCGGCTGTGCCCGCGGCCTATTTTTGGCACACGGAGGTGCCTCGCAAAGTCTCGCGCCATTCCGAGTCCGGCGGACGAAGTTGGCCAGCCCCACCCCCCAAGGCTATAGCCCACCCATTTTTGTGGCCTTTTTTCGCTGGACGAACTTGGCGCCCCGGCCTTCGGGCGGGTATTTTTGGGTGCGGTTGTGCCCGCGGCCTATTTTTGACACACTGAGGTGCCTCGCAAAGTCTCGCGCCATTCTGAGTCCGGCGGACGAAGTTGGCCTGCCCCACCCCCCAGGGCTATAGCCCACCCGTTTTTGTGGCCTTTTTCCGCTGGACGAACTTGGCGCCCTGGCCTTCGGGCGGGTATTTTTGGGCGCGGCTGTGACCGCGGCCTATTTTTGTCACACGGAGGTGCCTCGTAAAGTCTCGCGCCATTCCGAGTTAGGCGGACGAAGTTGGCCAGCCCCACCCCCCAAGGCTATAGCCCACCCGTTTTTGTGGCCTTTTACCGCTGGACGAACTTGGCGCCCCGGCCTTCGGGCGGGTATTTTTGGGCGCGGCTCTACCCGCGGCCTATTTTTGGCACACGGAGGTGCCTCGTAAAGTCTCGCGCTATTCCGAGTCCGGCGGACGAAGTTGGCCAGCCCTACCCCCCAAGGCTATAGCCCACCCGTTTTTGTGGCCTTTTTCCGCTGGGCCGAACTTGGCGCCCGGCCTTCGGGGCGGGTATTTTGGCGCGGCTGTGCCCCGCGGCCTATTTTGGGCACACGGAAACGCCTCGCAAAGTCTTGCGCCATTCCGAGTCCGGCGGACCAGTTGGCCAGCCCCACCCCCAAGGCTATAGCCCACCCGTTTTGTGGCCTTTTCCGCTGGACGAACTTGGCGCCCGACGTTCGGGCGGGTATTTTTGGGCGCGGCTGTGCCACGGCCTGGCCCACAGCACACGGAGGTGCCTCGCAAAGTCTCGTGCCATTCCGAGTCCGGGCGGACGAAGTTGGCCAGCCCCACCCCCCAAGGCTATAGCCAACCCGTTTTTGTGGCCTTTTTGCGCTGGACGAACTTGACGCCCCGGCCTTCGGGCCGGTATTTTTGGGCGCAGCTGTGCCCGCGGCCTAATTTTGGAACACGGAGGCGCCTGGCAAAGTCTCGCGCCATTCCGAGTCCGGCGGATGAAGTTGGCCAGCCCCACCCCCCAAGGCTATAGCCCACCCGTTTTTGGCCATTTTTCCGCTGGGACGAACGTGGCGCCCCGGCCTTCGGGCGGGTATTTTTGGGCGCGGCTGTGCCCGCGGACTATTTTTGGCACACGGAGGTGCCTCGCAAAATCTCGCGCCATTCTTAGTCTGGCGGACGAAGTGGGCCAGCCCCACCCCCCAAGGCTATAGCCCACCCGTTTTTGTGGCCTTTTTCCGCTGGACGAACGTGGCGCCCCGGCCTTCGGGCGGGTATTTTTTGGCGCGGCTGTGCCCGCTGCCTATTTTTGGCACACGGAGGGCCTCGCAAAGTCTCGCGCCATTCCGAGTCAGGCGGACGAAGCTGGCCAGCCCCACCCCCCAAGGCTATAGCCTACCCGTTTTTGTGGCCTTTTTCCGCTGGACGAACTTGGCGCCCCAGCCTTCGGGCGGGTATTTTTGGGCGCGGCTGTGTCCGCTGCCTATTTTTGGCACACGGAGGCGCCTCGCAATGTCTCGCGCCATTCCGAGTCCGCGGGACGAAGTTGGCCAGCCCCACCCCCCAAGGCTATAGCCCACCCGTTTTTGTTGCCTTTTTCCGCTGGACGAACTTGGCGCCCCGGCCATCGGGCGGGTATTTTTGGGCGCGGCTGTGCCCGCGGCCTATTTTTGGCACACGGAGGTGCCTCGCAAAGTCTCGCGCCATTCCGAGTCCGGCGGACGAAGTTGGCCAGCCCCACCCCCCAAGGCTATAGCCCACCCATTTTTGTGGCCTTTTTTCGCTGGACGAACTTGGCGCCCCGGCCTTCGGGCGGGTATTTTTGGGTGCGGTTGTGCCCGCGGCCTATTTTTGACACACTGAGGTGCCTCGCAAAGTCTCGCGCCATTCTGAGTCCGGCGGACGAAGTTGGCCTGCCCCACCCCCCAGGGCTATAGCCCACCCGTTTTTGTGGCCTTTTTCCGCTGGACGAACTTGGCGCCCTGGCCTTCGTGCAGGTATTTTTGGGCGTGGCTGTGCCCGTGGCCTATTTTTGGCACACGGAGGTGCCTCGCAAAGTCTCGCGCCATTCCGAGTCCGGCGGATGAAGTTGGCCAGCCCCACCCCCCAAGGCTATAGCCCACCCGTTTTTGTGGCCTTTTTCCGCTGGACGAACTTGGCGCCCCGGCCTTCGGGCGGGTATTTTTGGGCGCGGCTGTGCCCGCGGCCTATTTTTGGGACACGGAGGTGCCTCGCAAAGTCTCGCGCCATTCCGAGTCCGGCGGACGAAGTTGGCCAGCCCCACCCCCCAAGGCTATAGCCCACCCGTTTTTGTGGCCTTTTTGCGCTGGACGAACTTGGTGCCCCGGCCTTTGGGCGGGTATTTTTGGGCGCGGCTGTGCCCGCGGCCTATTTTTGGGACACGGAGGTGCCTCGCAAAGTCTCGCGCCATTCCGAGTCCGGCGGACGAAGTTGGCCAGCCCCACCCCCCAAGGCTATAGCCCACCCGTTTTTGTGGCCTTTTTCCGCTGGACGACATTGGCGCCCCGGCCTTCGGGCAGGTATTTTTGGGCGCGGCTGTGCCCGTGGCCTATTTTTGGCACACGGAGGCGCCTCGCAAAGTCTCGCGCCATTCCGAGTCCGGCGGACGAAGTTGGCCAGCCCCACCCCCCAAGGCTATAGCCCACCCGTTTTTGTGGCCTTTTACCACTGGACGAACTTGGCGCCCCGGCCTTCGGGTGGGTATTTTTGGGCGCGGCTGTGCCCGCGGCCTATTTTTACCACACGGAGGCGCCTTGCAAAGTCTCGCGCCATTCCGAGTCCGGCGGACGAAGTTGGCCAGCCCCACCCCCCAAGGCTATAGCCCACCCGTTTTTGTGGCCTTTTTCCGCTGGACGAACTTGGCGCCCCGGCCTTCGGGCGGGTATTTTTGGGCGCGGCTGTGCCCGCGGCCTATTTTTGGGACACGGAGGTGCCTCGCAAAGTCTCGCGCCATTCCGAGTCCGGCGGACGAAGTTGGCCAGCCCCACCCCCCAAGGCTATAGCCCACCCGTTTTTGTGGCCTTTTTGCGCTGGACGAACTTGGTGCCCCGGCCTTTGGGCGGGTATTTTTGGGCGCGGCTGTGCCCGCGGACTATTTTGGGACACGGAGGTGCTCGCAAAGTCTCGCGCCATTCCGAGTCCGGCGGACGAAGTTGGCCAGCCCCACCCCCAAGGCTATAGCCCCCCGTTTTTGTGGCTTTTTCCGCTGGGACGAACTTGGCGCCCGGCCTTCGGGGGTATTTTTGGGCGCGGCTGTGCCCGCCGCCTATTGTTGGTACACGGAGCCACCTCGCCAAGTCGCGCGCCATTCCGAGTCTGGCGGACGAAGTGGGCCAGCCCCACCCCCAAGGCTATAGTGGCCGTTTTTGTGGCCTTTTTCCGCTGGACGAACTTGGCGCCCCGGCCTTTGGGCGTGTCTTTTTGGGCGCGGCTGTGCCCGCGGCCTATTTTTGGCACACGGAAGTGCCTCGCAAAGACTCGCGCCATTCCGAGTCCGGCGGACGAAGTTGCCCAGCCCCAGCCCCCAAGGCTATAGCCCACCCGTTTTTGTGGCCTTCTTCCGCTGGACGAACTTGGCGCCCCGGCCTTCGGGGGGGTATTTTTGGGCGCGGCTGTGTCCGCAGCCTATTTTTGGTACACGGAGGTGCCTCGCAAAGTCTCGCGCCATTCCGAGTCCGGCGGACGAAGTTGGCCAGCCCCACCCCCCAAGGCTATAGCCCACCCGTTTTTGTGGCCTTTTTCCGCTGGACGAACTTGGCGCCCCGTCCTTCGGGAGGGTATTTTTGGGCGCGGCTGTGCCCGGGGCCTATTTTTGGCACACGGAGGCGCCTCGCAAAGTCTCGCGCCATTCCGAGTCCGGCGGACGAAGTTGGCCAGCCCCACCCCCCAAGGCTATAGCCCACCTGTTTTTGTGGCCTTTTTCCGCTGAACGAACTTGGCGCCCCAGCCTTCGGGCGGGTATTTTTGGGTGCGGCTGTGCCCGCGGCCTATTTTTGGCACACGGAGGCGCCTCGCAAAGTCTCGCGCCATTCCGAGTCCGCGGCGGAAGTTGGCCAGCCCCACCCCCAATGCTATAGCCCACCCGTTTTACGGCCTTTTTCCGCTGGGACGAACTTGGCGCCCCGGCCTTCGGGCGGGTATTTTTGGGCGCGGCTGTGCCCGCGGCCTATTTTTGGCACACGGAGGCGCCTCGCAAAGTCTCGCGCCATTCCGAGTCCGGCGGACGAAGTTGGCCAGCCCCACCCCCCAAGGCTATAGCTCACCTGTTTTTGTGGCCTTTTTCCGCTGAACGAACTTGGCGCCCCAGCCTTCGGGTGGGTATTTTTGGGTACGGCTGTGCCCGCGGCCTATTTTTGGGACACGGAGGCGCCTCGCAAAGTCTCGCGCCATTCCGAGGCCGGCGGACGAAGTTGGCCAGCCCCACCCCTCAATGCTATAGCCCACCCGTTTTTCTGGCCTTTTTCCGCTGGACGACATTGGCGCCCCGGCCTTCGGGCGGGTATTTTTGGGTGCGGCTATGCCCGTGGCCTAGTTTTGGCACACGGAGGTGCCTCGCAAAGTCTCGCGCGATCCGAGTCCGGCGGACGAAGTCGGCCAGCCCCACCCCCCAAGGCTATAGCCCACCCGTTTTTGTGGCCTTTTTCCGCTGGACGAACTTGGCGCCCCGGCCTTCGGGCTGGTATTTTTGGGCGCGGCTGTGCCCGCGGCCTATTTTTGGGACACGGAGGTGCCTTGCAAAGTCTCGCGCCATTCCGAGTCCGGCGGACGAAGTTGGCCAGCCCCACCCCCCAAGGCTATAGCCCCCCCGTTTTTGTGGCTTTTTCCGCTGGACGAACTTGGCGCCCCGGCCTTCGGGGGGGTATTTTTGGGCGCGGCTGTGCCCGCGGCCTATTTTTGGTACACGGAGGCACCTCGCAAAGTCTCGCGCCATTCCGAGTCTGGCGGACGAAGTGGGCCAGCCCCACCCCCCAAGGCTATAGCCCAGCCGTTTTTGTGGCCTTTTTTCGTTGGACGAACTTGGCGCCCCGGCCTTCGGGCGTGTATTTTTGGGCGCGGCTGTGCCCGCGGCCTATTTTTGGCACACGGAAGTGCCTCGCAAAGACTCGCGCCATTCCGAGTCCGGCGGACGAAGTTGCCCAGCCCCAGCCCCCAAGGCTATAGCCCACCCGTTTTTGTGGCCTTCTTCCGCTGGACGAACTTGGCGCCCCGGCCTTCGGGGGGGTATTTTTGGGCGCGGCTGTGTCCGCAGCCTATTTTTGGTACACGGAGGTGCCTCGCAAAGTCTCGCGCCATTCCGAGTCCGGGCGGGACGGTTGGCCAGCCCCACCCCCCAAGGCTATAGCCCACCCGTTTTGTAGCCTTTTTCCGCTGGACGAACTTGGCGCCCCGTCCTTCGGGAGGGTATTTTTGGGCGCGGCTGTGCCCGGGGCCTATTTTTGGCACACGGAGGCGCCTCGCAAAGTCTCGCGCCATTCCGAGTCCGGCGGACGAAGTTGGCCAGCCCCACCCCCCAAGGCTATAGCCCACCCGTTTTTCTGGCCTTTTTCCGCTGAGCAGACTTGGCGCCCCAGCCTTCGGGCGGGTATTTTTGGTGCGGCTGTGCCCGCGGCCTATTTTTGGCAGCACGGAGGCGCCTCGCAAAGTCTCGCGCCATTCCGAGTCCGGCGGACGAAGTTGGCCAGCCCCACCCCCAATGCTATAGCCCACCCGTTTTTCGGCCTTTTTCCGCTGGGCCGAACTTGGCGCCCGGCCTTCGGGCGGGTATTTTTGGCGCGGCTGTGCCCGCGGCCTATTTTTTTGGCACGGAGGCGCCTCGCAAAGTCTCGCGCCATTCCGAGTCCGGCGGACGAAGTTGGCCAGCCCCACCCCCAAGGCTATAGCTCACCTGTTTTTGTGGCCTTTTTCCGCTGAGCAGACTTGACGCCCCAGCCTTCGGGTGGGTATTTTTGGGTACGGCTGTGCCCGCGGCCTATTTTTGGGACACGGAGGCGCCTCGCAAAGTCTCGCGCCATTCCGAGGCCGGCGGACGAAGTTGGCCAGCCCCACCCCTCAATGCTATAGCCCACCCGTTTTTCTGGCCTTTTTCCGCTGGACGACATTGGCGCCCCGGCCTTGGGCGGGTATTTTGGGTGCGGCTATGCCCGTGGGCTAGTTTTGGCACACGGAGGTGCCTCGCAAAGTCTCGCGCGATCCGAGTCCCGGCGGACCAGTCGGCCAGCCCCACCCCCCAAGGCTATAGCCCACCCGTTTTTGTGGCCTTTTTCCGCTGGACGAACTTGGCGCCCCGGCCTTCGGGCTGGTATTTTTGGGCGCGGCTGTGCCCGCGGCCTATTTTTGGCACACGGAGGTGCCTCGTAAAGTCTCGCGCCATTCCGAGTCCGGCGGACGAAGTTGGCCAGCCCCCCTCCTAGGCTATATATAGCCCACCCGTTTTTGTGGCCTTTTTCCGCTGGACGAACTTGGCGTCCCGGCCTTCGGGCGGGTATTTTTGGGCGCGGCTGTGCCCGCGGCCTATTTTTGGCACACGGAGGTGACTCGTAAAGTCTCGCGCCATTCCGAGTCCGGCGGACGAAGTTGGCCAGCCCCACCCCCCAAGGCTATAGCCCACCCGTTTTTGTGGCCTTTTTCCGCTGAACGAACTTGGCGCCCCAGCCTTCGGGCGGGTATTTTTGGGTGCGGCTGTGCCCGCGGCCTATTTTTGGCACACGGAGGCGCCTCGCAAAGTCTCGCGCCATTCCGAGTCCGGCGGACGAAGTTGGCCAGCCCCACCCCCCAATGCTATAGCCCACCCGTTTTTCTGGCCTTTTTCCGCTGGACGAACTTGGCGCCCCGGCCTTCGGGCTGGTATTTTTGGGTGCGGCTATGCCCGTGGCCTAGTTTTGGCACACGGAGGTGCCTCGCAAAGTCTCGCGCGATCCGAGTCCGGCGGACGAAGTCGGCCAGCCCCACCCCCCAAGGCTATAGCCCACCCGTTTTTGTGGCCTTTTTCCGCTGGACGAACTTGGCGCCCGGTCCTTCGGGAAGGTATTTTTGGGCGCGGCTGTGCCCGCGGCCTATTTTTGGCACACGGAGGCGCCTCGCAAAGTCTCGCGCCATTCCGAGTCCGGCGGACGAAGTTGGCCAGCCCCACCCCCCAAGGCTATAGCCCACCTGTTTTTGTGGCCTTTTTCCGCTGAACGAACTTGGCGCCCCAGCCTTCGGGTGGGTATTTTTGGGTGCGGCTGTGCCCGCGGCCTATTTTTGGCACACGGAGGCGCCTCGCAAAGTCTCGCGCCATTCCGAGTCCGGCGGACGAAGTTGGCCAGCCCCACCCCCCAATGCTATAGCCCACCCGTTTTTATGGCCTTTTTCCGCTGGACGAACTTGGCGCCCCGGCCTTCGGGCGGGTATTTTTGGGCGCGGCTGTGCCTACGGCCTATTTTTGGCACACGGAGGCGCCTCGCAAAGTCTCGCGCCATTCCGAGTCCGGCGGACGAAGTTGGCCAGCCCCACCCCCCAAGGCTATAGCTCACCTGTTTTTGTGGCCTTTTTCCGCTGAACGAACTTGGCGCCCCAGCCTTCGGGTGGGTATTTTTGGGTACGGCTATGCCCGCGGCCTATTTTTGGCACACGGAGGCGCCTCGCAAAGTCTCGCGCCTTTCCGAGGCCGGCGGACGAAGTTGGCCAGCCCCACCCCCCAATGCTATAGCCCACCCGTTTTTCTGGCCTTTTTCCGCTGGACGAAATTGGCGCCCCGGCCTTCGGGCGGGTATTTTTGGGTGCGGCTATGCCCGTGGCCTAGTTTTGGCACACGGAGGTGCCTCGCAAAGTCTCGCGCGATCCGAGTCCGGCGGACGAAGTCGGCCAGCCCCACCCCCCAAGGCTATAGCCCACCCGTTTTTGTGGCCTTTTTCCGCTGGACGAACTTGGCGTCCCGGCCTTCGGGCGGGTATTTTTGGGCGCGGCTGTGCCCGCGGCCTATTTTTGGCACACGGAGGTGACTCGTAAAGTCTCGCGCCATTCCGAGTCCGGCGGACGAAGTGGGCCAGCCCCACCCCCCAAGGCTATAGCCCACCCGTTTTTGTGGCCTTTTTCCGCTGAACGAACTTGGCGCCCCAGCCTTCGGGCGGGTATTTTTGGGTGCGGCTGTGCCCGCGGCCTATTTTTGGCACACGGAGGCGCCTCGCAAAGTCTCGCGCCATTCCGAGTCCGGCGGACGAAGTTGGCCAGCCCCACCCCCCAATGCTATAGCCCACCCGTTTTCTGGCCTTTTTCCGCTGGACGAAGGTGGCGCCCGGCCTTCGGGCGGGTATTTTTGGGTGCGGCTATGCCCGTGGCCTAGTTTTGGCACACGGAGGTGCCTCGCAAAGTCTCGCGCGATCCGAGTCCGGCGGACGAAGTCGGCCAGCCCCACCCCCCAAGGCTATATCCCCCCCCGTTTTGTGGCCTTTTTCCGCTGGACGAACTTGGCGCCCGGCCTTCGGGCGGGTATTTTTGGCGCGGCTGTGCCCGCTGGCCTATTTTTGGCACACGGAGGCGCCTCGCAAAGTCCCGCGCCTTTCCGAGTCCGGCGGACGAAGTTGGCCAGCCCCACCCCCCAATGCTATAGCCCACCCGTTTTTCTGGCCTTTTTCCGCTGGACGAAATTGGCGCCCGGCCTTCGGGCGGGTATTTTTGGCGCGGCTGTGCCCGCGGCCTATTTTTAGCACACGGAGGCGCCTCGCAAAGTCTCGCGCCATTCCAAGTCCGGCGGACGAAGTTGGCCAGCCCCACCCCCAAGGCTATAGCTCACCTGTTTTTGTGGCCTTTTTCCGCTGAACAGACTTGGCGCCCCAGCCTTCGGGTGGGTATTTTTGGGTACGGCTGTGCCCTTTGGCCTATTTTGGCACACGGAGGGGCCTCGCAAAGTCTCGCGCCATTCCGAGGCCGGCGGACGAAGTTGGCCAGCCCCACCCCCAATGCTATAGCCCACCCGTTTTACGGCCTTTTTCCGCTGGACGAAATTGGCGCCCGGCCTTCGGGCGGGTATTTTGGGTGCGGCTATGCCCGTGGCCTAGTTTTGGCACACGGAGGTGCCTGCAAAGTCTCGCGCGATCCGAGTCCGGCGGACGAATTAGGCCACCCCCACCCCCAAGGCTATAGCCCACCCGTTTTTCTGGCCTTTTTCCGCTGGACGAACTTGGCGCCCCGGCCTTCGGGCGGGTATTTTTGGGCGCGGCTGTGCCCGCGGCCTATTTTTGGCCCACGGAGGCGCCTCCCAAAGTCTCGCGCCATTCCGAGTCCGGCGGACGAAGTTGGCCAGCCCCACCCCCCAAGACTATAGCCCACCCGTTTTTGTGGCCTTTTTCCGCTGGACGAACTTTGCGCCCCGGCCTTCGGGCGGGTATTTTTGGGCGCGGCTGTGCCCGTGGCCTAGTTTTGGCACACTGAGGTGCCTCACAAAGTCTCGCGCGATCCGAGTCCGGCGGACGAAGTCGGCCAGCCCCACCCCCCAAGGCTATAGCCCACCCGTTTTTGTGGCCTTTTTCCGCTGGACGAACTTGGCGCCCCGGCCTTCGGGCGGGTATTTTTGGGCGCGGCTGTGCCCATGGCCTGACCCACAGCCCACGGAGGCGCCTCGCAAAGTCTCGCGCCATTCCGAGTCCGGCGGACAGTTGGCCAGCCCCACCCCAAGGCTATAGCCCACCCCTTTTTGGGGCCCTTTTGCGCTGGTCGAACTTGGCGCTCCGGCCTTCGGGCTGGTCTTTTTGGGCGCGGCTGTGCCCGCGGCCTATTTTTGGCACACGGAGGTGCCTCGTAAAGTCTCGCGCCATTCCGAGTCCGGCGGACGAAGTTGGCCAGCCCCACCCCCCAAGGCTATAGCCCACCTGTTTTTGTGGCCTTTTTCCGCTGGACGAACTTGGCGCCCCGGCCTTCTGGCTGGTATTTTTTGTGCGGCTGGGCCCGCGTCTCTATTCGGCACACGGAGGTGCCTCGTAAAGTCTCGCGCCATTCCGAGTCGTGCGGTCGTAGTTGTCCTGCGCCACCCCGAAAGGCTATAGCCCACCCGTTTTTGTGGCCTTTTTCCGCTGGGCCGACTTGGCGTCCCGGCCTTGGGCGGGTATTTTTGGGCGCGGCTGTGCCCGTGGCCTATTTTTGGCACACGGAGGTGACTCGTAAAGTCTCGCGCCATTCCGAGTCCGAGCGGACGAAGTTGGCCAGCCCCACCCCCAAGGCTATAGCCCACCCGTTTTTGTGGCCTTTTTCCGCTGGACGAACTTTGCGCCCGGCCTTCGGGCGGGTATTTTTGGCGCGGCTGTGCCCGTGGCCTAGTTTTGGCACACTGAGGTGCCTCAAAAAGTATCGCGATCCGAGTCCGAGGCGGACGAAGTCGGCCAGCCCCACCCCCAAGGCTATAGCCCACCCGTTTTTGTGGCCTTTTTCCGCTGGACGAACTTGGCGCCCGGCCTTCGGGGCGGGTATTTTGGGCTCGGCTGTGCCCCATGGCCTATTTTTGGCCCACGGAGGCGCCTCGCAAAGTCTCGCGCCATTCCGAGTCCGGCGGACGAAGTTGGCCAGCCCCACCCCCAAGGCTATAGCCCACCCGGTTTTGTGGCCTTTTTCCGCTGGACGAACTTGGCGCTCCGGCCTTCGGGCTGGTGTTTTTGGGCGCGGCTGTGCCCGCGGCCTATTTTTGGCACACGGAGGTGCCTCGTAAAGTCTCGCGCCATTCCGAGTCCGGCGGACGAAGTTGGCCAGCCCCACCCCCCAAGGCTATAGCCCACCTGTTTTTGTGGCCTTTTTCCGCTGAACGAACTTGGCGCCCCAGCCTTCGGGCGGGTATTTTTGGGTACGGCTGTGCCCGCGGCCTATTTTTGGCACACGGAGGCGCCTCGCAAAGTCTCGCGCCATTCCGAGTCCGGCGGACGAAGTTGGCCAGCCCTACCCCCCAAGGCTATAGCCCACCCGTTTTTGTGGCCTTTTTCCGCTGGACGAACTTGGCGCCCCGGCCTTCGGGCGGATATTTTTGGGCGCGGCTGTACCCGCGGCCTATTTTTGGCCCACGGAGGCGCCTCGCAAAGTCTCGCGCCATTCCGAGTCCGGCGGACGAAGTTGGCCAGCCCCACCCCCCAAGGCTATAGCCCACCCGTTTTTGTGGCCTTTTTCCGCTGGACGAACTTGGCGCCCCGGCCTTCGGGCTGGTTTTTTTGGGCGCGGCTGTGCCCGCGGCCTATTTTTGGCACACGGAGGTGCCTCGTAAAGTCTCGCGCCATTCCGAGTCCGGCGGACGAAGTTGGCCAGCCCCACCCCCCAAGGCTATAGCCCACCCGTTTTTGTGGCCTTTTTCCGCTGGACGAACTTGGCGTCCCGGCCTTCGGGCGGGTATTTTTGGGCGCGGCTGTGCCCCGGGCCAATATATGGCACACGGAGTTGACTCGAAAAGTCTCTCTCCATTCCGAGTCCGGCGGACGAAGTGGGCCAGCCCCACCCCCAAGGCTATAGCCCACCCGTTTTTGTGGCCTTTTTCCGCTGGGACGAACTTTGCGCCCGGCCTTCGGGGCGGGTATTTTTGGGCGCGGCTGTGCCCGTGGCCTAGTTTTGGCACACTGAGGTGCCTCACAAAGTCTCGCGCGATCCGAGTCCGGCGGACGAAGTCGGCCAGCCCCACCCCCCAAGGCTATAGCCCACCCGTTTTTGTGGCCTTTTTCCGCTGGACGAACTTGGCGCCCCGGCCTTCGGGCGGGTATTTTTGGGCGCGGCTGTGCCCGCGGCCTATTTTTGGCCCACGGAGGCGCCTCGCAAAGTCTCGCGCCATTCCGAGTCCGGCGGACGAAGTTGGCCAGCCCCACCCCCAAGGCTATAGCCCACCCGTTTTTGTGGCCTTTTTCCGCTGGACGAACTTGGCGCTCCGGCCTTCGGGCTGGTGTTTTTGGGCGCGGCTGTGCCCGCGGCCTATTTTTGGCACACGGAGGTGCCTCGTAAAGTCTCGCGCCATTCCGAGTCCGGCGGACGAAGTTGGCCAGCCCCACCCCCAAGGCTATAGCCCACCTGTTTTTGTGGCCTTTTTCCGCTGAACAGACTTGGCGCCCCAGCCTTCGGGCGGGTATTTTTGGGTGCGGCTGTGCCCATGGCCTATTTTTGGCACACGGTGGCACCTCGCAAAGTTGCGCACCATTCCGAGTCCGGCGGACGAAGTTGGCCACCCCACCCCCCCACGCGATAGCCCCCCCCGTTTTGTGGCCTTGTCCGCTGGACGAACTTGGCGCCCCGGCCTTCGGGCGGGTATTTTTGGGCGCGGCTGTGCCCGCGGCCTATTTTTGGCACACGGAGGTGCCTCGTAAAGTCTCGCGCCATTCCGAGTCCGGCGGACGAAGTTGGCCAGCCCCACCCCCCAAGGCTATAGCCCACCCGTTTTTGTGGCCTTTTTCCGCTGGACGAACTTTGCGCCCCGGCCTTCGGGCGGGTATTTTTGGGCGCGGCTGTGCCCGTGGCCTAGTTTTGGCACACTGAGGTGCCTCACAAAGTCTCGCGCGATCCGAGTCCGGCGGACGAAGTCGGCCAGCCCCACCCCCCAAGGCTATAGCCCACCCGTTTTTGTGGCCTTTTTCCGCTGGACGAATTTGGCGCCCCGGCCTTCGGGCGGGTATTTTGGGCGCGGCTGTGCCCGCGTCCTATTTTTTGCCCACGGAGGCGCCTCGCAAAGTCTCGCGCCATTCCGAGTCCGGCGGACGAAGTTGGCCAGCCCCACCCCCCAAGGCTATAGCCCACCCGTTTTTGTGGCCTTTTTCCGCTGGACGAACTTGGCGCTCCGGCCTTCGGGCTGGTATTTTTGGGCGCGCCTGTGCCCGCGGCCTATTTTTGGCACACGGAGGTGCCTCGTAAAGTCTCGCGCCATTCCGAGTCCGGCGGACGAAGTTGGCCAGCCCCACCCCCCAAGGCTATAGCCCACCCGTTTTTGTGGCCTTTTTCCGCTGGACGAACTTTGCGCCCCGGCCTTCGGGCGGGTATTTTTGGGCGCGGCTGTGCCCGTGGCCTAGTTTTGGCACACTGAGGTGCCTCACAAAGTCTCGCGCGATCCGAGTCCGGCGGACGAAGTCGGCCAGCCCCACCCCCCAAGGCTATAGCCCACCCGTTTTTGTGGCCTTTTTCCGCTGGACGAACTTGGCGCCCCGGCCTTCGGGCGGGTATTTTTGGGCGCGGCTGTGCCCGTGGCCTACTTTTGGCACACTGAGGTGCCTCACAAAGTCTCGCGCGATCCGAGTCCGGCGGACAAAGTCGGCCAGCCCCACCCCCCAAGGCTATAGCCCACCTGTTTTTGTGGACTTATTCCGCTGAACGAACTTGGCGCCCCAGCCTTCGGGCGGGTATTTTTGGGTACGGCTGTGCCCGCGGCCTATTTTTGGCACACGGAGGCGCCTCGAAAAGTCTCGCGCCATTCCGAGTCCGGCGGACGAAGTTGGCCAGCCCCACCCCCCAATGCTATAGCCCACCCGTTTTTCTGGCCTTTTTCCGCTGGACGAACTTGGCGCCCCGGCCTTCGGGCTTTTTATTTTTGGGTGCGGCTATGCCCGTGGCCTAGTTTTGGCACACGGAGGTGCCTCGTAAAGTCTCGCGCCATTCCGAGTCCGGCGGACGAAGTTGGCCAGCCCCACCCCCCAAGGCTATAGCCCACCCGTTTTTGTGGCCTTTTTCCGCTGGACGAACTTGGCGCCCCGGCCTTCGGGCGGGTATTTTTGGGCGCGGCTGTGCCCGCGGCCTATTTTTGGCACACGGAGGTGCCTCGTAAAGTCTCGCGCCATTCCGAGTCCGGCGGACGAAGTTGGCCAGCCCCACCCCCCAAGGCTATAGCCCACCCGTTTTTCTGCCCTTTTTCCGCTGGACGAACTTGGCGCCCCGGCCGTCGGGCGGGTATTTTTGTGCGCGGCTGTGCCCGCGGCCTATTTTTGGCACACGGAGGCGCCTCGCAAAGTCTCGCGCCATTCCGAGTCCGGCGGACGAAGTTGGCCAGCCCCACCCCCCAAGGCTATAGCCCACCCGTTTTTGTGGCCTTTTTCCGCTGGACGAACTTGGCACCCCGGCCTTCGGGCGGGGTATTTTTGGTTGCGGCTGCGCCCGCGGACTATTTTTGGTACACGGAGGCGCCTCCCAAAGTCTCCCGCCATTCCGAGTCCGGCGGACGAAGTTGGCCAGCCCCACCCCCCTAGGCTATAGCCCACCCGTTTTTGTGGCCTTTTTCCGCTGGACGAACATGGCGCCCCGGCCTTCGTGCAGGTATTTTAGGGCGGCTGTGCCATGGCCTATTTTTGGCACACGGAGGTGCCTCGCAAAGTATCGCGCGATCCGAGTCCGGCCGACGAAGTCGCCAGCCCCACAAGGCTATAGCCCACCCGTTTTTGTGGCCTTTTTCCGCTGGACGAACTTGGCGCTCCGGCCTTCGGGCTGGTATTTTTGGGCGCGGCTGTGCCCGCGGCCTATTTTTGGCACACGGAGGTGCCTCGTAAAGTCTCGCGCCATTCCGAGTCCGGCGGACGAAGTTGGCCAGCCCCACCCCCCAAGGCTATAGCCCACCCGTTTTTGTGGCCTTTGTCCGCGGGACGAACTTGGCGCCCCGGCCTTCGGGCGGGTATTTTTGGGCGTGGCTGTGCCCGCAGCCTATTTTTGGCCCACGGAGGCGCCTCGCAAAGTCTTGCGCCATTCCGAGTCCGGCGGACGAAGTTGGCCAGCCCCACCCCCAAGGCTATAGCCCACCCGTTTTTGTGGCCTTTTTCCGCTGGACGAACTTGGCGCCCCGGCCTTCGGGCTGGTATTTTTGGGCGCGGCTGTGCCCTCAGCCTATTTTTGGCACACGGAAATGCCTCGCAAAGTCTCTCGCCATTCCGAGTCCGGCGGACGAAGTTGGCCAGCCGCACCCCCAAGGCTATAGCCCACCCGTTTTTGTGGCCTTTTTTCGCTGGACGAACTAGGCGCTCCGGCCTTCGGGAGGGTATTTTTAGGCGCGGCTGTGCCCGCGGCCGATTTTTGGCACACGGAGGGGCCTCGTAAAGTCTCGCGCCATTCCGAGTCCGGCGGACGAAGTTGGCCAGCCCCACCCCCCAAGGCTATAGCCCACCCGTTTTTGTGGCCTTTTTCCGCTGGACGAACTTGGCGCCCCGGCCTTCGGGCGGGGATTTTTTGGCGCGGCTGTGCCCGCGGCCAATTTTTTGCACACGGAGGCGCCTCGCAAAGTCTCACGCCATTCCGAGTCCGGCGGACGAAGTTGGCCAGCCCCACCCCCCAAGGCTATATAGCCCACCCATTTTTGTGGCCTTTTTCCGCTGGACGAACTTGGCGCCCCGGCCTTCGGGAAGGGTATTTTTGGGCGCGGCTGTGCCCGCGGCCTATTTTTGGCACACGGAAACGCCTCGCAAAGTCTCGCGCCATTCCGAGTCCGGCGGACGAAGTTGGCCAGCCCCACCCCCCAAGGCTATAGCCCACCCGTTTTTCTGCCCTTTTTCCGCTGGACGAACTTGGCGCCCCGGCCGTCGGGCGGGTATTTTTGTGCGCGGCTGTGCCCGCGGCCTATTTTTGGCACACGGAGGCGCCTCGCAAAGTCTCGCGCCATTCCGAGTCCGGCGGACGAAGTTGGCCAGCCCCACCCCCCAAGGCTATAGCCCACCCGTTTTTGTGGCCTTTTTCCGCTGGACGAACTTGGCACCCCGGCCTTCGGGCGGGGTATTTTTGGTTGCGGCTGCGCCCGCGGCCTATTTTTGGTACACGGAGGCGCCTCGCAAAGTCTCCCGCCATTCCGAGTCCGGCGGACGAAGTTGGCCAGCCCCACCCCCCTAGGCTATAGCCCACCCGTTTTTGTGTCCTTTTTCCGCTGGACGAACATGGCGCCCCGGCCTTCGTGCAGGTATTTTTGGGCGCGGCTGTGCCCATGGCCTATTTTTGGCACACGGAGGTGCCTCGCAAAGTCTCGCGCCATTCCGAGTCCGGCGGACGAAGTTGGCCAGCCCCACCCCCCAAGGCTATAGCCCACCCGGTTTTGTGGCCTTTTTCCGCTGGACGAACTTGACGCCCCGGCCTTCGGGGGGGTATTTTTGGACGCGGCTGTGCCCGCGGCATATTTTTAGCACACGGAGGCGCCTCGCAAAGTCTCGCGCCATTCCGAGTCTGGCGGACGAAGTCGGCCAGCCCCACCCCCCAAGGCTATAGCCCACCCGTTTTTGTGGCCTTTTTCCACTGGACGAACTTGGCGCCCCGGCCTTCGGGCGGGTATTTTTGGGCGCGGCTGTCCCCGCGGCCTATTTTTGGCACACGGAGGTGCCTCGCAAAGTCTCGCGCGATTCCGATTCTGGCGGACGAAGTTGGCCAGCCTCACCCCCCAAGGCTATAGCCCACCCATTTTTGTGGCCTTTTTCCGCTGGACGAACTTGGCGCGCCAGCCTTCGGGCGGGTATTTTTGGGCGCGGCTGTGCCCGCGGCCTATTTTTGGCCCACGGAGGCGCCTCGCAAAGTCTCACGCCATTCCGAGTCCGGCGGACAAAGTTGGCCAGCCCCACCCCCCAAGGCTATAGCCCACCCGTTTTTGTGGCCTTTTTCCGCTGGTCGAACTTGGCGGCCCGGCTTTTGGGGGGGAATTTTTGGGCGCGGCTGTGCCCGCGGCCTATTATTGGCACACGGAGGCGCCTCGCAAAGTCTCGCACCATTCCGAGTCCGGCGGACGAAGTTGGCCAGCCCCACCCCCCAAGGCTATAGCCCACCCGTTTTTGTGGCCTTTTTCCGCTGGACGAACTTGGCGCCCCGGCCTTCGGGCGGGTATTCTTGGGCGCGGCTGTACCCGCGGCCTATTTTTGGCACACGGAGGTGCCTCGCAAAGTCTCGCGCCATTCCGAGTCCGGCGGACGAAGTTGGCCAGCCCCACCCCCCAAGACTATAGCCCACCCGTTTTTGTGGCCTTTTTCCGCTGGACGAACTTGGCGCCCCGGCCTTCGGGCGGGTATTTTGGGGCGCTGCTGTGCCCGCGGCCTATTTTTGGCACACGGAGACGCCTCGCAATGTCTCGCGCCATTCCGAGTCCGGCGGACGAAGTTGGCCAGCCCCACCCCCCAAGGCTATAGCCCACCCGTTTTTGTGGCCTTTTTCCGCTGGACGAACTTGGCGCCCCGGCTTTTGGGCGGGAATTTTTGGGCACGGCTGTGCCCGCGGCCTATTTTTGGCACACGGAGACGCCTCGTAGAGTCTCGCGCCATTCCGAGTCCGGCGGACGAAGTTGGCCAGCCCCACCCCCCTAGGCTATAGTCCACCCGTTTTTGTGGCCTTTTTCCGCTGGACGAACTTGGCGCCCCAGCCTTCGGGCGGGTATTTTTGGGCGCGGCTGTGCCCGCAGCCTATTTTTGGCACACGGAGGCGCCTCGGAAAGTCTCGCGGCATTCCGAGTCCGGCGGACGAAGTTGGCCAGCCCCAACCCCCAAGGCTATAGCCCACCCGTTTTTGTGGCCTTTTTCCGCTGGACGAACTTGGCGCCCCGGCCTTCGGGCTGGAATTTTTGGGCGCGGCTGTGGCCGCGGCCTATTATTGGCACACGGAGGTGCCTCGCAAAGTCTCGTACCATTCCGAGTCCGGCGGACGAAGTTGGCCAGCCCCACCCCCAAAGGCTATAGCCCACCCGTTTTTGTGGCCTTTTTCCGCTGGACGAACTTGGCGCCCCGGCCTTCGGGGGTATTTTTGGCGCGGCTGTGCCCTTGCCTATTATTGGCACACGGAGGCGCCTCGCAAAGTCTCGAACCATTCCGAGTCCAGCGGACGAAGTTGGCCAGCCCCTCCCCCAAAGGCTATAGCCCACCCGTTTTTGTGGCCTTTTTCCGCTGGACGAACTTGGCGCCCGGCCTTCGGGGGTATTTTGGGCGCGGCTGTGCCCACCGCCTATTTTTGGCACACAGAGGCGCCTCGGAAAGTCTCGAGCCATTCCGAGTCCGGCGGACGAGTTGGCCAGCCCCACCCCCAAGGCTATAGCCCACCCGTTTTGTGGCCTTTTTCCGCTGGACGAACTTGGCGCCCCAGCCTCGGGCGGGTATTTTAGGCGCGGCTGTGCCCGCGGACTATTTTAGAAACACGGAGCCGCCTCCGAAAGTCACGCGCCATACCGACTCCGCCGGACGAAGTTGGCCAGCCCCACCCCCCAAGGCTATAGCCCACCCGTTTTTGTGGCCTTTTTCCACTGGACGAACTTGGCGCCCCGGCCTTCGGGCGGGTATATTTGGGCGCGGCTGTGCCCGCGGCCTATTTTTGGCTCACGGAGGCGCCTCGCAAAGTCTCGCGCCATTCCGAGTCCGGCGGACGAAGTTGGCCAGCCCCACCCCCCAAGGCTATGGCCCACCCGTTTTTGTGGCCTTTTTCCGCTGGACGAACTTGGCGCCCCGGCCTTCGGGCGGGTATTTTTGGGCGCGGCTGTGCCCGCAGCCTATTTTTGGCACACGGAGGCACCTCGCAAAGTCTCGCGCCATTCCGAGTCCGGCGGACGAAGTTGGTCAGCCCCACCCCCTAAGGCTATAGCCCACCCGTTTTTGTGGCCTTTTTCCGCTGGACGAACTTGGCGCCCCGGCCTTCGGGCGGGTATATTTGGGCGCGGCTGTGCCCGCGGCCTATTTTTGGCACACGGAGGCACCTCGCAAAGTCTCGCGCCATTCCAAGTCCGGCGGACGAAGTTGGCCAGCCCCACCCCCCAAGGCTATAGCCCACCCGTTTTTGTGGCCTTTTTCCGCTGGACGAACTTGGCGCCCCGGCCTTTGGGCGGGTATTTTTGGGCGCTGCTGTGCCCGCGGCCTATTTTTGGCACACGGAGGCGCCTCGCAAAGTCTCGCGCCATTCCGAATCCGGCGGACGAAGTTGGCCTGCCCCACCCCCCAAGGCTATAGCCCACCCGTTTTTGTGGCCTTTTTCCGCTGGACGAACTTGGCGCCCCGGCCTTCGGGCGGGTATTTTTCGGCGCGGCTGTGCCCGCGGCCTATTTTTGGCACACGGAGGCGCCTCGCAAAGTCTCGCGCCATTCCGAGTCCGGCGGACGAAGTTGGCCAGCCCCACCCCCCAAGGCTATAGCCCACCCGTTTTTGTGGCCTTTTTCCGGTGGACGAACTTGGCGCCCCGGCCTTCGGGCGGGAATTTTTGGTCGCGGCTGTGCCCGCGGCCTATTATTGGCACACGGAGGTGCCTCGCAAAGTCTCGCACCATTCCGAGACCGGCGGACGAAGTTGGCCAGCCCCACCCCCCAAGGCTATAGCCCACCCGTTTTTGTGGCCTTTTTCCGCTGGACGAACTTGGCGCCCCGGCCTTCGGGCGGGTATATTTGGGCGCGGCTATGCCCGCGGACTATTTTTGGCACACGGAGGCACCTCGCAAAGTCTCGCGCCATTCCGAGTCCGGCGGACGAAGTTGGCCAGCCCCACCCCCCAGGGTTTAGCCCACCCGTTTTTGTGGCCTTTTTCCGCTGGACGAACTTGGCGCCCCGGCCTTCGGGCGGGTATTTTTGGGCGCGGCTGTGCCCGCGGCCTATTTTTGGCACACGGAGGCACCTCGCAAAGTCTCGCGCCATTCCAAGTCCGGCGGACGAAGTTGGCCAGCCCCACCCCCCAAGGCTATAGCCCACCCGTTTTTGTGGCCTTTTTCCGCTGGACGAACTTGGCGCCCCGGCCTTCGGGTGGGTATATTTGGGCGCGGCTATGCCCGCGGCCTATTTTTGGCACATGGAGGCGCCTTGCAAAGTCTCGCGCCATTCCGAGTCCGGCGGACGAAGTTGGCCAGCCCCACCCCCCAAGGCTATAGCCCACCCGTTTTTGTGGCCTTTTTCCGCTGGACGAACTTGGCGCCCCGGCCTTCGGGCGGGTATTTTTGGGCGCGGCTGTGCCCATGGCCTATTTTTGGCACACGGAGGCACCTCGCAAAGTCTCGCGCCATTCCGAGTCCGGCGGACGAAGTTGGCCAGCCCCACCCCCCAAGGCTATAGCCCACCCTTTTTGTGGCCTTTTTCCGCTGGGACGAACTTGGCGCCCGGCCTTTGGGCGGGTATTTTTGGGCGCTGCTGTGCCCTTTGGCCTATTTTTACAGCACACGGAGGCGCCTCGCAAAGTCTCGCGCCATTCCGAGTCCGGCGGACGAGTTGGCCAGCCCCACCCCCAAGGCTATAGCCCTCCCGTTTTTGTGGCCTTTTTCCGCTGGACGAACTTGGCGCCCCGGCCTTCGGGCGGGTATTTTTCGGCGCGGCTGTGCCCGCAGCCTATTTTTGGCACACGGAGGCACCTCGCAAAGTCTCGCGCTATTCCGAGTCCGGCGGACGAAGTTGGTCAGCCCCACCCCCTAAGGCTATAGCCCACCCGTTTTTGTGGCCTTTTTCCGCTGGACGAACTTGGCGCCCCGGCCTTCGGGCGGGTATTTTTGGGCGCGGCTGTGCCCGCGGCCTATTTTTGGCACACGGAGGCACCTCGCAAAGTCTCGCGCCATTCCAAGTCCGGCGGACGAAGTTGGCCAGCCCCACCCCCCAAGGCTATAGCCCACCCCTTTTTGTGGCCTTTTTCCGCTGGACGAACTTGGCGCCCCAGCCTTCGGGCGGGTATTTTTGGGCGCGGCTGTGCCCGCGGCCTATTTTTGGCACACGGAGGTGCCTCGCAAAGTCTCGCGCCATTCCGAGTCCGGCGGACGAAGTTGGCCAGGCCCACCCCCCAAGGCTATAGCCCACCCCCCAAGGCTATAGCCCACCCGTTTTTGTGGCCTTTTTCTGCTGGACGAACTTGGCGCCACGGCCTTCGGGCGGGAATTTTTGGGCGCGGCTGTGCCCGCGGCCTATTTATACCACACGGAGGCGCCTCGCAATGTCTCGCGCCATTCCGAGTCCGGCGGACGAAGTTGGCCAGCCCCACCCCCCAAGGCTATAGCCCACCCGTTTTTGTGGCGTTTTACCGCTGGACGAACTTGGCGCCCCGGCCTTCGGGCGGGTATTTTTGGGCGCGGCTGTGCCCGCGACCTATTTTTGGCACACGGAGGCGCCTCGCAAAGTCTCACGCCATTCCGAGTCCGGCGGACGAAGTTGGCCAGCCCCACCCCCCAAGGCTATAGCCCACCCGTTTTTGTGGCCTTTTTCCGCTGGGACGAACTTGGCGCCCGGACTTCGGGGGGTATTTTTGGGCGCGGCTGTGCCCGCGGCCTATTTTTGGCACACGGAGGCGCCTCGCAAAGTCTCGCGCCATTCCGAGTCCGGCGGACGAAGTTGGCCAGCCCCACCCCCCAAGGCTATAGCCCACCCGTTTTTGTGGCCTTTTTCCGCTGGACGAACTTGGCACCCCGGACTTCGGGGGGGTATTTTTGGGCGCGGCTGTGCCCGCGGCCTATTTTTGGCACACGGAGGCACCTCGCAAAGTCTCGAGCCATTCCGAATCCGGCGGACGAAGTTGGCCAGCCCCACCCCCCAAGGCTATAACCCACCCGTTTTTGTGGCGTTTTTCCGCTGGACGAACTTGGCGCAACGGCCTTCGGGCAGGTATTTTTGGGCGCGGCTGTGCCCCCGGCCTATTTTTGGCACACGGAGGTGCCTCGCAAAGTCTCGCACCATTCCGAGTCCGGCGGACGAAGTGGGCCAGCCCCACCCCCCAAGGCTATAGCCCACCCGTTTTTGTGGACTTTTTCCGCTGGACGAACTTGGCGCAACGGCCTTCGGGCAGGTATTTTTGGCGCGGCTGTGCCCGCGGCCTATTTTTGCACACGGAGGTGCCTCGCAAAATCTCGCACCATTCCGAGTCCGAGGCGGACGAAGTGGGCCAGCCCCACCCCCAAGGCTATAGCCCACCCGTTTTGTGGCCTTTTTCCGCTGGGACGAACTTGGCGCCCGGCCTTCGGGCGGGGTATTTTTGGGCGCGGCTGTGCCCGCGGCCGATTTTTGGCACACGGATGTGCCTCGCAAAGTCTCGCGCCATTCCGAGTCCGGCGGACGAAGTTGGCCAGGCCCACCCCCCAAGGCTATAGCCCACCCCCCAAGGCTATAGCCCACCCGTTTTTGTGGCCTTTTTCTGCTGGACGAACATGGCGCCCCGGCCTTCGGACGGGTATTTTTGGGCGCGGCTGTGCCCGCGGCCTATTTATACCACACGGAGGCGCCTCGCAATGTCTCGCGCCATTCCGAGTCCGGCGGACGAAGTTGGCCAGCCCCACCCCCCAAGGCTATAGCCCACCCGTTTTTGTGGCGTTTTACCGCTGGACGAACTTGGCGCCCCGGACTTCGGGGGGCTATTTTTAAGCGTGCTGTGCCCGTGCCTATTTTTGGCACACGGAGGCGCCTTGCAAAGTCTCGCGCCATTCGAATCCGGCGGACGAAGTTGGCCAGCCCCACCCCAAGGCTATAGCCCACCCGTTTTTGTGGCCTTTTTCCGCTGGGCCGAACTTGGCGCAACGGCCTTCGGGCAGGTATTTTGGGCGCGGCTGTGCCCGCCGGCCAATTTTGGTACACGGAGGCGCCTCGCAAAGTCTCGCGACGGTCCGGGTACGGCGGACGAAGTGGGCCAGCCCCACCCCCAAGGCTATAGCCCACCCGTTTTGTGGCCTTTTCCGCTGGGACGAACTTGGCGCCCGGCCTTCGGGCGGGTATTTTTGGGCGCAGCTGTGCCCATGCTGCCTATTTTTGGCACACGGAGGCGCCTTGCAAAGTCTCGCGCCATTCCGAGTCCGCGGACGAGTTGGCCAGGCCCACCCCCCAAGGCTATAGGCCACCCCCCAAGGCTATAGCCCACCCGTTTTTGTGGCCTTTTTCTGCTGGACGAACTTGGCGCCCCGGCCTTCGGGCGGGTATTTTTGGGCGCGGCTGTGCCCGCGGCCTATTTTTGGCACACGTAGGCGCCTCACAAAGTCTCGCGCCATTCCGAGTCCGGCGGACGAAGTTGGCCAGCCCCACCCCCCAAGGCTATAGCCCACCCGTTTTTGTGGCCTTTTTCCGGTGGACGAACTTGGCGCCCCGGCCTTCGGATGGGTATTTTTGGGCTCGGCTGTGCCCGCGGCCTATTTTTGGCACACGGAGGCACCATGCAAAGTCTCACGCCATTCCGAGTCCGGCGGACGAAGTTGGCCAGCCCCATCCCCCAAGGCTATAGCCCACCCGTTTTTGTGGCCTTTTTCCGCTGGACGAACTTGGCGCCCCAGTCTTCGGACGGGTATTTTTGGGCGCGGCTGTGCCCGCGGCCTATTTTTGGCACACGGAGGCGCCTCGCAAAGTCTCGCGACATTCCGAGTCCGGCGGACGAAGTTGGCCAGCCCCACCCCCCAAGGCTATAGCCCACCCGTTTTTGTGACCTTTTTCCGCTGGACGAACTTGGCGCCCCGGCCTTCGGGCGGGTATTTTTGGGCGCGGCTGTGCCCGCGGCATATTTTTGGCACACGGAGGCGCCTCACAAAGTCTCGCGCCATTCCGTGTCCGGCGGACGAAGTCGCCAGCCCCACCCCCAAGGCTATAGCCCACCCGTTTTGTGGCCTTTTTCCGCTGGGACGAACTTGGCGCGCCGGCCTTCGGGCGGGTATTTTTGGGCGCGGCTGTGCCCGCGGCCTATTTTTGGCACACGGAGGCACCTCGCAAAGTCTCTCGCCATTCCGAGTCCGGCGGACGAAGTTGGCCAGCCCCACCCCCCAAGGCTATAGCCCACCCGTTTTTGTGGCCTTTTTCCGGTGGACGAACTTGGCGCCCCGGCCTTCGGGTGGGTATTTTTGGGCGTGGCTGTGCCCGCGGCCTATTTTTGGCACACGGAGGCACCATGCAAAGTCAAGTCTCACGCCATTCCGAGTCCGGCGGACGGAGTTGGCCAGCCCCACCCCCCAAGGCTATAGCCCACCCGTTTTTGTGGCCTTTTTCCGCTGGACGAACTTGGCGCCCCAGCCTTCGGGTGGGTATTTTTGGGCGCGGCTGTGCCCGCGGCCTATTTTTGGCACACGGAGGCGCCTCGCAAAGTCTCGCGCCATTCCGAGTCTGGCGGACGAAGTTGGCCAGCCCCACCCCCCAAGGCTATAGCCCACCCGTTTTTGTGGCCTTTTTCCGCTGGACGAACTTGGCGCCGCGGCCTTCGGGCGGGCATTTTTGGGAGCGGCTGTGCCCGCGGCCTATTTTTGGCACACGGTGGCACCTCGCAAAGTCTCGCGCCATTCCGAGTCCGGCGGACGAAGTTGGCCAGCCCCACCCCCCAAGGCTGTAGCCCACCCATTTTTGTGGCCTTTTTCCGCTGGACGAACTTGGCGCCCCGGCCTTCGGGCGGGTATTTTTGGGCGCGGCTGTGCCCGCGGCCTATTTTTGGCACACGGAGGTGCCTCGCAAAGTCTCGCGCCATTCCGAGTCCGGTGGACGAAGTTGGCCAGCCCCACCCCCCAAGGCTATAGCCCACCCGTTTTTGTGGCCTTTTTCCGCTGGACGAACTTGGCGCCCCGGCCTTCGGGCGGGTATTTTTGGGTGCGGCTGTGCCCACTGCCTTTTTTTGGCACACGGAGGCGCCTCGCAAAGTCTCGCGCCATTCCGAATCCGGCGGACGAAGTTGGCCAGCCCCACCCCCCAAGGCTATAGCCCACCCGTTTTTGTTGTCTTTTTCCGCTGGACGAACTTGGCGCAACGGCCTTCGGGCAGGTATTTTTGGGCGCGGCTTTGCCCGCGGCCTATTTTTGGCACACGGAGGCACCTCGCAAAGTCTCGCGCCATTCCGAGTCCGGCGGACGAAGTGGGCCAGCCCCACCCCCCAAGGCTATAGCCCACCCGTTTTTGTGGCCTTTTTCCGCTGGACGAACTTGGCGCCCCAGGCTTCGGGCGGGTATTTTTGGGCGCGGCTGTGCCCGCGGCCTATTTTTGGCACACGGAGGTGCCTCGCAAAGTCTCGCGCCATTCCGAGTCCGGCGGACGAAGTTGGCCAGGCCCACCCCCCAAGGCTATAGCCCACCCCCCAAGGCTATAGCCCACCCGTTTTTGTGGCCTTTTTCTGCTGGACGAACTTGGCGCCCCGGCCTTCGGGCGGGAATTTTTGGGCGCGGCTGTGCCCACGGCCTATTTATACCACACGGAGGCGCCTCGCAGTGTCTCGCGCCATTCCGAGTCCGGCGGACGAAGTTGGCCAGCCCCACCCCCCAAGGCTATAGCCCACCCGTTTTTGTGGCGTTTTACCGCTGGACGAACTTGGCGCCCCGGCCTTCGGGCGGGTATTTTTGGGCGCGGCTGTGCCCGCGACCTATTTTTGGCACACGGAGGCGCCTCGCAAAGTCTCACGCCATTCCGAGTCCGGCGGACGAAGTTGGCCAGCCCCACCCCCCAAGGCTATAGCCCACCCGTTTTTGTGGCCTTTTTCCACTGGACGAACTTGGCGCCCCGGACTTCGGGGGGGTATTTTTGGGCGCGGCTGTGCCCGCGGCCTATTTTTGGCACACGGAGGCGCCTCGCAAAGTCTCGAGCCATTCCGAATCCGGCGGACGAAGTTGGCCAGCCCCACCCCCCAAGGCTATAACCCACCCGTTTTTGTGGCCTTTTTCCGCTGGACGAACTTGGCGCAACGGCCTTCGGGCAGGTATTTTTGGGCGCGGCTGTGCCCCGGGCCGGATTATGGCACACGGAGGCGCCTCGCAAAGTCTCGCCCCATTCCGAGTCCGGCGGACGAAGTGGGCCAGCCCCACCCCCCAAGGCTATAGCCCACCCGTTTTTGTGGCCTTTTTCCGCTGGACGAACTTGGCGCCCCGGCCTTCGGGCGGGTATTTTTGGGCGCGGCTGTGCCGCTGCCCGATTTTTGGCACACGGATGTGCCTCGCAAAGTCTCGCGCCATTCCGAGTCCGGCGGACGAAGTTGGCCAGGCCCACCCCCCAAGGCTATAGCCCACCCCCCCAGGCTATGGCCCACCCGGTGTTGTGGCCTTTTTCTGCTGGACCAGACTTGGCGCCCGGCCTTCGGGCGGGTATTTTTGGCGCGGCTGTGCCCCGCGGCCTATTTATACCACACGGAGGCGCCTCGCAATGTCTCCCGCCATTCCGAGTCCGGGCGGAAGTTGGCCAGCCCCACCCCCCAAGGCTATAGCCCACCCGTTTTTGTGGCGTTTTACCGCTGGACGAACTTGGCGCCCCGGACTTCGGGGGGCTATTTTTGGGCGCGGTTGTGCCCGCGGCCTATTTTTGGCACACGGAGGCGCCTTGCAAAGTCTCGCGCCATTCCGAATCCGGCGGACGAAGTTGGCCAGCCCCACCCCCCAAGGCTATAGCCCACCCGTTTTTGTGGCCTTTTTCCGCTGGACGAACTTGGCGCAACGGCCTTCGGGCAGGTATTTTTGGCGCGGCTGTGCCCGCGGCCAATTTTGGTACACGGAGGCGCCTCGCAAAGTCTCGCGCCATTCCGAGTCCGGGCGGACGAAGTGGGCCAGCCCCACCCCCAAGGCTATAGCCCACCCGTTTTTGTGGCCTTTTTCCGCTGGGACGAACTTGGCGCCCGGCCTTGGGCCGGTATTTTTGGGCGCAGCTGTGCCCGCTGACCTATTTTGGGCTCACGGAGGCGCCTTGCAAAGTCTCGCGCCATTCCGAGTCCGGCGGACGAGTTGGCCAGGTCCACCCCCAAGGCTATAGGCCACCCCCAAGGCTATAGCCCACCCGTTTTGTGGCCTTTTTCTGCTGGACGAACTTGGCGCCCGGCCTTCGGGCGGGTATTTTTGGCGCGGCTGTGCCCGCTGGCCTACCCAGCACACGTAGGCGCCTCACAAAGTCTCGCGCCATTCCGAGTCCGGCGGACGAAGTTGGCCAGCCCCACCCCCCAAGGCTATAGCCCACCCGTTTTTGTGGCCTTTTTCCGGTGGACGAACTTGGCGCCCCGGCCTTCGGATGGGTATTTTTGGGCGCGGCTGTGCCCTTTGGCCTATTTTTGGCACACGGAGGCACCATGCAAAGTCTCACGCCATTCCGAGTCCGGCGGACGGTTGGCCAGCCGCACCCCCAAGGCGATAACCCCACCCGTTTTGTGGCCTTTTTCCGCTGGACGAACTTCGCGCCCCAGTCTTGGACGGGTATTTTGGGCGCGGCTGTCACCGCGTCCTATTTTTGGCACACGGAGGCGCCTCGCAAAGACACGCGACATTAAGAGACCGGAGGACGAAGTGGGCCAGCCCCACCCCCCAAGGCTATAGCCCACCCGTTTTTGTGACCTTTTTCCGCTGGACGAACTTGGCGCCCCGGCCTTCGGGCGGGTATTTTTGGGCGCGGCTGTGCCCGCGGCATATTTTTGGCACACGGAGGCGCCTCACAAAGTCTCGCGCCATTCCGAGTCCGGCGGACGAAGTCGGCCAGCCCCACCCCCCAAGGCTATAGCCCACCCGTTTTTGTGGCCTTTTTCCGCTGGACGAACTTGGCGCCCCGGCCTTCGGGCTGGTATTTTTTGGCGCGGCTGTGCCCGCGGCCTATTTTTGGCACACGGAGGCGCCTCGCAAAGTCTCGCGCCATTCCGAGTCCGGCGGACGAAGTTGGCCAGCCCCACCCCCCAAGGCTATAGCCCACCCGTTTTTGTGGCCTTTTTCCGGTGGACGAACTTGGCGCCCCGGCCTTCGGGTGGGTATTTTTGGGCGTGGCTGTGCCCGCGGCCTATTTTTGGCACACGGAGGCACCATGCAAAGTCAAGTCTCACGCCATTCCGAGTCCGGCGGACGGAGTTGGCCAGCCCCACCCCCCAAGGCTATAGCCCACCCGTTTTTGTGGCCTTTTTCCGCTGGACGAACTTGGCGCCCCAGCCTTCGGGTGGGTGTTTTTGGGCGCGGCTGTGCCCGCGGCCTATTTTTGGCACACGGAGGCGCCTCGCAAAGTCTCGCGCCATTCCGAGTCCGGCGGACGAAGTGGGCCAGCCCCACCCCCCAAGGCTATAGCCCACCCGTTTTTGTGGCCTTTTTCCGCTGGACGAACTTGGCGCCCCCGGCTTCGGGCGGGTATTTTTGGGGGCGGCTGTGCCCGCGGCCTATTTTTGGCAAACAGAGGCACCTCGCAAAGTCTCGCGCCATTCCGAGTCCGGCGGACAAAGTTGGCCAGCCCCACCCCCCAAGGCTATAGCCCACCCGTTTTTGTGACCTTTTTCCGCTGGACGAACTTGGCGCCCCGGCCTTCGGGCTGGTATTTTTGGGCGCGGCTGTGCCCGCGGCATATTTTTGGCACACGGAGGCGCCTCACAAAGTCTCGCGCCATTCCGAGTCCGGCGGACGAAGTTGGCCAGCCCCACCCCCCAAGGCTATAGCCCACCCG
Organism: Citrus cavaleriei; assembly: GCA_030448935.1. Classification (NCBI taxonomy): domain Eukaryota; kingdom Viridiplantae; phylum Streptophyta; class Magnoliopsida; order Sapindales; family Rutaceae; genus Citrus; species Citrus cavaleriei. Next base: position 281,031 of record JAUJEM010000087.1, read on the forward strand.
TTTTTGTGGCCTTTTTCCGCTGGACGAACTTGGCGCCCCGGCCTTCGGGCGGGTATTTTTGGGCGCGGCTGTGCCCGCGGCCTATTGTTGGCACACGGAGGCGCCTCGCAAAGTCTCGTGCCATTCCGAGTCCGGCGGACGAAGTGGGCCAGCCCCACCCCCCAAGGCTATAGCCCACCCGTTTTTGTGGCCTTTTTCCGCTGGACGAACTTGGCGCCCCGGCCTTTGGGCGGGTATTTTTGGGCGCGCCTGTGCCCGCAGCCTATTTTTGCCACGCGGAGGCACCTCGCAAAGTCTCGCGCCATTCCGAGTCCGGCGGACGAAGTTGGCCAGCCCCACCCCCCAAGGCTATATCCCACCCGTTTTTGTGGCCTTTTTCCGCTGGACGAACTTGGCGCCCCGGCCTTCGGGCGGGTATTTTTGGACGTGGCTGTGCCCGCGGCCTATTTTTGGCACACGGAGGCGCCTCGCAAAGTCTCGTGCCATTCCGAGTCCGGCGGACGAAGTGGGCCAGCCCCACCCCCCAAGGCTATAGCCCACCCGTTTTTGTGGCCTTTTTCCGGTGGACGAACTTGGCGCCCCGGCCTTCGGGCGGGTATTTTTGGGCGCGCCTGTGCCCGCATTCTATTTTTGGCACGCGGAGGCACCTCGCAAAGTCTCGCGCCATTCCGAGTCCGGCGGACGAAGTCGGCCAGCCCCACCCCCAAGGCTATAGCCCACCCGTTTTTGTGGCCTTTTTCCGCTGGACGAACTTGGCGCCCCGGCCTTCGGGCGGGTATTTTTGGGCGTGGCTGTGCACGCAGCCTATTTTTGGCACACGGAGGCGCCTCACAAAGTCTCGCGCCATTCCGAGTCCGGCGGACGAAGTCGGCCAGCCCCACCCCCAAGGCTATAGCCCACCCGTTTTTGTGGCCTTTTTCCGCTGGACGAACTTGGCGCCCCGGCCTTCGGGCTAGTATTTTTGGGCGCGCCTGTGCCCGCGGCCTATTTTTGGCACACGGAGGCACCTCGCAAAGTCTCGCGCCATTCTGAGTCCGGCGGACGAAGTTGGCCAGCCCCACCCCCCAAGGCTATAGCCCACCCGTTTTTGTGGCCTTTTTCCGCTGGACGAACTTGGCGCCCCGGCCTTCGGGCGGGTATTTTTGGGCGTGGCTGTGCCCGCGGCCTATTTTTGGCACACAGAGGTGCCTCGCAAAGTCTCGTGCCATTCCGAGTCCGGCGGACGAAGTGGGCCAGCCCCACCCCCCAAGGCTATAGCCCACCCGTTTTTGTGGCCTTTTTCCGGTGGACGAACTTGGCGCCCCGGCCTTCGGGCGGGTATTTTTGGGCGCGGCTGTGCCCGCGGCCTATTTTTGGCACACGGAGGCACCATGCAAAGTCTCACGCCATTCCGAGTCCGGCGGACGAAGTTGGCCAGCCCCACCCCCCAAGGCTATAGCCCACCCGTTTTTGTGGCCTTTTTCCGCTGGACGAACTTGGCGCCCCAGTCTTCGGACGGGTATTTTTGGGCGCGGCTGTGCCCGCGGCCTATTTTTGGCACACGGAGGCGCCTCGCAAAGTCTCGCGACATTCCGAGTCCGGCGGACGAAGTTGGCCAGCCCCACCCCCCAAGGCTATAGCCCACCCGTTTTTGTGGCCTTTTTCCGCTGGACGAACTTGGCGCCCCGGCCTTCGGGCGGGTATTTTTGGGTGCGGCTGTTCCCGCGGCCTATTTTTGGCACATGAAGGCGCCTCGCAAAGTCTAGCGCCATTCCGCGTCCGGCGGACGAAGTTGGCCAGCCCCAGCCCCCAAGGCCATAGCCCACCCGTTTTTGTGGCCTTTTGCCGCTGGACGAACTTGGCGCCCCGGCCTTCGGGTGGGTATTTTTGGGCGCGGCTGTGCCCGCGGCCTATTTTTGGCACACGGAGGCACCATGCAAAGTCTCACGCCATTCCGAGTCCGGCGGACGAAGTTGGCCAGCCCCACCCCCCAAGGCTATAGCCCACCCGTTTTTGTGGCCTTTTTCCGCTGGACGAACTTGGCGCCCCAGTCTTCGGACGGGTATTTTTGGGCGCGGCTGTGCCCGCGGCCTATTTTTGGCACACGGAGGCGCCTCGCAAAGTCTCACGCCATTCCGAGTCCGGCGGACGAAGTTGGCCAGCCCCACCCCCCAAGGCTATAGCCCACCCGTTTTTGTGGCCTTTTTCCACTGGACGAACTTGGCGCCCCGGACTTCGGGGGGGTATTTTTGGGCGCGGCTGTGCCCGCGGCCTATTTTTGGCACACGGAGGCGCCTCGCAAAGTCTCGAGCCATTCCGAATCCGGCGGACGAATTTGGCCAGCCCCACCCCCCAAGGCTATAACCCACCCGTTTTTGTGGCCTTTTTCCACTGGACGAACTTGGCGCAACGGCCTTCGGGCAGGTATTTTTGGGCGCGGCTGTGCCCGCGGCCTATTTTTGGCACACGGAGGCGCCTCGCAAAGTCTCGCACCATTCCGAGTCCGGCGGACGAAGTGGGCCAGCCCCACCCCCCAAGGCTATAGCCCACCCGTTTTTGTGGCCTTTTTCCGCTGGACGAACTTGGCGCCCCGGCCTTCGGGCGGGTATTTTTGGGCGCGGCTGTGGCCGCGGCCGATTTTTGGCACACGGATGTGCCTCGCAAAGTCTCGCGCCATTCCGAGTCCGGCGGACGAAGTTGGCCAGGCCCACCCCCCAAGGCTATAGCCCACCCCCCAAGGCTATAGCCCACCCGTTTTTGTGGCCTTTTTCTGCTGGACGAACTTGGCGCCCCGGCCTTCGGGCGGGTATTTTTGGGCGCGGCTGTGCCCGCGGCCTATTTATACCGCACGGAGGCGCCTCGCAATGTCTCGCGCCATTCCGAGTCCGGCGGACGAAGTTGGCCAGCCCCACCCCCCAAGGCTATAGCCCACCCGTTTTTGTGGCGTTTTACCGCTGGACGAACTTGGCGCCCCGGACTTCGGGGGGCTATTTTTGGGCGCGGTTGTGCCCGCGGCCTATTTTTGGCACACGGAGGCGCCTTGCAAAGTCTCGCGCCATTCCGAATCCGGCGGACGAAGTTGGCCAGCCCCACCCCCCAAGGCTATAGCCCACCCGTTTTTGTGGCCTTTTTCCGCTGGACGAACTTGGCGCAACGGCCTTCGGGCAGGTATTTTTGGGCGCGGCTGTGCCCGCGGCCAATTTTTGGTACACGGAGGCGCCTCGCAAAGTCTCGCGCCATTCCGAGTCCGTCGGACGAAGTGGGCCAGCCCCACCCCCCAAGGCTATAGCCCACCCGGGTTTGTGGGCTTTTTCCGCTGGGCGAACTGGGCGCCCGGCCTTCGGGCGCTATTTTTGGGCGCGGCTGTGCCCGCGGCCAATTTTTGGTACACGGAGGCGCCTCGCATAGTCTCGCGCCATTCCGAGTCCGGCGGACGAAGTTGGCCAGCCCCACCCCCCAAGGCAATAGCCCAGTCGTTTTTGTGGCCTTTTTCCGCTGGACGAACTTGGCGCCGCGGCCGTCGGGCGGGCATTTTTGGGCGCGGCTGTGCCCGCGGCCTATTGTTGGCACACGTAGGCGCCTCGCAAAGTCTCGCGCCATTCCGAGTCCGGCGGACGAAGTTGGCCAGCCCCACCCCCCAAGGCTATAGCCCACCCGTTTTTGTGGCCTTTTTCCGCTGGACGAACTTGGCGCCCCGGCCTTCGGATGGGTATTTTTGGGCGCGGCTGTGCCCGCGGCCTATTTTTGGCACACGGAGGCACCATGCAAAGTCTCACGCCATTCCGAGTCCGGCGGACGAAGTTGGCCAGCCGCACCCCCCAAGGCTATAGCCCACCCGTTTTTGTGGCCTTTTTCCGCTGGACGAACTTCGCGCCCCAGTCTTCGGACGGGTATTTTTGGGCGCGGCTGTGCCCGCGGCCTATTTTTGGCACACGGAGGCGCCTCGCAAAGTCTCGCGACATTCCGAGTCCGGCGGACGAAGTTGGCCAGCCCCACCCCCCAAGGCTATAGCCCACCCGTTTTTGTGACCTTTTTCCGCTGGACGAACTTGGCGCCCCGGCCTTCGGGCGGGTATTTTTGGGCGCGGCTGTGCCCGCGGCATATTTTTGGCACACGGAGGCGCCTCACAAAGTCTCGCGCCATTCCGAGTCCGGCGGACGAAGTCGGCCAGCCCCACCCCCCAAGGCTATAGCCCACCCGTTTTTGTGGCCTTTTTCCGCTGGACGAACTTGGCGCCTCGGCCTTCGGGCTGGTATTTTTGGGCGCGGCTGTGCCCGCGGCCTATTTTTGGCACACGGAGGCGCCTCGCAAAGTCTCGCGCCATTCCGAGTCCGGCGGACGAAGTTGGCCAGCCCCACCCCCCAAGGCTATAGCCCACCCGTTTTTGTGGCCTTTTTCCGGTGGACGAACTTGGCGCCCCGGCCTTCGGGTGGGTATTTTTGGGCGTGGCTGTGCCCGCGGCCTCTTTTTTGGCACACGGAGGCACCATGCAAAGTCAAGTCTCACGCCATTCCGAGTCCGGCGGACGGAGTTGGCCAGCCCCACCCCCCAAGGCTATAGCCCACCCGTTTTTGTGGCCTTTTTCCGCTGGACGAACTTGGCGCCCCAGCCTTCGGGTGGGTATTTTTGGGCGCGGCTGTGCCCGCGGCCTATTTTTGGCACACGGAGGCGCCTTGCAAAGTCTCGCGCCATTCCGAGTCCGGCGGACGAAGTGGGCCAGCCCCACCCCCCAAGGCTATAGCCCACCCGTTTTTGTGGCCTTTTTCCGCTGGACGAACTTGGCGCCCCAGTCTTCGGGCGGGTATTTTTGGGTGCGCCTGTGCCCGCGGCCTATTTTTGGCACACGGAGGCACCTCGCAAAGTCTCGCGCCATTCCGAGTCCGGCGGACGAAGTTGGCCAGCCCCACCCCCCAAGGCTATAGCCCACCCGTTTTTGTGGCCTTTTTCCGCTGGACGAACTTGGCGCCCCGGCCTTCGGGCTGGTATTTTTGGGCGCGGCTGTGCCCGCGGCATATTTTTGGCACACGGAGGCGCCTCACAAAGTCTCGCGCCATTCCGAGTCCGGCGGACGAAGTTGGCCAGCCCCACCCCCCAAGGCTATAGCCCACCCGTTTTTGTGGCCTTTTTCCGCTGGACGAACTTGGCGCCCCGGCCTTCGGGCGGGTATTTTTGGGCGCGGCTGTGCCCGCGGCCTATTGTTGGCACACGGAGGCGCCTCGCAAAGTCTCGTGCCATTCCGAGTCCGGCGGACGAAGTGGGCCAGCCCCACCCCCCAAGGCTATAGCCCACCCGTTTTTGTGGCCTTTTTCCGGTGGACGAACTTGGCGCCCCGGCCTTTGGGCGGGTATTTTTGGGCGCGCCTGTGCCCGCAGCCTATTTTTGCCACGCGGAGGCACCTCGCAAAGTCTCGCGCCATTCCGAGTCCGGCGGACGAAGTTGGCCAGCCCCACCCCCCAAGGCTATATCCCACCCGTTTTTGTGGCCTTTTTCCGCTGGACGAACTTGGCGCCCCGGCCTTCGGGCGGGTATTTTTGGACGTGGCTGTGCCCGCGGCCTATTTTTGGCACACGGAGGCGCCTCGCAAAGTCTCGTGCCATTCCGAGTCCGGCGGACGAAGTGGGCCAGCCCCACCCCCCAAGGCTATAGCCCACCCGTTTTTGTGGCCTTTTTCCGGTGGACGAACTTGGCGCCCCGGCCTTCGGGCGGGTATTTTTGGGCGCGCCTGTGCCCGCATTCTATTTTTGGCACGCGGAGGCACCTCGCAAAGTCTCGCGCCATTCCGAGTCCGGCGGACGAAGTTGGCCAGCCCCACCCCCCAAGGCTATAGCCCACCCGTTTTTGTGGCCTTTTTCCGCTGGACGAACTTGGCGCCCCGGCCTTCGGGCGGGTATTTTTGGGCGTGGCTGTGCTCGCAGCCTATTTTTGGCACACGGAGGCGCCTCACAAAGTCACGCGCCATTCCGAGTCCGGCGGACGAAGTCGGCCAGCCCCACCCCCAAGGCTATAGCCCACCCGTTTTTGTGGCCTTTTTCCGCTGGACGAACTTGGCGCCCCGGCCTTCGGGCTGGTATTTTAGGCGCGCCTGTGCCCGCTGACCTATTTTTGGCACGGAGGCGTCTCGCGAAGTCTCGCGCCATTCCGAGTCCGGCGGACGAAGTTGGCCAGCCCCAACCCCCTAGGCCATAGCCCACCCGTTTTTGTGGCCTTTTTCCGCTGGACGAACTTGGCGCCCCGGCCTTCGGGCGGGTATTTTTGGCCTTGGCTGTGCCCGCGGCCTATTTTGGCACACAGAGGCGCCTCGCAAAGTCTCGCGCCATTCCGAGTCCGGCGGACGAAGTGGGCCAGCCCCACCCCCCAAGGCTATAGCCCACCCGTTTTTGTGGCCTTTTTCCGCTGGACGAACTTGGCGCCCGGCCTTGGGCGGGTATTTTTGGCGCGGCTGTGCCCGCGGCCTATTTTTGGCACACGGAGGCACCATGCAAAGTCTCACGCCATTCCGAGTCCGGCGGACGAAGTTGGCCAGCCCCACCCCCCAATGCTATAGCCCACCCGTTTTTGTGGCCTTTTTCCGCTGGACGAACTTGGCGCCCCAGTCTTCGGACGGGTATTTTTGGGCGCGGCTGTGCCCGCGGCCTATTTTTGGCACACGGAGGCGCCTCGCAAAGTCTCGCGACATTCCGAGTCCGGCGGACGAAGTTGGCCAGCCCCACCCCCCAAGGCTATAGCCCACCCGTTTTTGTGGCCTTTTTCCGCTGGACGAACTTGGCGCCCCGGCCTTCGGGCGGGTATTTTTGGGTGCGGCTGTTCCCGCGGCCTATTTTTGGCACACGAAGGCGCCTCGCAAAGTCTAGCGCCATTCCGCGTCCGGCGGACGAAGTTGGCCAGCCCCAGCCCCCAAGGCCATAGCCCACCCGTTTTTGTGGCCTTTTGCCGCTGGACGAACTTGGCGCCCCGGCCTTCGGGTGGGTATTTTTGGGCGCGGCTGTGCCCGCGGCCTATTTTTGGCACACGGAGGCACCATGCAAAGTCTCACGCCATTCCGAGTCCGGCGGACGAAGTCGGCCAGCCCCACCCCCCAAGGCTATAGCCCACCCGTTTTTGTGGCCTTTTTCCGCTGGACGAACTTGGCGCCCCAGTCTTCGGACGGGTATTTTTGGGCGCGGCTGTGCCCGCGGCCTATTTTTGGCACACGGAGGCGCCTCGCAAAGTCTCGCGACATTCCGAGTCCGGCGGACGAAGTTGGCCAGCCCCACCCCCCAAGGCAATAGCCCACCCGGTTTTGTGGCCTTTTTCCGCTGGACGAACTTGGCGCCCCGGCCTTCGGGCGGGTATTTTTGGGTGCGGCTGTTCCCGCGGCCTATTTTTGGCACACGAAGGCGCCTCGCAAAGTCTAGCGCCATTCCGCGTCCGGCGGACGAAGTTGGCCAGCCCCAGCCCCCAAGGCCATAGCCCACCCGTTTTTGTGGCCTTTTGCCGCTGGACGAACAGCGCCCGGCCTTCGGGTGGGTATTTTTGGGCGTGGCTGTGCCCGCGGCCTATTTTTGGCACACGGAGGCGCCTCACAAAGTCTCGCGCCATTCGGAGTCCGGCGGACGAAGTTGGCCAGCCCCACCCCCCAAGGCCATAGCCCACCCGTTTTTGTGGCCTTTTGCCGCTGGACGAACTTGGCGCCCCGGCCTTCGGACGGGTATTTTGGGCGCGGCTGTGCCATGGCCTATTTTTGCACACGGAGGCGCCTCGCAAAGTCTCGCGCCATTCCGAGTCCGGCGGACGAAGTTGGCCAGCCCCACCGCCCAAGACTATAGCCCACCCGTTTTTGTGGCCTTTTTCCGCTGGACGAACTTGGCGCCCCGGCCTTCGGGCGGGTATTTTGACGCGGCTGTGCCCGCGGCCTATTTTTGGCACACGGAGGCACCTCGCAAACCTCGCACAATTCCGAGTCCGGCGGAAGAAGTTGGCCAGCCCCACCCCCCAAAGTTATAGCCCACCCGTTTTTGTGGCCTTTTTGCGCTGGACGTACTTGGCGCCCCGGCCTTCGGGCGGGTAATTTTTGGCGCGCCTGTGCCGCGGGTCTATTTTTTGGCACACGGAGGCGCCTCACAAATTCTCGCTCCATTCCGAGTCCGGCGGACGAAGTTGGCCAGCCCCACCCCCCAACGCTATACCCCACCCGTTTTTGTGGCCTTTTTCCGCTGGACGAACTTGGCGCCCCAGCGTTCGGGCGGGTACTTTTGGGCGCGGCTGTGCCCGCGGCCTTTTTTTGCCACACGGATGCAACTTACAGAGTCTCGCGCCATTCCGAGTCTGGCGGACGAAGTTGGCCGGCCCCACCCCCCAAGGCTAAAGCCCACCCGATTTTGTGGCCTTTTTCCGCTGGACGAACTTGGCGCCCCGGCCTTCGGGCTGGTATTTTTGTGGGCGGCTGTGCACGCTAACTATTATTGTCACACACAGGCTCCTCGCAAAGTCTCGCTCAATTCCGTGTCTCATGGACGAAGTTGGCCAGCCCCACCCCCAAGGCTATAGCCCACCCGTTTTGTGGCCTTTTTCCGCTGGACGAACTTGGCGCCCCGGCCTTCGGGCGGGTATTTTTGGGGGCGGCTGTGCCCGCGTCCTATTTTTGGCACACGGAGGCGCCTCGCAAAGTCTCGTGCCATTCCGAGTCCGGCGGATGAAGTTGGCCAGCCCCACCCCCCAAGGCTATAGCCCACCCGTTTTTGTGGCCTTTTTCCGCTGGACGAACTTGGCGCCCCGGCCTTCGGGCGGGTATTTTTTGGTACGGCTGTGCCCGCGGCCTATTTTTGGCACACGGAGGCACCTCGCAAAGTCTAGCGCCATTCCGAGTCTGGCGGACGAAGTTGGCCGGCCCCACCCCCCAAGGCTATAGCCCACCCGTTTTTGTGGCCTTTTTCCGCTGGACGAACTTGGCGCCCCGGCCTTCGGATGGGTATTTTTGGGCGCGGCTGTGCCCGCGGCCTATTTTTGGCACACGGAGGCGCCTCGCAAAGTCTCGCGCCATTCCGAGTCCGGCGGACAAAGTTGGCCAGCCCCACCCCCCAAGGCTATAGCCCACCCGTTTTTGTGGCCTTTTTCCGCTGGACGAACTTGGCGCCCCGGCCTTCGGGCGGGTATTTTTGGGCGCGGCTGTACCCGCGGCCTATGTTTGGCACACGAAGGCGCCTCGCAAAGTCTAGCACCATTCCGAGACTGGCAGACGAAGTAGGCCAACCCCACCCCCCAAGGCTATAGCCCACCTGTTTTTGTGGCCTTTTTCCGCTGACCGAACTTGGTGCCCGGCCTTCGGGCGGGTATTTTTGGGCGCGGCTGTTCCCGCGGCCTATTGTTGGCACACGGAGGTGCCTCGCAAAGTCTCGCGCCATTCCGAGTCCGGCGGACGAAGTTGGCCAGCCCCACCCCCCAAGGCTATAGCCCACCCGTTTTTGTGGCCTTTTTCTGCTGGACGAACTTGGCGCCCCGGCCTTCGGGCGCGTAATTTTGGCGCGCCTGTGCCCACGGCCTATTTTTTTAACACACGGAGGCTCCTCGCAAAGTCTCGCACCATTCCGAGTCCGGCGGACGAAGTTGGCCAGCCCCACCCCCCAAAGTTATACCCCACCCGTTTTTGTGGCCTTTTTCCGCTGGACGAACTTGGCGCCCCGGCCTTCGGGCCGGTATTTTTGGGCGCGCCTGTGCCCGCGGCCTATTTTTGGCACACGGAGGCACCTCACAAAGTCTCGCGCCATTCCGAGTCCGGCGGACGAAGTTGGCCAGCCCCACCCCCCAAGGCTATACCCCACCCGTTTTTGTGGCCTTTTTCCGCTGGACGAACTTGGCGCCCCGGCCTTCGGGCCGGTATTTTTGGGCGCGGCTGTGCCCGCGGCCTATTTTTGGCACACGAAGGCACCTCGCAAAGTCTAGCGCCATTCCAAGTCTGGCGGACGAAGTAGGCCAACCCCACCCCCCAAGGCTATAGCCCACCTGTTTTTGTGGCCTTTTTCCGCTGGACGAACTTGGCGCCCCGGCCTTCGGGTGGGTATTTTTGGGCGCGGCTGTGCCCGCGGCCTATTTTTGGCACACGGAGGCGCCTCGCAAAGTCTCGCGCCATTCCGAGTCCGGCGGACGAAGTTGGCCAGCCCCACCCCCCAAGGCTATAGCCCACCCGTTTTTGTGGCCTTTTTCCGCTGGACGAACTTGGCGCCCCGGCCTTCGGGCGGGTACTTTTGGGCGTGGCTGTGCCCGCGGCCTATTTTTGGCACACGGAGGCGACTCACAAAGTCTCGCGCCATTCCGAGTCCGGCGGACGAAGTTGGCCAGCCCCACCCCCCAAGGCTATAGCCCACCCGTTTTTGTGGCCTTTTTCCGCTGGACGAACTTGGCGCCCCGGCCTTCGGGCTGGTATTTTTGTGCGCAGCTGTGCCCACAGCCTATTTTTGGCATACAGAGGTGCCTCGCAAAGTCTCGCGCCATTCCGTGTCCTGCGGACGAAGTTGGCCAGCCCCACCCCCCAAGGCTATAGCCCACCCGTTTTTGTGGCCTTTTTCCGCTGGACGAACTTGGCGCCCCGGCCTTCGGGCGGGTATTTTTGGGGGCGGCTGTGCCCGCGTCCTATTTTTGGCACACGGAGGCGCCTCGCAAAGTCTCGTGCCATTCCGAGTCCGGCGGACGAAGTTGGCCAGCCCCACCCCCCAAGGCTATAGCCCACCCGTTTTTGTGGCCTTTTTCCGCTGGACGAACTTGGCGCCCCGGCCTTCGGGCGGGTATTTTTTGGTACGGCTGTGCCCGCGGCCTATTTTTGGCACACGGAGGCACCTCGCAAAGTCTAGCGCCATTCCGAGTCTGGCGGACGAAGTTGGCCGGCCCCACCCCCCAAGGCTATAGCCCACCCGTTTTTGTGGCCTTTTTCCGCTGGACGAACTTGGCGCCCCGGCCTTCGGATGGGTATTTTTGGGCGCGGCTGTGCCCGCGCCCTATTTTTGGCACACGGAGGCGCCTCGCAAAGTCTCGCGCCATTCCGAGTCCGGCGGACAAAGTTGGCCAGCCCCACCCCCCAAGGCTATACCCCACCCGTTTTTGTGGCCTTTTTCCGCTGGACGAACTTGGCGCCCCGGCCTTCGGGCGGGTATTATTGGGCGCGGCTGTGCCCGCGGCCTATGTTTGGCACACGGAGGCGACTCACAAAGTCTCGCGCCATTCCGAGTCCGGCGGACGAAGTTGGCCAGCCCCACCCCCCAAGGCTATAGCCCACCCGTTTTTGTGGCCGTTTTCCGCTGGACGAACTTGGCGCCCCGGCCTTCGGGCTGGTATTTTTGTGCGCAGCTGTGCCCGCAGCCTATTTTTGGCACACAGAGGTGCCTCGCAAAGTCTCGCGCCATTCCGTGTCCTGCGGACGAAGTTGGCCAGCCCCACCCCCCAAGGCTATAGCCCACCCGTTTTTGTGGCCTTTTTCCGCTGGACGAACTTGGCGCCCCGGCCTTCGGGCGGGGAGTTTTGGGGGCGGCTGTGGCCGCACCCTATGTTTGGGACACGGAGGCGCCTCGCAAAGTCTCGCGCCATTCCGAGTCCGGCGGACGAAGTTGGCCAGCCCCACCCCCCAAGGCTATAGCCCACCCGTTTTTGTGGCCTTTTTCCGCTGGACGAACTTGGCGCCCCGGCCTTCGGGCGGGTATTTTTTGGTACGGCTGTGCCCGCGGCCTATTTTTGGTACACGGAGGCACCTCGCAAAGTCTAGCACCATTCCGAGTCTGGCGGACGAAGTTGGCCGGCCCCACCCCCCAAGGCTATAGCCCACCCGTTTTTGTGGCCTTTTCCGCTGGGCCGAACTTGGCGCCCGGCCTTCGGATGGGTATTTTTGGGCGCGGCTGTGCCTGCGGCCTATTTTTGGCACACGGAGGCGCCTCGCAAAGTCTCGCGCCATTCCGAGTCCGGCGGACAAAGTTGGCCAGCCCCACCCCCAAGGCTATACCCCACCCGTTTTGTGGCCTTTTCCGCTGGGCGAACTTGGCGCCCGGCCTTCGGGCGGTTATTATTAGGCGCGGCTGTGCCGCTGGCCTATTTTTGGAACACGGAGGCGCCTCGCAAAGTCTCGCGCCATTCCGAGTCCGCGGCGGACAGTTGGCCTGCCCCACCCCAAGGCTATAGCCCACCCGTTTTGTGGCCTTTTCCGCTGGACGAACTTGGCGCCGCGGCCTTCAAGCGGGTATTTTTGGGCGCGGCTGTGCCCGCGGCCTATTTTGGAACAAGGAAGCGCCTCGCAAAGTCTCGCGCCATGCCGAGTCCGGCGGACGAGTTGGCCAGCCCCACCCCCAAGGCTATAGCCCACCCGTTTTGTGGCCTTTTTCCGCTGGGCGAACTTGGCGCCCGGCCTTGGGCGGGTATTTTTGGCTTGGCTGTGCCCATGCCTATTTTTTTTGGCACACGGAGGCGCCTCGCAAAGTCTTGCGCCATTCCAAGCCCGGCGGACGAAGTCGGCCAGCCCCACCCCCCAAAGTTATACCCCACCCGTTTTTGTGGCCTTTTTCCGCTGGACAAACTTGGCGCCCCGGCCTTCGGGCGGGTATTTTTGGGCGCGGCTGTGCCCGCAGCCTATTTTTGGCACACGGAGGCGCCTCGCAAAGTCTCGCGCCATTCCGAGTCCGGCGGACGCAGTCGGCCAGCCCCACCCCCCAAGTCTATAGCCCACCCGTTTTTGTGGCCTTTTTCCGCTGGACGAACATGGCGCCCCGGCCTTCGGGCCGGTATTATTGGGCGCGGCTGTGCCCGAAGCCTCTTTTTGGAACACGGAGGCGCCTCGCAATGTCTCGCGCCATTCCAAGTCCGGCGGACGAAGTAGGCCTGCCCCACCCCCCAAGGCTATAGCCCACCCGTTTTTGTGGCCTTTTTCCGCTGGACAAACTTGGCGCCCCGGCCTTCGGGCGGGTATTTTAGGGCGGGGCTGTGCCCGCAGCCTGGCCCCCAGCACACGGAGGCGCCTCGCAAAGTCTCGCGCCATTCCGAGTCCGGCGGACGCAGTCGGCCAGCCCCACCCCCCAAGTCTATAGCCCACCCGTTTTTGTGGCCTTTTTCCGCTGGACGAACATGGCGCCCCGGCCTTCGGGCCGGTATTATTGGGCGCGGCTGTGCCCGAAGCCTCTTTTTGGAACACGGAGGCGCCTCGCAATGTCTCGCGCCATTCCAAGTCCGGCGGACGAAGTAGGCCTGCCCCACCCCCCAAGGCTATAGCCCACCCGTTTTTGTGGCCTTTTTCCGCTGGACAAACTTGGCGCCCCGGCCTTCGGGCGGGTATTTTAGGGCGGGGCTGTGCCCGCGGCCTATTTTTGGCACATGGAGGCGCCTCGCAAAGTCTCGCGCCATTCCGAGTCCGGCGGACGAAGTCGGCCAGCCCCACCCCCCAAGGCTATAGCCCACCCGTTTTTGTGGCCTTTTTCCGCTGGACGAACATGGCGCCCCGGCCTTCGGGTGGGTATTTTTGGACGCGGCTGCGCCCGCAGCCTATTTTTGGGACACGGAGGCGCCTAGCAAAGTCTCGCGCCATTCCGATTCCGGCGGACGAAGTTGGCCAGCCCCACCCCCCAAGGCTATAGCCCACCCGTTTTTGTGGCCTTTTTCCGCTGGACGAACTTGGCGGCCCGGCCTTCGGGGGGGTATTTTTGGGCGCGGCTGTGCCCGCGGCCTATTTTTGGCACACGGAGGCGCCTCGCAAAGTCTCGCGCCATTCCGAGTCCGGCGGACGAAGTTGGCCAGCCCCACCCCCCAAGGCTATAGCCCACCCGTTTTAGTGGCCTTTTTCCGCTGGACGAACTTGGCGCCCCGGCCTTCGGGCGGGTATTTTTGGGCGCGGCTGTGCCCGCGGCCTATTTTTGGCACACGGAGGCGCCTCGCAAAGTCTCGCACCATTCTGAGTCCGGCGGACGAAGTTGGCCAACCCCACCGCCCAAGGCTATAGCCCACCCGTTTTCGTGGCCTTTTTCGGCTGGACGAACTTGGCGCCCCGGCCTTCGGGCGGGTATTTTTGGGCACGGCTGTGCCCGCGGCCTATTTTTGGCACACGGAGGGGCCTCGCAAAGTCTCGCGCCATTCCGAGTCCGGCGGACGAAGTTGGCCTGCCCCACCCCCCAAGGCTATAGCCCACCCGTTTTTGTGGCCTTTTTCCGCTGGACGAACTTGGCGCCCCGGCCTTCGGGCGGCTATTTTTGGGCGAGGCTGAGCCCACGGCCTATTTTTTGCACATGGAGGCGCCTCGCAAAGTCGCGCGCCATTCCGAGTCCGGCGGACGAAGTTGGCCAGCCCCACCCCCCAAGGCTATAGCCCACCCATTTTTGTGGCCTTTTTCCGCAGGACGAACTTGGCGCCCCGGCCTTCGGGCGGGTATTTTCGGGCGCGGCTGTGCCCTTGGCCTATTTTTGGCACACGGAGGCGCCTCACAAAGTCTCGCGCCATTCCGAGTCCGCGGACGAAGTTGGCCAGCCCCACCCCCCAAGGCTATAGCCCACCCGTTTTTTGTGGCCTTCTTCCGCTGGACGAACTTGGCGGCCCGGCCTTCGGGGGGGTATTTTTGGGCGCGGCTGTGCCCACGGCCTATTTTTGGCACACGGAGGCGCCTCGCAAAGTCTCGCGCCATTCCGAGTCTGGCGGACGAAGTTGGCCAGCCCCACCGCCCAAGGCTATAGCCCACCCGTTTTTGTGGCCTTTTTCTGCTGGACAAGCTTGGCGCCCCGGCCTTCGGGCGGGTATTTTTGGGCACGGCTGTGCCCGCGGCCTATTTTTGGCACACGGAGGCGCCTCGCAAAGTCTCGCGCCATTCCGAGTCCGGCGGACGAAGTTGGCCTGCCCCACCCCCCAAGGCTATAGCCCACCCGTTTTTGTGGCCTTTTTCCGCTGGACGAACTTGGCGCCCCGGCCTTCGGGCGGCTATTTTTGGGCGAGGCTGAGCCCACGGCCTATTTTTTGCACATGGAGGCGCCTCGCAAAGTCGCGCGCCATTCCGAGTCCGGCGGACGAAGTTGGCCAGCCCCACCCCCCAAGGCTATAGCCCACCCATTTTTGTGGCCTTTTTCCGCAGGACGAACTTGGCGCCCCGGCCTTCGGGCGGGTATTTTCGGGCGCGGCTGTGCCCGCGGCCTATTTTTGGCACACGGAGGCGCCTCACAAAGTCTCGCGCCATTCCGAGTCCGGCGGACGAAGTTGGCCAGCCCCACCCCCCAAGGCTATAGCCCACCCGTTTTTTGTGGCCTTCTTCCGCTGGACGAACTTGGCGGCCCGGCCTTCGGGGGGGTATTTTTGGGCGCGGCTGTGCCCACGGCCTATTTTTGGCACACGGAGGCGCCTCGCAAAGTCTCGCGCCATTCCGAGTCCGGCGGACGAAGTTGGCCAGCCCCACCGCCCAAGGCTATAGCCCACCCGTTTTTGTGGCCTTTTTCTGCTGGACAAGCTTGGCGCCCCGGCCTTCGGGCGGGTATTTTTGGGCACGGCTGTGCCCGCGGCCTATTTTTGGCACACGGAGGCGCCTCGCAAAGTCTCGCGCCATTCCGAGTCCGGCGGACGAAGTTGGCCTGCCCCACCCCCCAAGGCTATAGCCCACCCGTTTTTGTGGCCTTTTTCCGCTGGACGAACTTGGCGCCCCGGCCTTCGGGCTGGTATTTTTTGGCGCGGCTGTGCCCACGGACTATTTTTGGCACACGGAGGCGTCTCGCAAAGTCTCGCGCCATTCCGAGTCCGGCGGACGAAGTTGGCCAGCCCCACCCCCCAAGGCTATAGCCCACCCGTTTTTGTGGCCTATTTCCGCAGGACGAACTTGGCGCCCCGGCCTTCGGGCGGGTATTTTCGGGCGTGGCTGTGCCCGCGGCCTATTTTTGGCACACGGAGGCGCCTCGCAAAGACTCGCGCCATTCCGAGTCCGGCGGACGAAGTCTGCCTGCCCCACCCCCCAAGGCAATAGCCCACCTGTTTTTGTGGCCTTTTTCCGCTGGACGAACTTGGTGCCGCGGCCTTCGGGCGGGTATTTTTGGGCGAGGCTGTGCCCGCGGCCTATTTTTGGCACACGGAGGCGCCTGGCAAAGTCTCGCACCATTCCGAGTCCGGCGGACGAAGTTCGCCAACCCCACCGCCCAAGGCTATAGCCCACCCGTTTTTGTGGCCTTTTTCCGCTGGACGAACTTGGCGCCCCGGCCTTCGGGCGGGTATTTTTGGGCACGGCTGTGCCCGCGGCCTATTTTGGCACACGGAGGCGCCTCGCAAAGTCTCGCGCCATTCCGAGTCCGGCGGACGAAGTTGGCCAGCCCCACCCCCCAAGGCTATAGCCCACCCGTTTTTGTGGCCTTTTTCCGCTGGACGAACTTGGCGCCCCGGCCTTCGGGCGGGTATTTTTGGGCGCGGCTGTGCCCCATGGCCTATTTTTTTGGCACACGGAGGCGCCTCGCAAAGTCTCGCACCATTCCGAGTCCGGCGGACGAAGTTGGCCAACCCCACCGCCCAAGGCTATAGCCCACCCGTTTTTGTGGCCTTTTTCGGCTGGACGAACTTGGCGCCCCGGCCTTCGGGCGGGTATTTTTGGGCACGGCTGTGCCCGCGGCCTATTTTTGGCACACGGAGGCGCCTCGCAAAGTCTCGCGCCATGCCGAGTCCGGCGGACGAAGTTGGCCTGCCCCACCCCCCAAGGCTATAGCCCACCCGTTTTTGTGGCCTTTTTCCGCTGGACGAACTTGGCGCCCCGGCCTTCGGGCGGCTATTTTTGGGCGAGGCTGAGCCCACGGCTATTTTTTTGCACATGGAGGCCTCGCAAAGTCGCGCGCCATTCCGTGTCCGGCCGCCGAAGTTGGCCAGCCCCACCCCCAAGGCTATAGCCCACCCATTTTTGTGGCCTTTTTCCGCAGGACAGACTTGGCGCCCGGCCTTCGGGGCGGGTATTTTCGGCGCGGCTGTGCCCGCTGACCTATTTTTGGCACACGGACGGAGGCGCCTCACACAGACTCGCGCCATTCCGAGTCCGGCGGACGAAGTTGGCCAGCCCCACCCACCAAGGCTATAGCCCACCCGTTTTTTGTGGCCTTCTTCCGCTGGACGAACTTGGCGGCCCGGCCTTCGGGGGGGTATTTTTGGGCACGGCTGTGCCCGCGGCCTATTTTTGGCACACGGAGGCGCCTCGCAAAGTCTCGCGCCATTCCGAGTCCGGCGGACGAAGTTGGCCAGCCCCACCCCCCAAGGCTATAGCCCACCCGTTTTGTGGCCTTTTTCTGCTGGACAAGCTTGGCGCCCGGCCTTGGGCGGGTATTTTGGGCACGGCTGTGCCCGCGGCCTATTTTTGGCACACGGAGGCGCCTCGCAAAGTCTCGCGCCATTCCGAGTCCGGGCGGGACAGAAGTTGGCCTGCCCCACCCCCAAGGCTATAGCCCACCCGTTTTGTGGCCTTTTTCCGCTGGACGAACTTGGCGCCCGGCCTTCGGGCTGGTATTTTTGGCGCGGCTGTGCCCACGGACTATTTTTTGGCACACGGAGGTGTTTCGCAAAGTCTCGCGCCATTCCGAGTCCGGCGGACGAAGTTGGCCAGCCCCACCCCCAAGGCTATAGCCCCCCCGTTTTTGTGGCCTTTTTCCGCAGGACAAAATTGGCGCCCGGCCTTCGGGCGGGTATTTTCGGGCGTGGCTGTGCCCGCGGCCTATTTTTGGCACACGGAGGCGCCTCACAAAGTCTCGCGCCATTCCGATTCCGGCGTACGTAGTTGGCCAGCCCCACACCCCAAGGCTATAGCCCATCCGTTTTGTGGCCTTTTTCCGCTAGACGAACTTGGCGCCCTGGCCTTCGGGCGGGTATTTTGGGCGCGGCTGTGCCCGCGGCCTATTTTTGGCACACGGAGGCGCCTCGCAAAGTCTCGCACCATTCCGAGTCCGGGGGACGAAGTTGGCCAACCCCACCGCCCAAGGCTATAGCCCACCCGTTTTTGTGGCCTTTTTCGGCTGGACGAACTTGGCGCCCCGGCCTTCGGGCGGGTATTTTTGGGCACGGCTGTGCCCGCGGCCTATTTTTGGCACACGGAGGCGCCTCGCAAAGTCTCGCGCCATTCCGAGTCCGGCGGACGAAGTTGGCCTGCCCCACCCCCCAAGGCTATAGCCCACCCGTTTTTGTGGCCTTTTTCCGCTGGACGAACTTGGCGCCCCGGCCGTCGGGCGGGTATTTTTGGGCGCGGCTGTGTCAGCGGCCTATTTTTGGCACACGGAGGCACCTCGTAAAGTCTCGCGCCATTCCGAGTCCGGCGGACGAAGTTGGCCAGCCCCACCCCCCAAGGCAATAGCCCACCCGCTTTTGTGGCCTTTTTCCGCTGGACGAACTGGGCGCGCCGGCCTTCGGGCGGGTATTTTTGGGCGCGGCTGTGCCCGCGGCCTATTTTTGGCACACGGAGGCGCCTCGCAAAGTCTCGCGCCATTCCGAGTCCTGCGGACGAAGTTGGCCAGCCCCACCCCCCAAGGCTATAGCCCACCCGTTTATGTGGCCTTTTTCCGCTGGATGAACTTGGCGCCCCGGCCTTCTTGCGGGTATTTTTGGGCGCGGCTGTGCCCGCGGCCTATTTTTGGCACACGGTGGCGCCTCGCAAAGTCTCGCGCCATTCCGAGTCTGGCGGACGAAGTGGGCCAGCCCCACCCCCCAAGGCTATAGCCCACCCGTTTTTGTGGCCTTTTACCGCTGGACGAACATGGCGCCCCGGCCTTCGGGCGGTTATTTTTGGGTGCGGCTGTCCCCGCGACCTATTTTTGGCACACGGAGGTGCCTCGCAATGTCTCGCGCCATTCCGAGTCCGGCGGACGAAGTTGGCCAGCCCCACCCCCCAAGGCTATAGCCCCCCCGTGTTGGGGGCCTTCTTCCACGGGACGATCGTGGCGCCCCGGCTTTCGGGCGGGTATTTTTGGGCGCGGCTATGCCCGCGGCCTATTTTTGGCACACGGAGGTGCCTCGCAAAGTCTCGCGCCATTCCGAGTCCGGCGGACGAAGTTGGCCAGACCCACCCCCCAAGGCTATAGCCCACCCGGTTTTGTGGCCTTTTTCCGCCGGACGAACTTGGCGCCCCGGCCTTCGGGCGGGTATTTTTGGACGCGGCTGTGCCCGCGGCCTATTTTTGGCACACGTAGGCGCCTCGCAAAGTCTCGCGCCATTCCGAGTCCGGCGGACGAAGTGGGCCAGCCCCACCCCCCAAGGCTATAGCCCACCCGTTTTTGTGGCCTTTTTCCACTGGACGAACTTGGGGCCCCGGCTTTCGGGCGGGTATTTTTGGGCGCGGCTATGCCCGCGGCCTATTTTTGGCACACGGAGGTGCCTCGCAAAGTCTCGCGCCATTCCGAGTCCGGCGGACGAAGTTGGCCAGACCCACCCCCCAAGGCTATAGCCCACCCGGTTTTGTGGCCTTTTTCCGCCGGACGAACTTGGCGCCCCGGCCTTCGGGCGCGTATTTTTGGACGCGGCTGTGCCCGCGGCCTATTTTTGGCACACGGAGGCGCCTCGCAAAGTCTCGCGCCATTCCGAGTCCGGCGGACGAAGTTGGCCAGCCCCACCCCCCAAGGCTATAGCCCACCCGTTTTTGTGGCCTTTTTCCGCTGGACGAACTTGGCGCGCCGGCCTTCGGGCGGGTATTTTTGGGCGCGGCTGTGCCCGTGGCCTATTTTTGGCACACGGAGGCGCCTCGCAAAGTCTCGCGCCATTCCGAGTCCGGCGGACGAAGTTGGCCAGCCCCACCCCCGAAGGCTATAGCCCACCCGTTTTTGTGGCCTTTTTACGCTGGACGAACTTGGCGCCCCGGCCTTCGGGCGGTTATTTTTGGGTGCGGCTGTGCCCGCGACCTATTTTTGGCACACGGAGGTGCCTCGCAATGTCTCGCGCCATTCCGAGTCCGGCGGACGAAGTTGGCCAGCCCCACCCCCCAAGGCTATAGCCCACCCGTGGTTGTGGCCTTTTTCCACTGGACGAACTTGGCGCCCGGCCTTGGGCGGGTATTTTTGGCGTGGCTATGCCCTTTGGCCTATTTGTGGCACACAGAGGCGCCTCGCAAAGTCTCGCGCCATTCCGAGTCCGGCGGACGAAGTTGGCCGGCCCCACCGCCCATGGCTATATCCCACCCGTTTTTGTGGCCTTTTTCGGCTGGACGAATTTGGCGCCCCGGCCTTCGGGCGGGTATTTTTGGGTACGGCTGTGCCCGCGGCCTATTTTTGGCACACGGAGGCGCCTCGCAAAGTCTCGCGCCATTCCGAGTCCGGCGGACGAAGTTGGCCTGCCCCACCCCCCAAGGCTATAGCCCACCCGTTTTTGTGGCCTTTTTCCGCTGGACGAACTTGGCGCCCCGGCCGTCGGGCGGGTATTTTTGGGCGCGGCTGTGTCCGCGGCCTACTTTTGGCACACGGAGGCACCTCGTAAAGTCTCGCGCCATTCCGAGTCCGGCGGACGAAGTTGGCCAGCCTCACCCCCCAAGGCTATAGCCCACCCGTTTTTGTGGCCTTTTTCCGCTGGACGAACTTGGCGCGCCGGCCTTCGGGAGGGTATTTTTGGGCGCGGCCGTGCCCGCTGCCTATTTTTGGCACACGGAGGCGCGTCGCAAAGTCTCGCGCCATTCCGAGTCCGGCGGACGAAGTTGGCCAGCCCCACCCCCCAAGGCTATAGCCCACCCGTTTTGTGGCCTTTTTCCGCTGGACGAACTTGACGCCCCGGCCTTCGTTCGGGTGTTTTTGGGCGCGGCTGTGCCCGCGGCCTATTTTTGGCACACGGAGGCGCCTCGCAAAGTCTCGCGCCATTCCGAGTCCGGCGGACGAAGTTGGCCAGCCCCACCCCCCAAGGCTATAGCCCACCCGTTTTTGTGGCCTTTTTACGCTGGACGAACTTGGCGCCCTGGCCTTCGGGCGGTTATTTTTGGGTGCGGCTGTGCCCGCGACCTATTTTTGGCACACGGAGGTGCCTCGCAATGTCTCGCGCCATTCCGAGTCCGGCGGACGAAGTTGGCCAGCCCCACCCCCCAAGGCTATAGCCCACCCGTTTTTGTGGCCTTTTTCCACTGGACGAACTTGGCGCCCCGGCTTTCGGGCGGGTATTTTTGGGCGCGGCTATGCCCGCGGCCTATTTTTGGCACACGGAGGTGCCTCGCAAAGTCTCTCGCCATTCCGAGTCCGGCGGACGAAGTTGGCCAGCCCCACCCCCCAAGGCTATAGCCCACCCGTTTTTGTGGCCTTTTTCCGCTGGACGAACTTGGCGCGCGCCGGCCCCGGCGCTGGTATTTTTGGGCGCGGCTGTGCCCATGGCCTATTTTTGGCACACGGAGGCGCCTCGCAAAGTCTCGCGCCATTCCGAGTCCGGCGGACAGTTGGCCAGCCCCACCCCCAAGGCTATAGCCCACCCGTTTTGTGGCCTTTTGCGCTGGACGAACTTGGCGCCCCGGCCTTCGGGCGGTTATTTTTGGGTGCGGCTGTGCCGCGACCCTATTTTTGGCACACGGAGGTGCCTCGCAATGTCTCGCGCCATTCCGAGTCCGGCGGACGAAGTTGGCCAGCCCCACCCCCCAAGGCTACAGCCCACCCGTTTTTGTGGCCTTTTTCCACTGGACGAACTTGGCGCCCCGGCTTTCGGGCGGGTATTTTTGGGCGCGGCTGTCCCCGCGGCCCATTTTTGGCACACGGAGGCACCACTCAGAGTCTCGCGCCATTCCGAGTCCGGCGGACGAAGTTGGCCAGCCCCACCCCCCAAGGCTATAGCCCACCCGTTTTTGTGGCCTTTTTCCGCTGGACGAACTTGGCGCCCCGGCCTTCGTGCGGGTATTTTTGGCCGCGGCTGTGCCCGCGGCCTATTTTTGGCACACGGAGGCGCCTCGCAAAGTCTCGCGCCATTCCGAGTCCGGCGGACGAAGTTGGTCAGCCCCACCCCCCAAGGCTATAGCCCACCCGTTTTTGTGGCCTTTTTCCGCTGGACGAACTTGGCGCCCCGGCCTTCGGGCGGGTATTTTTGGGCGCGGCTGTCCCCGCGGCCCATTTTTGGCACACGGAGGCACCACGCAGAGTCTCGCGCCATTCCGAGTCCGGCGGACGAAGTTGGCCAGCCCCACCCCCCAAGGCTATAGCCCACCCGTTTTTGTGGCCTTTTTCCGCTGGACGAACTTGGCGCCCCGGTCTTCGGCGGTTATTTTTGGGCGCGGCTGTGCCCGCGGCCTATTTTTGGCACACGGAGGCGCCTCGCAAAGTCTCGCGCCATTCCGAGTACGGCGGACGAAGTTGGCCAGCCCCACACCCCAAGGCTATAGCCCACCCGTTTTTGTGGCCTTTTTCCGCTGGCGAACTTGGCGCCCCGGCCTTCGGGCGGGTATTTTTGGGCGCGGCTGTGCCCGCGGCCTATTTTTGGCTTGCAAAGTCTCGCGCCATTCCAAGTACGGCGGACGAAGTTGGCCAGCCCCACCCCCCAAGGCTATAGCCCACCCGTTTTTGTGGCCTTTTTCCGCTGGACGAACTTGGCGCCCCGGCCTTCGGGCTGGTATTTTTGGGCGCGGCTGTGCCCGCTGCCTATTTTTGTTACACGGAGGCGCGTCGCAAAGTCTCGCGCCATTCCGAGTCCGGCGGACGAAGTTGGTCAGCCCCACCCCCCAAGGCTATAGCCCACCCGTTTTTGTGGCCTTTTTCCGCTGGACGAACTTGGCGCCCCGGCCATCGGGCGGGTATTTTTGGGCGCGGCTGTCCCCGCGGCCCATTTTTGGCACACGGAGGCACCACGCAGAGTCTCGCGCCATTCCGAGTCCGGCGGACGAAGTTGGCCAGCCCCACCCCCCAAGGCTATAGCCCACCCGTTTTTGTGGCCTTTTTCCGCTGGACGAACTTGGCGCCCCGGCCTTCGTGCGGGTATTTTTGGCCGCGGCTGTGCCCGCGGCCTATTTTTGGCACACGGAGGCGCCTCGCAAAGTCTCGCGCCATTCCGAGTCCGGCGGACGAAGTTGGTCAGCCCCACCCCCCAAGGCTATAGCCCACCCGTTTTTGTGGCCTTTTTCCGCTGGACGAACTTGGCGCCCCGGCCTTCGGGCGGGTATTTTTGGGCGCGGCTGTCCCCGCGGCCCATTTTTGGCACACAGAGGCACCACGCAGAGTCTCGCGCCATTCCGAGTCCGGCGGACGAAGTTGGCCAGCCCCACCCCCCAAGGCTATAGCCCACCCGTTTTTGTGGCCTTTTTCCGCTGGACGAACTTGGCGCCCGGCCTTCGTGCGGGTATTTTTGGCCTCGGCTGTGCCCATGACCTATTTTTGGCACACGGAGGCGCCTCGCAAAGTCTCGCGCCATTCCGAGTCCGGCGGACGAAGTTGGCCAGCCCCACCCCCCAAGGCAATTGCCCACCCGTTTTTGTGGCCTTTTTCCGCTGGACGAACTTGGCGCCCCGGCCTTCGGGCGGGTATTTTTGGGCGCGGCTGTGCCTGCGGCCTATTTTGGGCACACGGAGGCCCCTCGCAAAGTGTCGTGCCATTCCGAGTCCGGCGGATGAAGTTGGCCAGCCCCACCCCCCAAGGCTATAGCCCACCCGTTTTTGTGGCCTTTTTCCGCTGGACGAACTTGGCGCCCCGGTCTTCGGCGGTTATTTTTGGGCGCGGCTGTGCCCGCAGCCTATTTTTGGCACACGGCGGCGCCTCGCAAAGTCTCGCGCCATTCCGAGTACGGCGGACGAAGTTGGCCAGCCCCACACCCCAAGGCTATAGCCCATCCGTTTTTGTGGCCTTTTTCCGCTGGCGAACTTGGCGCCCCGGCCTTCGGGCGGGTATTTTTGGGCGCGGCTGTGCCCGCGGCCTATTTTTGGCACACGGAGGCACCTTGCAAAGTCTCGCGTCATTCCGAGTACGGCGGACGAAGTTGGCCAGCCCCACCCCCCAAGGCTATAGCCCACCCGTTTTTGTGGCCTTTTTCCGCTGGACGAACTTGGCGCCCCGGCCTTCGGGCGGGTATTTTTGGGCGCGGCTGTCCCCGCGGCCCATTTTTGGCACACAGAGGCACCACGCAGAGTCTCGCGCCATTCCGAGTCCGGCGGACGAAGTTGGCCAGCCCCACCCCCCAAGGCTATAGCCCACCCGTTTTTGTGGCCTTTTTCCGCTGGACGAACTTGGCGCCCCGGCCTTCGTGCGGGTATTTTTGGCCTCGGCTGTGCCCGCGGCCTATTTTTGGCACACGGAGGCTCATCGCAAATTCTCGCGACATTCCGAGTCCGGCGGACGAAGTTGGCCAGCCCCACCCCCCAAGGCTATAGCCCACCCGTTTTTGTGGCCTTTTTACGCTGGACGAACTTGGCGCCCCGGCCTTCGGGCGGGTATTTTTGGGTGCGGCTGTGCCCGCGACCTATTTTTGGCACACGGAGGTGCCTCGCAATGTCTCGCGCCATTCCGAGTCCGGCGGACGAAGTTGGCCAGCCCCACCCCCCAAGGCTATAGCCCACCCGTTTTTGTGGCCTTTTTCCACTGGACGAACTTGGCGCCCCGGCTTTCGGGCGGGTATTTTTGGGCGCGGCTATGCCCGCGGCCTATTTTTGGCACACAGAGGCGCCTCGCAAAGTCTCGCGCCATTCCGAGTCCGGCGGACGAAGTTGGCCGGCCCCACCGCCCATGGCTATATCCCACCCGTTTTTGTGGCCTTTTTCGGCTGGACGAACTTGGCGCCCCGGCCTTCGGGCGGGTATTTTTGGGCACGGCTGTGCCCGCGGCCTATTTTTGGCACACGGAGGCGCCTCGCAAAGTCTCGCGCCATTCCGAGTCCGGCGGACGAAGTTGGCCTGCCCCACCCCCCAAGGCTATAGCCCACCCGTTTTTGTGGCCTTTTTCCGCTGGACGAACTTGGCGCCCCGGCCGTCGGGCGGGTATTTTTGGGCGCGGCTGTGTCCGCGGCCTACTTTTGGCACACGGAGGCACCTCGTAAAGTCTCGCGCCATTCCGAGTCCGGCGGACGAAGTTGGCCAGCCTCACCCCCCAAGGCTATAGCCCACCCGTTTTTGTGGCCTTTTTCCGCTGGACGAACTTGGCGCGCCGGCCTTCGGGAGGGTATTTTTGGGCGCGGCCGTGCCCGCTGCCTATTTTTGGCACACGGAGGCGCGTCGCAAAGTCTCGCGCCATTCCGAGTCCGGCGGACGAAGTTGGCCAGCCCCACCCCCCAAGGCTATAGCCCACCCGTTTTTGTGGCCTTTTTCCGCTGGACGAACTTGACGCCCCGGCCTTCGTTCGGGTATTTTTGGGCGCGGCTGTGCCCGCGGCCTATTTTTGGCACACGGAGGCGCCTCGCAAAGTCTCGCGCCATTCCGAGTCCGGCGGACGAAGTTGGCCAGCCCCACCCCCCAAGGCTATAGCCCACCCGTTTTTGTGGCCTTTTTACGCTGGACGAACTTGGCGCCCTGGCCTTCGGGCGGTTATTTTTGGGTGCGGCTGTGCCCGCGACCTATTTTTGGCACACGGAGGTGCCTCGCAATGTCTCGCGCCATTCCGAGTCCGGCGGACGAAGTTGGCCAGCCCCACCCCCCAAGGCTATAGCCCACCCGTTTTTGTGGCCTTTTTCCACTGGACGAACTTGGCGCCCCGGCTTTCGGGCGGGTATTTTTGGGCGCGGCTATGCCCGCGGCCTATTTTTGGCACACGGAGGTGCCTCGCAAAGTCTCGCGCCATTCCGAGTCCGGCGGACGAAGTTGGCCAGCCCCACCCCCCAAGGCTATAGCCCACCCGTTTTTGTGGCCTTTTTCCGCTGGACGAACTTGGGCGCCCCGGCCTTGGCGCTGGTATTTTTGGGCGCGGCTGTGCCCGCATCCTATTTTTGGCACACGGAGGCCCCTCGCAAAGTCTCGCGCCATTCCGAGTCCGGCGGACGAAGTTGGCCAGCCCCACCCCCCAAGGCTATAGCCCACCCGTTTTTGTGGCCTTTTTGCGCTGGACGAACTTGGCGCCCCGGCCTTCGGGCGGTTATTTTTGGGTGCGGCTGTGCCCGCGACCTATTTTTGGCACACGGAGGTGCCTCGCAATGTCTCGCGCCATTCCGAGTCCGGCGGACGAAGTTGGCCAGCCCCACCCCCCAAGGCTATAGCCCACCCGTTTTTGTGGCCTTTTTCCACTGGACGAACTTGGCACCCCGGCTTTCGGGCAGGTATTTTTGGGCGCGGCTGTCCCCGCGGCCCATTTTTGGCACACGGAGGCACCACTCAGAGTCTCGCGCCATTCCGAGTCCGGCGGACGAAGTTGGCCAGCCCCACCCCCCAAGGCTATAGCCCACCCGTTTTTGTGGCCTTTTTCTGCTGGACGAACTTGGCGCCCCGGCCTTCGTGCGGGTATTTTTGGCCGCGGCTGTGCCCGCGGCCTATTTTTGGCACACGGAGGCGCCTCGCAAAGTCTCGCGCCATTCCGAGTCCGGCGGACGAAGTTGGCCAGCCCCACCCCCCAAGGCTATAGCCCACCCGTTTTTGTGGCCTTTTTCCGCTGGACGAACTTGGCGCCCCGGCCTGCGGGCGGGTATTTTGGGTGCGGCTGTCCCCATGCCCATTTTTGGCACACGGAGGCACCACGCAGAGTCTCGCGCCATTCCGAGTCCGGCGGACGAAGTTGGCCAGCCCCACCCCCCAAGGCTATAGCCCACCCGTTTTTGTGGCCTTTTTCCGCTGGACGAACTTGGCGCCCCGGTCTTCGGCGGTTATTTTTGGGCGCGGCTGTGCCCGCGGCCTATTTTTGGCACACGGAGGCGCCTCGCAAAGTCTCGCGCCATTCCGAGTACGGCGGACGAAGTTGGCCAGCCCCACACCCCAAGGCTATAGCCCACCCGTTTTTGTGGCCTTTTTCCGCTGGCGAACTTGGCGCCCCGGCCTTCGGGCGGGTATTTTTGGGCGCGGCTGTGCCCGCGGCCTATTTTTGGCTTGCAAAGTCTCGCGCCATTCCAAGTACGGCGGACGAAGTTGGCCAGCCCCACCCCCCAAGGCTATAGCCCACCCGTTTTTGTGGCCTTTTTCCGCTGGACGAACTTGGCGCCCCGGCCTTCGGGCTGGTATTTTTGGGCGCGGCTGTGCCCGCTGCCTATTTTTGTTACACGGAGGCGCGTCGCAAAGTCTCGCGCCATTCCGACTCCGGCGGACGAAGTTGGTCAGCCCCACCCCCCAAGGCTATAGCCCACCCGTTTTTGTGGCCTTTTTCCGCTGGACGAACTTGGCGCCCCGGCCATCGGGCGGGTATTTTTGGGCGCGGCTGTCCCCGCGGCCCATTTTTGGCACACGGAGGCACCACGCAGAGTCTCGCGCCATTCCGAGTCCGGCGGACGAAGTTGGCCAGCCCCACCCCCCAAGGCTATAGCCCACCCGTTTTTGTGGCCTTTTTCCGCTGGACGAACTTGGCGCCCCGGCCTTCGTGCGGGTATTTTTGGCCGCGGCTGTGCCCGCGGCCTATTTTTGGCACACGGAGGCGCCTCGCAAAGTCTCGCGCCATTCCGAGTCCGGCGGACGAAGTTGGTCAGCCCCACCCCCCAAGGCTATAGCCCACCCGTTTTTGTGGCCTTTTTCCGCTGGACGAACTTGGCGCCCCGGCCTTCGGGCGGGTATTTTTGGGCGCGGCTGTCCCCGCGGCCCATTTTTGGCACACAGAGGCACCACGGAGAGTCTCGCGCCATTCCGAGTCCGGCGGACGAAGTTGGCCAGCCCCACCCCCCAAGGCTATAGCCCACCCGTTTTTGTGGCCTTTTTCCGCTGGACGAACTTGGCGCCCCGGCCTTCGTGCGGGTATTTTTGGCCTCGGCTGTGCCCGCGGCCTATTTTTGGCACACGGAGGCGCCTCGCAAAGTCTCGCGCCATTCCGAGTCCGGCGGACGAAGTTGGCCAGCCCCACCCCCCAAGGCAATTGCCCACCCGTTTTTGTGGCCTTTTTCCGCTGGACGAACTTGGCGCCCCGGCCTTCGGGCGGGTATTTTTGGGCGCGGCTGTGCCTGCGGCCTATTTTGGGCACACGGAGGCGCCTCGCAAAGTGTCGTGCCATTCCGAGTCCGGCGGATGAAGTTGGCCAGCCCCACCCCCCAAGGCTATAGCCCACCCGTTTTTGTGGCCTTTTTCCGCTGGACGAACTTGGCGCCCCGGTCTTCGGCGGTTATTTTTGGGCGCGGCTGTGCCCGCAGCCTATTTTTGGCACACGGAGGCGCCTCGCAAAGTCTCGCGCCATTCCGAGTACGGCGGACGAAGTTGGCCAGCCCCACACCCCAAGGCTATAGCCCATCCGTTTTTGTGGCCTTTTTCCGCTGGCGAACTTGGCGCCCCGGCCTTCGGGCGGGTATTTTTGGGCGCGGCTGTGCCCGCGGCCTATTTTTGGCACACGGAGGCACCTTGCAAAGTCTCGCGCCATTCCGAGTACGGCGGACGAAGTTGGCCAGCCCCACCCCCCAAGGCTATAGCCCACCCGTTTTTGTGGCCTTTTTCCGCTGGACGAACTTGGCGCCCCGGCCTTCGGGCGGGTATTTTTGGGCGCGGCTGTCCCCGCGGCCCATTTTTGGCACACAGAGGCACCACGCAGAGTCTCGCGCCATTCCGAGTCCGGCGGACGAAGTTGGCCAGCCCCACCCCCCAAGGCTATAGCCCACCCGTTTTTGTGGCCTTTTTCCGCTGGACGAACTTGGCGCCCCGGCCTTCGTGCGGGTATTTTTGGCCTCGGCTGTGCCCGCGGCCTATTTTTGGCACACGGAGGCGCCTCGCAAAGTCTCGCGCCATTCCGAGTCCGGCGGACGAAGTTGGCCAGCCCCACCCCCCAAGGCAATTGCCCACCCGTTTTTGTGGCCTTTTTCCGCTGGACGAACTTGGCGCCCCGGCCTTCGGGCGGGTATTTTTGGGCGCGGCTGTGCCTGCGGCCTATTTTGGGCACACGGAGGCGCCTCGCAAAGTGTCGTGCCATTCCGAGTCCGGCGGATGAAGTTGGCCAGCCCCACCCCCCAAGGCTATAGCCCACCCGTTTTTGTGGCCTTTTTCCGCTGGACGAACTTGGCGCCCCGGTCTTCGGCGGTTATTTTTGGGCGCGGCTGTGCCCGCAGCCTATTTTTGGCACACGGAGGCGCCTCGCAAAGTCTCGCGCCATTCCGAGTACGGCGGACGAAGTTGGCCAGCCCCACACCCCAAGGCTATAGCCCATCCGTTTTTGTGGCCTTTTTCCGCTGGCGAACTTGGCGCCCCGGCCTTCGGGCGGGTATTTTTGGGCGCGGCTGTGCCCGCGGCCTATTTTTGGCACACGGAGGCACCTTTCAAAGTCTCGCGCCATTCCGAGTACGGCGGACGAAGTTGGCCAGCCCCACCCCCCAAGGCTATAGCCCACCCGTTTTTGTGGCCTTTTTCCGCTGGACGAACTTGGTGCCCCGGCCTTCAGGCGGATATTTTTGGGTGCGGCTGTGCCCGCGGACTATTTTTGGCACACGGAGGCGCCTCGCAAAGTCTCGCGCCATTCCGAGTCCGGCGGACGAAGTTGGCCAGCCCCACCCCCCAAGGCTATAGCCCACCCGTTTTTGTGGCATTTTTCCGTTGGATGAACTTGGCGCCCCGGCCTTCGGCGGGTATTTTTGGGCGCGGCTGTGCCCGCGGCCTATTTTTGGCACACGGAGGCGCCTCGCAAAGTCTCGCGCCATTCCGAGTCTGGCGGACGAAGTTGGCCAGCCCCACCCCCCAAGGCTATAGCCCACCCGTTTTTGTGGCCTATTTCCGCTGGACGAAATTGGCGCCCCGGCCTTCGGACTGGTATTTTTGGGCGCGGCTGTGCCCTCGGCCTATTTTTGGCACACGGAGGTGCCTCGCAAAGTGTCGTGCCTTTCCGAGTCCGGCGGACGAAGTTGGCCAGCCCCACCCCCCAAGGCTATAGCCCACCCGTTTTTGTGGCCTTTTTCCGCTGGACGAACATGGCGACCCGGCCTTCGGGCGGGTATGTTTGGCGCGGCTGTGCCTTCGGCCTATTTTTGGCACACGGAGGCACCTCGCAAAGTCTCGCGCCATTCCGAGTCCGGCGGACGAAGTTGGCCAGCCCCACCCCCTAAGGCTATAGCCCACCCGTTTTTGTGGCCTTTTTCCGCTGGACGAACATGGCGCCCCGGCCTTCGGGCTGGTATTTTTGGGCGCGGCTGTGCCCGCGGCCTATTTTTGGCACACGGAGGCGCCTCGCAAAGCCTTGCGCCATTCCGAGTCCGGCGGACGAAGTTGGCCAGCCCCATCCCCCAAGGCTATAGCCCACCCGTTTTTGTGGCCATTTTCCGCTGGACGAACTTGGCGCCCCGGCCTTCGGGCGGGTAGTTTTGGGCGCGGCTGGGCCCGCGGCCTATTTTTGGCACACGGAGGCGCCTCGCAAAGTCTCACGCCATTCCGAGTACGGCTGACGAAGTTGGCCAGCCCCACCCCCCAAGGCTATAGCCCACCCGTTTTTGTGGCCTTTTTCCGCTGGACGAACTTGGCGCCCCGGCCTTCGGGCGGGTATTTTTGGGCGCGGCTGGGCCCATGGCCTATTTTGGTACACGGAGGCGCCTCGCAAAGTCTCACGCCATTCCGAGTAATGGGCGGATTTGAGTTGGCCAGCCCCACCCCCCAAGGCTATAGCCCACCCGTTTTTGTGGCCTTTTTCCGCTAGACGAACTTGGTGCCCCGGCCTTCGGGCGGATATTTTTGGGCGCGGCTGTGCCCGCGGCCTATTTTTGGCACACGGAGGCGCCTCGCAAAGTCTCGCGCCAT
Source organism: Citrus cavaleriei (assembly GCA_030448935.1). NCBI lineage: Eukaryota > Viridiplantae > Streptophyta > Magnoliopsida > Sapindales > Rutaceae > Citrus > Citrus cavaleriei. Next base: position 311,689 of record JAUJEM010000087.1, read on the forward strand.
TCCGAGTCCGGCGGACGAAGTTGGCCAGCCCCACCCCCCAAGGCTATAGCCCACCCGTTTTTGTGGCCTATTTCCGCTGGATGAACTTGGCGCCCCGGCCTTCGGGCGGGTATTTTTGGGCGCGGCTGGGCCCGCGGCCTATTTTTGGCACACGGAGGCGCCTCGCAAAGTCTCATGCCATTCCGAGTACGGCTGACGAAGTTGGCCAGCCCCACCCCCCAAGGCTATAGCCCACCCGTTTTTGTGGCCTATTTCCGCTGGAGGAACTTGGCGCCCCGGCCTTCGGGCGGGTATTTTTGGCCGCGGCTGTGGCCGCGGCCTATTTTTGGCACACGGAGTCGCCTCGCAAAGTCTCGCGGCATTCCGAGTCCTGCGGACGAAGTTGGCCAGCCCCACCCCCCAAGGCTATAGCCAACCCGTTTTTGTGGCCTTTTTCCGCTGGACGAACTTGGCGCCCCGGCCTTCGGGCGGGTATTTTTGGGCGTGGCTGTGCCCCCCTCCTATTTTTGGCACACGGAGGTGCCTCGTAAAGTCTCGCGCCATTCCGAGTTCGGCGGACGAAGTTGGCCAGCCCCACCCCCCAAGGCTATAGCCCACCCGTTTTTCTGGCCTATTTCCGCTGGACGAACTTGGCGCCCCGGCCTTCGGGTGAGTATTTTTGGGCGCGGCTGTGCCCGCGGCCTAGTTTTGGCACACGGAGGCACCTCGCAAAGTCTCACGCCATTCCGAGTCCGGCGGACGAAGTTGGCCAGCCCACCCCCCAAGGCTATAGCCCACCCTTTTTAGTGGCCTTTTTCCGCTGGACGAACTTGGCGCCCCGACCTTCGGGCGGGTATTTATGGGCGCGGCTGTGCCCGCGGACTATTTTTGGCACACGGAGGCGCCTCGCAAAGTCTCGCGCCATTCCGAGTCCGGCGGACGAAGTTGGCCAGCCCCACCCCCCAAGGCTATAGCCCACCCGTTTTTGTGGCATTTTTCCGCTGGACGAACTTGGCGCCCCGGCCTTCGGCGGGTATTTTTGGGCGCGGCTGTGCCCGCGGCCTATTTTTGGCACACGGAGGCGCCTCGCAAAGTCTCGCGCCATTCCGAGTCCGGCGGACGAAGTTGGCCAGCCCCACCCCCCAAGGCTATAGCCCACCCGTTTTTGTGGCCTTTTTCCGCTGGACGAACTTGGCGCCCCGGCCTTCGGACTGGTATTTTTGGGCGCGGCTGTGCCCTCAGCCTATTTTTGGCACACGGAGGTGCCTCGCAAAGTGTTGCGCCTTTCCGAGTCCGGCGGACGAAGTAGGCCGGCCCCACCCCCCAAGGCTATAGCCCACCCGTTTTTGTGGCCTTTTTCCGCTGGACGAACTTGGCGACCCGGCCTTCGGGCGGGTATTGTTGGCACGGCTGTGCCTTCGGCCTATTTTTGGCACACGGAGGCACCTCGCAAAGTCTCGCGCCATTCCGAGTCCGGCGGACGAAGTTGGCCAGCCCCACCCCCCAAGGCTATAGCCCACCCGTTTTTGTGGCCTTTTTCCGCTGGACGAACTTGGCGCCCCGGCCTTCGGGCGGGTATTTTTGGGCGCGGCTGGGCCCGCGGCCTATTTTTGGCACACGGAGGCGCCTCGCAGAGTCTCACGCCATTCCGAGTACGGCTGACGAAGTTGGCCAGCCCCACCCCCCAAGGCTATAGCCCACCCGTTTTTGTGGCCTTTTTCCGCTGGACGAACTTGGTGCCCCGGCCTTCGGGCGGATATTTTTGGGCGCGGCTGTGCCCGCGGCCTATTTTTGGCACACGGAGGCGCCTCGCAAAGTGTCGCGCCATTCCGAGACCGGCGGACGAAGTTGGCCAGCCCCACCCCCCAAGGCTATAGCCCACCCGTTTTTGTGGCCTTTTTCCGCTGGACGAACTTGGCGCCCCGGCCTTCGGGCGGGTATTTTTGGCCGCGGCTGTGGCCGCGGCCTATTTTTGGCACACGGAGTCGCCTCGTAAAGTCTCGCGCCATTCCGAGTCCTGCGGACGAAGTTGGCCAGCCCCACCCCCCAAGGCTATAGCCAACCCGTTTTTGTGGCCTTTTTCCGCTGGACGAACTTGGCGCCCCGGCCTTCGGGCGGGTATTTTTGGGCGTGGCTGTGCCCGCCTCCTATTTTTGGCACACGGAGGCGCCTCGTAAAGTCTCGCGCCATTCCGAGTCCGGCGGACGAAGTTGGCCAGCCCCACCCCCCAAGGCTATAGCCCACCCGTTTTTCTGGCCTATTTCCGCTGGACGAACTTGGCGCCCCGGCCTTCGGGCGGGTATTTTTGGGAGCGGCTGTGCCCGCGGCCTATTTTTGGCACACGGAGTCGCCTCACAAAGTCTCACGCCATTCTGAGTGCGGCGGACGAAGTTGGCCAGCCCCACCCCCCAAGGCTATAGCCCACCCGTTTTTGTGGCCTTTTTCCGCTGGATGAACTTGGCGCCCCGGCCTTCGGGCGGGTATTTTTGGGCGCGGCTGTTCCCGCGGCCTATTTTTGGCACACGGAGGCGCCTCGCAAAGTCTCGCGCCATTCCGAGTCCGGCGGACGAAGTTGGCCAGCCCCACCCCCCAAGGCTATAGCCCACCCGTTTTTGTGGCCTTTTTCCGCTGGACGAACTTGGCGCCCCGGCCTTCGGGCGGGTATTTTTGGGCGCGGCTGGGCCCGCGGCCTATTTTTGGCACACGGAGGCGCCTCGCAGAGTCTCACGCCATTCCGAGTACGGCTGACGAAGTTGGCCAGCCCCACCCCCCAAGGCTATAGCCCACCCGTTTTTGTGGCCTTTTTCCGCTAGACGAACTTGGTGCCCCGGCCTTCGGGCGGATATTTTTGGGCGCGGCTGTGCCCGCGGCCTATTTTTGGCACACGGAGGCGCCTCGCAAAGTGTCGCGCCATTCCGAGACCGGCGGACGAAGTTGGCCAGCCCCACCCCCCAAGGCTATAGCCCACCCGTTTTTGTGGCCTTTTTCCGCTGGACGAACTTGGCGCCCCGGCCTTCGGGCGGGTATTTTTGGGCGTGGCTGTGCCCGCCTCCTATTTTCGGCACACGGAGGCGCCTCGTAAAGTCTCGCGCCATTCCGAGTCCGGCGGACGAAGTTGGCCAGCCCCACCCCCCAAGGCTATAGCCCACCCGTTTTTGTGGCCTATTTCCGCTGGACGAACTTGGCGCCCCGGCCTTCGGGTGAGTATTTTTGGGCGCGGCTGTGCCCGCGGCCTAGTTTTGGCACACGGAGGCACCTCGCAAAGTCTCACGCCATTCCGAGTCCGGCGGACGAAGTTGGCCAGCCCCACCCCCCAAGGCTATAGCCCACCCGTTTTTGTGGCCTTTTTCCGCTGGATGAACTTGGCGCCCCGGCCTTCGGGCGGGTATTTTTGGGCGTGGCTGTGCCCGCGGCCTATTTTTGGCACACGGAGGCACCATGCAAAGTCTCGCGCCATTCCGACTCCGGCGGACGAAGTTGGCCAGCCCCACCCCCCAAGGCTATAGCCCACCCGTTTTTGTGGCCTTTTTCCGCTGGACGAACTTGGCGCCCCGGCCTTCGGGCGGGTATTTTTGGGCGCGGCTGTGCCCGCGTCCTATTTTTGGCACACGGAGGCGCCTCGTAAAGTCTCGCGCCATTCCGAGTCCGGCCGACGAAGTTGGCCAGCCCCACCACCCAAGGCTATAGCCACCCGTTTTTCTGGCCTATTTCCGCTGGACGAACTTGGCGCCCCGGCCTTCGGGTGGGTATTTTTGGGCGCGGCTGTGCCCGCGGCCTAGTTTTGGCACACGGAGGCACCTCGCAAAGTCTCACGCCATTCCGAGTCCGGCGGACGAAGTTGGCCAGCCCCACCCCCCAAGGCTATAGCCCACCCGTTTTTGTGGCCTTTTTCCGCTGGATGAACTTGGCGCCCCGGCCTTCGGGCGGGTATTTTTGGGCGTGGCTGTGCCCGCGGCCTATTTTTGGCACACGGAGGCACCATACAAAGTCTCGCGCCATTCCGACTCCGGCGGACGAAGTTGGCCAGCCCCACCCCCCAAGGCTATAGCCCACCCGTTTTTGTGGCCTTTTTCCGCTGGACGAACTTGGCGCCCCGGCCTTCGGGCGGGTATTTTTGGGCGCGGCTGTGCCCGCGTCCTATTTTTGGCACACGGAGGCGCCTCGTAAAGTCTCGCGCCATTCCGAGTCCGGCTGACGAAATTGGCCAGCCCCACCACCCAAGGCTATAGCCACCCGTTTTTCTGGCCTATTTCCGCCGGACGAACTTGGCGCCCCGGCCTCCGGGCGGGTATTTTTGGGCGCGGCTGTGCCCGCGGCCTAGTTTTGGCACACGGAGGCGCCTCGCAAAGTCTCGCGCCATTCCGAGTCCGGTGGACGAAGTTGGCCAGCCCCACCCCCCAAGGCTATAGCCCACCCGTTTTTGTGGCCTTTTTCCGCTGGACGAACTTGGCGCCCCGGCCTTCGGGCTGGTATTTTTGGGCGCGGCTGTGCCCACGGCCTATTTTTGGTACACGGAGGTGCCTCGCAAAGTCTCGCGCCATTCCGAGTCCGGCGGACGAAGTTGGCTAGCCCCACCCCCCGAGGCTATAGCCCACCCGTTTTTGTGGCCTTTTTCCGCTGGACGAACTTGGCGCCCCGGCCTTCGGGCTGGTATTTTTGGGACGAAGTTGGCCAGCCCCACCCCCCGAGGTTAAAGCCAACCCGTTTTTGTGGCCTTTTTCCGCTGGACGAACTTGGCGCCCCGGCCTTCGGGCGGGTATTTTTGGGCGTGGCTGTGCCCGCGACCTTTTTTTGGCACACGGAGGTGCCTCGCAAAGTCTCGCGCCATTCCGAGTCCGGCGGACGAAGTTGGCCAGCCCCACCCCCCAAGGCTATAGCCAACCCGTTTTTGTGGCCTTTTTCCGCTGGACGAACTTGGCGCCCCGGCCTTCGGGCGGGTATTTTTGGGCGCGGCTGAGCCCGCGGCCTATTTTTGGCACACGGAGGCGCCTCGCAAAGTCTCACGCCATTCCGAGCACGGCTGACGAAGTTGGCCAGCCCCACCCCCCAAGGCTATAGCCCACCCGTTTTCGTGACCTTTTTCCGCTGGACAAACTTCGCGCCCCGGCCTTCGGGCGGGTATTTTTGGGCGCGGCTGAGCCCGCGGCCTATTTTTGGCACACGGAGGCGCCTCGTAAAGTCTCACGCCATTCCGAGGCCGGCGCACGAAGTTGGCCAGCCCCACCCCCCAAAGCTATAGCCCACCCGTTTTTGTGGCCTTTGTCCGCTGGACGAACTTGGCGCCCTGGCCTTCGGGCGGGTATTTTTGGGCGCGGCTGTGCCCGCGGCCTATTTTTGGCACACGGAGGCGCCTCGCAAAGTCTCGCGCCATTCCGAGTCCGGCGGACGAAGTTGGCCAGCCCCACCCCCCAAGGCTATCGCCCACCCGTTTTTGAGGCCCTTTTCCGCTGGACAAACTTGGCGCCCCGACCTTCGGGCGGGTATTCTTGGGCGCAGCTGTGCCGGCAGCATATTTTTGGCACACGGAGGTGCCTCGCAAAGTCTCGCGCCATTCCGAGTCCGGCGGACGAAGTTGGCCAGCCCCACCCCTCTAGGCTATAGCCCACCCGTTTTTGTGGCATTTTTCCACTGGACGAACTTGGCGCCCCGGCCTTCGGGCGGGTATTTTTAGGCACGGCTGTGCCCGCGGCCTATTTTTGGCACACGGAGGCGCCTCGTATTGTCTCGCGCCATTCCGAGTCCGGCGGACGAAGTTGGCAAGCCCCACCCCCCAAGGCTATAGCCCACCCATTTTTTTGGCCTTTTTCCGCTGGACGAACTTGGCGCCCCGGCCTTCGGGTGGGTATTTTTGGGCGCGGCTGTGCCCGCGGCCTATTTTTGGCACACGGAGGTGCCTCGCAAAGTCTCGCGCCATTCCGAGTCCGGCGGACGAAGTCGGCCAGCCCCACCCCCCAAGGCTATAGCCCACCCGTTTTTGTGGCCTTTTTCCGCTGGACGAACTTGGCACCCCGGCCTTCGGGCGGGTATTTTTGGGCGCGGCTGTGCCCACGGCCTATTTTTGGCACACGGAGGTGCCTCGCAAAGTCTCGCGCCATTCCGAGTCCGGCGGACGAAGTTGGCCAGCCCCACCCCCCAAGGCTATAGCCCACCCGTTTTTGTGGCCTTTTTCCGCTGGACGAACTTGGCGCCCCGGCCTTCGGGCGGGTATTTTTGGGCGCGGCTGTGCCCGCGGCCTATTTTTGGCACACGGAGGCGCCTCGCAAAGTCTCGCGCCATTCCGAGTCCGGCGGACGAAGTCGGCCAGCCCCACCCGCCAAGGCTATAGCCCACCCATTTTTGTGGCCTTTTTCCGCTGGACGAACTTGGCGCCCCGGCCTTCGGGCGTGGATTTTTGTGCGCGGCTGTGCCCGCGGCCTATTTTTGGCACACGGAGGCACCTCGCAAAGTCTCGCGCCATTCCGAGTCCGGCGGATGAAGTTGGCCAGCCCCACCCCCCAAGGCTATAGCCCACCCGTTTTTGTGGCATTTTTCCGCTGGACGAACTTGGCGCCCCGGCCTTCGGGCGGGTTTTTTTGGGCGCGGCTGTACCCGCGGCCTATTTTTGGCACACGGAGGCGCCTCGCAAAGTCTCGCGCCATTCCGAGTCCGGCGGACGAAGTTGGCCAGGCCCACCCCCCAAGGCTATAGCCCACCCGTTTTTGTGGCCTTTTTCCGCTGGACGAACTTGGCACCCCGGCCTTCGGGCGGGTATTTTTGGGCGCGGCTGTGCCCACGGCCTATTTTGGGCACACGGAGGCGCCTCGCAAAGTCTCGCGCCATTCCGAGTCCGGCGGACAAAGTTGGCCAGCCCCACCCCCCAAGGCTATAGCCCGTCCGTTTTTGTGGCCTTTTTCCGCTAGACGAACTTGGCACCCCGGCCTTCGGGCGGGTATTTTTGGGCGCGGCTGTGCCCGCGGCCTATTTTTGGCACACGGAGGCGCCTCGCAAAGTATCGCGCCATTCCGAGTCCGGCGGACGAAGTTGGCCAGCCTCACCCCCCAAGGCTATAGCCCACTCGTTTTTGTGGCCTTTTTCCGCTGGACGAACTTGGCGCCCCGGCCTTCGGGCTGGTATTTTTGGGCGCGGCTGTTCCCGCGGCCTATTTTTGGCACACGGAGGCGCCTCGCAAAGTCTCGCGCCATTCCGAGTCGGGCGGCGAAGTTGGCCAGCCCCACCCCCCAAGGCTATAGCCCACCCGTTTTTGAGGCCTTTTTCCGCTGGACAAACTTGGCGCGCCGACCTTCGGGCGGGTATTCTTGGACTCAGCTGTGCCCGCAGCCTATTTTTGGCACACGGAGGTGCCTCGCAAAGGCTCGCGCCATTCCGAGTCCGGCGGACGAAGTTGGCCAGACCCACCCCCCTAGGCTATAGCCCACCCGTTTTTGTGGCATTTTTCCGCTGGACGAACTTGGCGCCCCGGCCTTCGGGCGGGTATTTTTTGGCGCGGCTGTGCCCGCGGCCTATTTTTGGAACACGGAGGCGCCTCGCAAAGGCTCGCACCATTCCGAGTCCGGCGGACGAAGTTGGCCAGCCCCACCCCCCAAGGCTATAGCCCACCCGTTTTTGTGGCCTTTTTCCGCTGGATGAACTTGGCTCCCCGGCCTTAGGGCGGGTATTTTTCGGCGCCGCTGTCCCCGCGGCCTATTTTTGGCACACGGAGGTGCCTCGCAAAGTCTCGCGCCATTCCGAGTCCGGCGGACGAAGTTGGCCAGCCCCACCCCCCAAGGCTATAGCCCACCCGTTTTTGAGGCCCTTTTCCGCTGGACAAACTTGGCGCCCCGACCTTCGGGCGGGTATTCTTGGGCGCAGCTGTGCCCGCAGCCTATTTTTGGCACACGGAGGCGCCTCGCAAAGTATCGCGCCATTCCGAGTCCGGCGGACGAAGTTCGCCAGCCCCACCCCCCAAGGCTATAGCCCACCCGTTTTTGTGGCCTTTTTCCGCTGGACGAACTTGGCACCCCGGCCTTCGGGCGGGTATTTTTGGGCGCGGCTGTGCCCCCGGCCTATTTTTGGCACACGGAGGCGCCTCGCAAAGTCTCGCGCCATTCCGAGTCCGGCGGACAAAGTTGGCCAGTCCCACCCCCCAAGGCTATAGCCCACCCGTTTTTGTGGCCTTTTTCCGCTGGACGAACTTGGCACCCCGGCCTTCGGGCGGGTATTTTTGGGCGCGGCTGTGCCCGCGGCCTATTTTTGGAACACGGAGGCGCCTCGCAAAGGCTCGCGCCATTCCGAGTCCGGCGGACGAAGTTGGCCAGCCCCACCCCCCAAGGCTATAGCCCACCCGTTTTTGTGGCCTTTTTCCGCTGGATGAACTTGGCGCCCCGGCCTTAGGGCGGGTATTTTTCGGCGCCGCTGTCCCCGCGGCCTATTTTTGGCACACGGAGGTGCCTCGCAAAGTCTCGCGCCATTCCGAGTCCGGCGGACGAAGTTGGCCAGCCCCACCCCCCAAGGCTATAGCCCACCCGTTTTTGAGGCCCTTTTCCGCTGGACAAACTTGGCGCCCCGACCTTCGGGCGGGTATTCTTGGGCGCAGCTGTGCCCGCAGCCTATTTTTGGCACACGGAGGTGCCTCGCAAAGTCTCGCGCCATTCCGAGTCCGGCGGACGAAGTTGGCCAGCCCCACCCCCCAAGGCTATAGCCCACCCGTTTTTGTAGTCTTTTTCCGCTGGACGAACTTGGCGCCCCGGCCTTCGGGGCGTGTATTTTTGGGCGCGGCTGAGCCCGCGGCCTATTTTTGGCACACGGAGGCGCCTCGCAAAGTCTCGCGCCATTCCGAGTCCGGCGGACGAAGTTGGCCAGCCCCACCCCCCAAGGCTATAGCCGACCCGTTTTGTAGTCTTTTTCCGCTGGACGAACTTGGCGCCCCGGCCTTCGGGGCGGGTATTTTTGGGCGCGGCTGAGCCCGCGGCCTATTTTTGGCACACGGAGGCGCCTCGCAAAGTGTCGCGCCATTCCGAGTCCGGCGGACGAAGTTGGCCAGCCCCACCCCCCAAGGCTATAGCCCACCCGTTTTTGTGGCCTTTTTCCGCTGGACGAACTTGGCGCCCCGGCCATCGGGCGGGTATTTTTGGGCGCGGCTGTGCCCGCGGCCTATTTTTGGCACACGGAGGCGCCTCGCAAAGTCTCGAGCCATTCCGAGTCCGGCGGACGAAGTGGGCCAGCCCCACCCCCCAAGGCTATAGCCCACCCGTTTTTGTGGCCTTTTTCCGCTGGACGAACTTGGCGCCCCGGCCTTCGGGCGGGTATTTTTGGGCGCGGCTGTGCCCGCGGCATATTTTTGGCACACGGAGGCGCCTCGCAAAGTCTCGCGCCATTCCGAGTCCGGCGGACGAAGTTGGCCAGCCCCACCCCCCAAGGCTATAGCCCACCCGTTTTTGTGGCCTTTTTCCGCTGGACGAACTTGGCGCCCCGGCCTTCGGTTGCGTATATTTGGGCGCGGCTGTGCCCGCGGCCAATTTTTCATCAACGGAGGTGCCTCGCAAAGTCTCGCGCCATTCCGAGTCCCGCGGACGAAGTTGGCCAGCCCCACCCCCCACGGCTATAGCCCACCCGTTTTTGTGGCCTTTTTCCGCTGGACGAACTTGGCGCCCCGGCCTTCGGGCTGGTATTTTTGGGCGCGGCTGTGCCCGCGGCCTATTTTTGGCACACGGAGGCACCTCGCAAAGTCTCGCCCCATACCGAGTCTGGCGGACGAAGTTGGCCAGCCCCACCCCCCAAGGCTATAGCCCACCCGTTTTTGTGGCCTTTTTCCGCTGGATGAACTTGGCGCCCCGGCCTTAGGGCGGGTATTTTTCGGCGCCGCTGTCCCCGCGGCCTATTTTTGGCACACGGAGGTGCCTCGCAAAGTCTCGCGCCATTCCGAGTCCGGCGGACGAAGTTGGCCAGCCCCACCCCCCAAGGCTATAGCCCACCCGTTTTTGAGGCCCTTTTCCGCTGGACAAACTTGGCGCCCCGACCTTCGGGCGGGTATTCTTGGGCGCAGCTGTGCCCGCAGCCTATTTTTGGCACACGGAGGTGCCTCGCAAAGTCTCGCGCCATTCCGAGTCCGGCGGACGAAGTTGGCCAGCCCCACCCCCCAAGGCTATAGCCCACCCGTTTTTGTAGTCTTTTTCCGCTGGACGAACTTGGCGCCCCGGCCTTCGGGGCGTGTATTTTTGGGCGCGGCTGAGCCCGCGGCCTATTTTTGGCACACGGAGGCGCCTCGCAAAGTCTCGCGCCATTCCGAGTCCGGCGGACGAAGTTGGCCAGCCCCACCCCCCAAGGCTATAGCCGACCCGTTTTTGTGGCCTTTTTCCGCTGGACGAACTTGGCGCCCCGGCCTTCGGGGCGGGTATTTTTGGGCGCGGCTGAGCCCGCGGCCTATTTTTGGCACACGGAGGCGCCTCGCAAAGTGTCGCGCCATTCCGAGTCCGGCGGACGAAGTTGGCCAGCCCCACCCCCCAAGGCTATAGCCGACCCGTTTTTGTGGCCTTTTTCCGCTGGACGAACTTGGCGCCCCGGCCATCGGGCGGGTATTTTTGGGTGCGGCTGTGCCCGCGGCCTATTTTTGGCACACGGAGGCGCCTCGCAAAGTCTCGAGCCATTCCGAGTCCGGCGGACGAAGTGGGCCAGCCCCACCCCACAAGGCTATAGCCCACCCGTTTTTGTGGCCTTTTTCCGCTGGACGAACTTGGCGCCCCGGCCTTCGGGCGGGTATTTTTGGGCGCGGCTGTGCCCGCGGCATATTTTTGGCACACGGAGGCGCCTCGCAAAGTCTCGCGCCATTCCGAGTCCGGCGGACGAAGTTGGCCAGCCCCACCCCCCAAGGCTATAGCCCACCCGTTTTTGTGGCCTTTTTCCGCTGGACGAACTTGGCGCCCCGGCCTTCGGTTGCGTATATTTGGGCGCGGCTGTGCCCGCGGCCAATTTTTCATCAACGGAGGTGCCTCGCAAAGTCTCGCGCCATTCCGAGTCCCGCGGACGAAGTTGGCCAGCCCCACCCCCCACGGCTATAGCCCACCCGTTTAGTGGCCTTTTTCCGCTGGACGAACTTGGCGCCCCGGCCTTCGGGCTGGTATTTTTGGGCGCGGCTGTGCCCGCGGCCTATTTTTGGCACACGGAGGCACCTCGCAAAGTCTCGCCCCATACCGAGTCTGGCGGACGAAGTTGGCCAGCCCCACCCCCCAAGGCTATAGCCCACCCGTTTTTGTGGCCTTTTTCCGCTGGACGAACTTGGCGCCCCGGCCTTCGAGCGGGTATTTTTGGGCGCGGCTGTGCCCGCGGCCTATTTTTGGCACACGGAGGCGCCTCGCAAAGTCTCGCGCCATTCCGAGTCCGGCGGACGAAGTTGGCCAGCCCCACCCCCCAAGGCTATAGCCCACCCGTTTTTGTGGCCTTTTTCCGCTGGACGAACTTGGCGCCCCGGCCTTCGGGCGGGTATTTTTGGGCGCGGCTGTGCCCGCGGCCTATTGTTGGCACACGGAGGCGCCTCGCAAAGTCTCGCGCCATTCCGAGTCCGGCGGACGAAGTCGGCCAGCCACACCCCCCAAGGCTATAGCCCACCCGTTTTTGTGGCATTTTTCCGCTGGACGAACTTGGCGTCCCGGCCTTCGGGCGGGTATTTTTGGGTACGGCTGTGCCCGCGGCCTATTTTTGGCACACGGAGGCGCATCGCAAAGTCTCGCGCCATTCCGAGTCCGGCGGACGAAGTCGGCCAGCCCCACCTCCCAAGGCTATAGCCCACCCGTTTTTGTGGCCTTTTTCCGCTGGACGAACTTGGCGCCCCGGCCTTCGGGGCGGGTATTTTTGGGCGCGGCTGAGCCCGCGGCCTATTTTTGGCACACGGAGGCGCCTCGCAAAGTCTCGCGCCATTCCGAGTCCGGCGGACGAAGTTGGCCAGCCCCACCCCCCAAGGCTATAGCCGACCCGTTTTTGTGGCCTTTTTCCGCTGGACGAACTTGGCGCCCCGGCCATCGGGCGGGTATTTTTGGGTGCGGCTGTGCCCGCGGCCTATTTTTGGCACACGGAGGCGCCTCGCAAAGTCTCGAGCCATTCCGAGTCCGGCGGACGAAGTGGGCCAGCCCCACCCCCCAAGGCTATAGCCCACCCGTTTTTGTGGCCTTTTTCCGCTGGACGAACTTGGCGCCCCGGCCTTCGGGCGGGTATTTTTGGGCGCGGCTGTGCCTGCGGCATATTTTTGGCACACGGAGGCGCCTCGCAAAGTCTCGCGCCATTCCGAGTCCGGCGGACGAAGTTGGCCAGCCCCACCCCCCAAGGCTATAGCCCACCCGTTTTTGTGGCCTTTTTCCGCTGGACGAACTTGGCGCCCCGGCCTTCGGTTGCGTATATTTGGGCGCGGCTGTGCCCGCGGCCAATTTTTCATCAACGGAGGTGCCTCGCAAAGTCTCGCGCCATTCCGAGTCCGGCGGACGAAGTTGGCCAGCCCCACCCCCCACGGCTATAGCCCACCCGTTTTTGTGGCCTTTTTCCGCTGGACGAACTTGGCGCCCCGGCCTTCGGGCTGGTATTTTTGGGCGCGGCTGTGCCCGCGGCCTATTTTTGGCACACGGAGGCACCTCGCAAAGTCTCGCCCCATACCGAGTCCGGCGGACGAAGTTGGCCAGCCCCACCCCCCAAGGCTATAGCCCACCCGTTTTTGTGGCCTTTTTCCGCTGGACGAACTTGGCGCCCCGGCCTTCGAGCGGGTATTTTTGGGCGCGGCTGTGCCCGCGGCCTATTTTTGGCACACGGAGGCGCCTCGCAAAGTCTCGCGCCATTCCGAGTCCGGCGGACGAAGTTGGCCAGCCCCACCCCCCAAGGCGATAGCCCACCCCATTTTGTGGCCTTTTTCCGCTGGACGAACTTGGCGCCCCGGCCTTTGGGCGGGTATTTTTGGGCGCGGCTGTGCCCGCGGCCTATTGTTGGCACACGGAGGCGCCTCGCAAAGTCTCGCGCCATTCCGAGTCCGGCGGACGAAGTCGGCCAGCCCCACCCCCCAAGGCTATAGCCCACCCGTTTTTGTGCCATTTTTCCGCTGGACGAACTTGGCGTCCCGGCCTTCGGGCGGGTATTTTTGGGTACGGCTGTGCCCGCGGCCTATTTTTGGCACACGGAGGCGCATCGCAAAGTCTCGCGCCATTCCGAGTCCGGCGGACGAAGTCGGCCAGCCCCACCTCCCAAGGCTATAGCCCACCCGTTTTTGTGGCCTTTTTCCGCTGGGCGAACTTGGCGCCCCCGCCTTCGGGCGGGTATTTTTGGACGCGGCTGTGCCCGCGGCCTATTTTTGGCACACGGAGGTGCCTCGCAAATTCTCGCGCCATTCCGAGTCCGGCGGAAGAAGTGGGCCAGCCCCACCCCCCAAGGCTATAGCCCACCCGTTTTTGTGGCCGTTTTCCGCTGGACGAACTTGGCGCCCCGGCCATCGGGCGGGTATTTTTGGGCGCGGCTGTGCCCGCGGCCTATTTTTGGCACACGGAGGCGCCTCGCAAAGTCTCCCGCCATTCCGAGTCCGGCGGACGAAGTTCGCCAGCCCCACCCCCCAAGGCTATAGCCCACCCGTTTTTGTGGCCTTTTTCCGCTGGACGAACTTGGCGCCCCGTCCTTCCGGCGGGTATTTTTGGGCGCGGCTGTGCCCTTTGCCTCTTTTGGCACACTGAGGCGCCTCGCAAAGTCTCGCGCCATTCCGAGTCCGGCGGACGAAGTGGGCCAGCCCCACCCCCCAAGGCTATAGCCCACCCGTTTTTGTGGCCTTTTTCCGCTGGACGAACTTGGCGCCCCGGCCTTCGGGCGGGTATTTTTGGGCGCGGCTGTGCCCGTTGCCTATTTTTGGCACACGGAGAAGCCTCGCAAAGTCTCGCGCCATTCCGAGTCCGGCGGGCGAAGTTGGCCAGTCCCACCCTCCAAGGCTATAGCCCACCCGTTTTTGTGGCCTTTTTCCGCTCGACGAACTTGGCGCCCCGGCCTTCGAGCGGGTATTTTTGGGCGCGGCTGTGCCCGCGGCCTATTTTTGGCACACGGAGGCGCCTCGCAAAGTCTCGCGGCATTCCGAGTCCGGCGGACGAAGTTGGCCAGCCCCACCCCCCAAGGCTATAGCCCACCCGTTTTTGTGGCCTTTTTCCGCTGGACGAACTTGGCGCCCCGGCCTTCGGGCGGGTATTTTTGGGCGCGGCTGTGCCCGCGGCCTATTTTTGGCACACGGAGGCACCTCGCAAAGTCTTGCGCCATTCCGAGTCCGGCGGACGAAGTTGGCCAGCCCCACCCCCCAAGGCTATAGCCCACCCGTTTTTGTGGCCTTTTTCCGCTGGACGAACTTGGCGCCCCGGCCTTCGGGCGGGTATTTTTGGGCGCGGCTGTGCCCGCGGCCTATTTTTGGTACGCGGAGGCGCCTCGTAAAGTCTCGCGCCATTCCGAGTCCGGCGGACGAAGTTGGCCAGCCCCACCCCCCAAGGCTATAGCCCACCCGTTTTTGTGGCCTTTTTCCGCTGGACGAACTTGGCGCCCCGGCCTTCGGGCGGGTATTTTGGGCCGCGGCTGTGCCCGCGGCCTATTTTTGGCACACGGAGGCGCCTCACAAAGTCTCGCGCCATTCCGAGTCCGGCGGACGAAGTTGGCCCGCCCCACCCCCCAAGGCTATAGCCCACCCGTTTTTGTGGCCTTTTTCCGCTGGACGAACTTGGCGCCCCGGCCTTCGGGCGGGTATTTTTGGTCGCGGCTGTGACCGCGGCCTATTTTTGGCACACGGAGAAGCCTCGCAAAGTCTCGCGCCATTCCGAGTCCGGCGGACGAAGTGGGCCAGCCCCACCCCCCAAGGCTATAGCCCTCCCGTTTTTGTGGCCTTTTTCCGCTGGACGAACTTGGCGCCCCGGCCTTCGGGCGGGTATTTTTGGGCGCGGCTGTGCCCGCGGCCTCTTTTTGGCACACTGAGGCGCCTCGCAAAGTCTCGCGCCATTCCGAGTCCGGCGGACGAAGTGGGCCAGCCCCACCCCCCAAGGCTATAGCCCACCCGTTTTTGTGGCCTTTTTCCGCTCGACGAACTTGGCGCCCCGGCCTTCGAGCGGGTATTTTTGGGCGCGGCTCTGCCCGCGGCCTATTTTTGGCACACGGAGGCGCCTCGCAAAGTCTTGCGCCATTCCGAGTCCGGCGGACGAAGTTGGCCAGCCCCACCCGCCAAGGCTATAGCCCACCCGTTTTTGTGGCCTTTTTCCGCTGGACGAACTTGGCGCCCCGGCCTTCGGGCGGGTATTTTTGGGCGCGGCTGTGCCCGCGGCCTATTTTTGGCACGCGGAGGCGCCTCGCAAAGTCTCGCGCCATTCCGAGTCCGGCGGACGAAGTTGGCCAGCCCCACCCCCCAAGGCTATAGCTCACCCGTTTTTGTGGCCTTTTACCGCTGGACGAACTTGGCGCCCCGGCCTTCGGGCGGGTATTTTTGGGCGCGGCTGTGCCCGCGGCCTATTTTTGGCACACGGAGGCGCCTCACAAAGTCTCGCGCCATTCCGAGTCCGGCGGACGAAGTTGGCCCGCCCCACCCCCCAAGGCTATAGCCCACCCGTTTTTGTGGCCTTTTTCCGCTGGACGAACTTGGCGCCCCGGCCTTCGGGCGGGTATTTTTGGTCGCGGCTGTGACCGCGGCCTATTTTTGGCACACGGAGAAGCCTCGCAAAGTCTCGCGCCATTCCGAGTCCGGCGGACGAAGTGGGCCAGCCCCACCCCCCAAGGCTATAGCCCTCCCGTTTTTGTGGCCTTTTTCCGCTGGACGAACTTGGCGCCCCGGCCTTCGGGCGGGTATTTTTGGGCGCGGCTGTGCCCGCGGCCTCTTTTTGGCACACTGAGGCGCCTCGCAAAGTCTCGCGCCATTCCGAGTCCGGCGGACGAAGTGGGCCAGCCCCACCCCCCAAGGCTATAGCCCACCCGTTTTTGTGGCCTTTTTCCGCTGGACGAACTTGGCGCCCCGGCCTTCGGGCGGGTATTTTTCGTCGCGGCTGTGACCGCGGCCTATTTTTGGCACACGGAGGCGCCTCGCAAATTCTCGCGCCATTCCGAGTCCGGCGGACGAAGTTGGCCAGCCCCACCCCCCAAGGCTATAGCCCACCCGTTTTTGTGGCCTTTTTCCGCTGGACGAACTTGGCGCCCCGTCCTTCCGGCGGGTATTTTTGGGCGCGGCTGTGCCCGCGGCCTCTTTTTGGCACACTGAGGCGCCTCGCAAAGTCTCGCGCCATTCCGAGTCCGGCGGACGAAGTGGGCCAGCCCCACCCCCCAAGGCTATAGCCCACCCGTTTTTGTGGCCTTTTTCCGCTGGACGAACTTGGCGCCCCGGCCTTCGGGCGGGTATTTTTGGGCGCGGCTGTGACCGCGGCCTATTTTTGGCACACGGAGGCGCCTCGCAAATTCTCGCGCCATTCCGAGTCCGGCGGACGAAGTTGGCCAGCCCCACCCCCCAAGGCTATAGCCCACCCGTTTTTGTGGCCTTTTTCCGCTGGACGAACTTGGCGCCCCGTCCTTCCGGCGGGTATTTTTGGGCGCGGCTGTGCCCGCGGCCTCTTTTTGGCACACTGAGGCGCCTCGCAAAGTCTCGCGCCATTCCGAGTCCGGCGGACGAAGTGGGCCAGCCCCACCCCCCAAGGCTATAGCCCACCCGTTTTTGTGGCCTTTTTCCGCTGGACGAACTTGGCGCCCCGGCCTTCGGGCGGGTATTTTTGGGCGCGGCTGTGCCCGTTGCCTATTTTTGGCACACGGAGGCGCCTCGCAAAGTCTCGCGCCATTCCGAGTCCGGCGGACGAAGTTGGCCAGTCCCACCCTCCAAGGCTATAGCCCACCCGTTTTTGTGGCCTTTTTCCGCTGGACGAACTTGGCTCCCCGGCCTTCGCGCGGGTATTTTTGGGCGCGGCTGTGCCCGCGGCCTATTTTTGGCACACGGAGGCGCCTCGCAAAGTCTTGCGCCATTCCGAGTCCGGCGGACGAAGTTGGCCAGCCCCACCCGCCAAGGCTATAGCCCACCCGTTTTTGTGGCCTTTTTCCGCTGGACGAACTTGGCGCCCCGGCCTTCGGGCGGGTATTTTTGGGCGCGGCTGTGCCCGCGGCCTATTTTTGGCACGCGGAGGTGCCTCACAAAGTCTCGCGCCATTCCGAGTCCGGCGGACGAAGTTGGCCAGCCCCACCCCCCAAGGCTATAGCCCACCCGTTTTTGTGGCCTTTTTCCGCTGGATGAACTTGGCGCCCCGGACTCAGGACGGGTATTTTTGGGTCGCGGCTGGGCACGGGGCCTATTTTTGGCACACGGAGGCGCCTCGCAAAGTCTCGCGCCATTCCGAGTCCGGCGGACAGTTGGCCCGCCCCACCCCCAAGGCTATAGCCCACCCGTTTTGTGGCCTTTTTCCGCTGGACGAACTTGGCGCCCGGCCTTCGGGTGGGTATTTTTGGCGCGGCTGTGCCAGCTGGCCTATTTTTGGCACACGGAGACACCTCGCAAATTCTCGCGCCATTCCGAGTCCGAGGGACCAGTTGGCCAGCCCCACCCCCAAGGCTATAGCCCTCCCGTTTTGTGGCCTTTTTCCGCTGGACGAACTTGGCGCCCCGGCCTTCGGGCGGGTATTTTTGGGCGCGGCTGTGCCCGCGGCCTCTTTTTGGCACACTGAGGCGCCTCGCAAAGTCTCGCGCCATTCCGAGTCCGGCGGACGAAGTGGGCCAGCCCCACCCCCCAAGGCTATAGCCCACCCGTTTTTGTGGCCTTTTTCCGCTGGACGAACTTGGCGCCCCGGCCTTCGGGCGGGTATTTTTAAATCGCGGCTGTGACCGCGCCTATTTTTGGCACACGGAGGCGCCTCGCAAATTCTCGCGCCATTCCGAGTCCGGCGGACAGAGTTGGCCAGCCCCACCCCCAAGGCTATAGCCCCCCCGTTTTTGTGGCCTTTTACCGCAGGACGAACTTGGCGCCCCGTCCTTCCGGCGGGTATTTTTGGGCGGCTGTGCCCATGGCCTCTTTGGCACACAGTGGCGCCTCGCAAAGTCTCGCGCCATTCCGAGTCCGGCGGACGAAGTGGGCCAGCCCCACCCCCAAGGCTATAGCCCACCCGTTTTTGTGGCCTTTTTCCGCTGGACGAACTTGGCGCCCCGGCCTTCGGGCGGGTATTTTTGGGCGCGGCTGTGCCCGTTGCCTATTTTTGGCACACGGAGGCGCCTCGCAAAGTCTCGCGCCATTCCGAGTCCGGCGGACGAAGTTGGCCAGTCCCACCCTCCAAGGCTATAGCCCACCCGTTTTTGTGGACTTTTTCCGCTGGACGAACTTGGCTCCCCGGCCTTCGCGCGGGTATTTTTGGGCGCGGCTGTGCCCGCGGCCTATTTTTGGCACACGGAGGCGCCTCGCAAAGTCTTGCGCCATTCCGAGTCCGGCGGACGAAGTTGGCCAGCCCCACCCCCCAAGGCTATAGCCCACCCGTTTTTGTGGCCTTTTTCCGCTGGACGAACTTGGCGCCCCGGCCTTCGGGCGGGTATTTTTGGTGCGGCTGTGCCCGCGGCCTATTTTTGGCACGCGGAGGTGCCTCGCAAAGTCTCGCGCCATTCCGAGTCCGGCGGACGAAGTTGGCCAGCCCCACCCCCCAAGGCTATAGCCCACCCGTTTTTGTGGCCTTTTTCCGCTGGACGAACTTGGCGCCCCGGCCTTCGGGCGGGTATTTTTTGTCGCGGCTGTGCCCGCGGCCTATTTTTGGCACACGGAGGCGCCTCGCAAAGTCTCGCGCCATTCCGAGTCCGGCGGACGAAGTTGGCCCGCCCCACCCCCCAAGGCTATAGCCCACCCGTTTTTGTGGCCTTTTTCCGCTGGACGAACTTGGCGCCCCGGCCTTCGGGTGGGTATTTTTGGGCGCGGCTGTGCCCGCGGCCTATTTTTGGCACACGGAGACACCTCGCAAATTCTCGCGCCATTCCGAGTCCGGCGGACGAAGTTGGCCAGCCCCACCCCCCAAGGCTATAGCCCACCCGTTTTTGTGGACTTTTTCCGCGGGACGAACTTGGCGCCCCGGCCTTCGGGCGGGTATTTTTGGTCGCGGCTGTGCCTGCGGCCTATTTTTGGCACACGGAGGTGCCTAGCAAAGTCTCGCGCCATTCCGAGTCCGGCGGACGAAGTTGGCCAGCCCCAACCCCCAAGGCTATAGCCCACCCGTTTTTGTGGACTTTTTCCGCGGGACGAACTTGGCGCCCCGGCCTTCGGGCGGTTATTTTTGGGCGCAGCTGTGCCTGCGGCCTATTTTTGGCACACGGAGATGCCTCGCAAAGTCTCGCGCCATTCCGAGTCCGGCGGACGAGGTTGGCCAGTCCCACCCCCCAAGGCTATAGCCCACCCGTTTTTGTGGCCTTTTTCCGCTGGACGAAATTGGCGCCCCGGCCTTCGAGCGGGTATTTTTGGGCGCGGCTGTGCCCGCGGCCTACTTTTGGAACACGGAGGCGCCTCGCAAATTCTCGCGCCATTCCGAGTCCGGCGGACGAAGTTGGCCAGCCCCACCCCCCAAGGCTATAGCCCACCCGTTTTTGTGGCCTTTTTCCGCTGGACGAAGTTGGCCAGCCCCACCCCCCAAGGCTATAGCCCACCCGTTTTTGTGGCCTTTTTCCGCTGGACGAACTTGGCGCCCCGGCCTTCGGGCGGGTATTTTTGGGCGCGGCTCTGCCCGCGGCCTATTTTTGGCACACAGAGGCGCCTCGCAAAGTCTCGTGCCATTCCGAGTCCGGCGGACGAAGTGGGCCAGCCCCACCCCCCAAGGCTATAGCCCACCCGTTTTTGTGGCCTTTTTCCGCTGGACGAACTTGGCGCCCCGGCCTTCGGGCGGGTATTTTTGGGCGCGGCTGTGCCCGCGGCCTATTTTTGGCACGCGGAGGTGCCTCGCAAAGTCTCGCGCCATTCCGAGTCCGGCGGACGAAGTTGGCCAGCCCCACCCCCCAAGGCTATAGCCCACCCGTTTTTGTGGCCTTTTTCCGCTGGACGAACTTGGCGCCCCGGCCTTCGGGCGGGTATTTTTGGGTCGCGGCTGTGCCCGCGGCCTATTTTTGGCACACGGAGGCGCCTCGCAAAGTCTCGCGCCATTCCGAGTCCGGCGGACGAAGTTGGCCCGCCCCACCCCCCAAGGCTATAGCCCACCCGTTTTTGTGGCCTTTTTCCGCTGGACGAACTTGGCGCCCCGGCCTTCGGGTGGGTATTTTTGGGCGCGGCTGTGCCCGCAGCCTATTTTTGGCACACGGAGACACCTCGCAAATTCTCGCGCCATTCCGAGTCCGGCGGACGAAGTTGGCCAGCCCCACCCCCCAAGGCTATAGCCCACCCGTTTTTGTGGCCTTTTTCCGCTGGACGAACTTGGCGCCCCGGCCTTCGAGCGGGTATTTTTGGGCGCGGCTGTGCCCGCGGCCTATTTTTGGCACACGGAGGCGCCTCGCAAATTCACGCGCCATTGCGAGTCCGGCGGACGAAGTTGGCCAGCCCCACCCCCCAAGGCTATAGCCCACCCGTTTTTGTGGACTTTTTCCGCGGGACGAACTTGGCGCCCCGGCCTTCGGGCGGGTATTTTTGGGCGCGGCTGTGCCTGCGGCCTATTTTTGGCACACGGAGGTGCCTAGCAAAGTCTCGCGCCATTCCGAGTCCGCGGACCAGTTGGCCAGCCCCAACCCCAAGGCTATAGCCCACCCGTTTTGTGGACTTTTTCCGCGGGACGAACTTGGCGCCCCGGCCTTCGGGCGGTTATTTTTGGGCGCAGCTGTGCCTGCGGCCTATTTTTGGCACACGGAGATGCCTCGCAAAGTCTCGCGCCATTCCGAGTCCGGCGGACGAGGTTGGCCAGTCCCACCCCCCAAGGCTATAGCCCACCCGTTTTTGTGGCCTTTTTCCGCTGGACGAAATTGGCGCCCCGGCCTTCGAGCGGGTATTTTTGGGCGCGGCTGTGCCCGCGGCCTATTTTTGGAACACGGAGGCGCCTCGCAAATTCTCGCGCCATTCCGAGTCCGGCGGACGAAGTTGGCCAGCCCCACCCCCCAAGGCTATAGCCCACCCGTTTTTGTGGCCTTTTTCCGCTGGACGAAGTTGGCCAGCCCCACCCCCCAAGGCTATAGCCCACCCGTTTTTGTGGCCTTTTTCCGCTGGACGAACTTGGCGCCCCGGCCTTCGGGCGGGTATTTTTGGGCGCGGCTGTGCCCGCGGCCTATTTTTGGCACACCGAGGCGCCTCGCAAAGTCTCGCGCCATTCCGAGTCCGGCGGACGAAGTGGGCCAGCCCCACCTCCCAAGGCTATAGCCCATCCGTTTTTGTGGCGTTTTTCCGCTGGACGAACTTGGCGCCCCGGCCTTCGGGCGGGTATTTTTGGGCGCGGCTGTGTCCGCTGCCTATTTTTGGCACACGGAGGCGCCTCCCAAAGTCTCGCGCCATTCCGAGTCCGGCGGACGAAGTTGGCCAGCCCCACCCCCCAAGGCTATAGCCCACCCGTTTTTGTGGTCTTTTTCCGCTGGACGAACTTGGCGCCCCGGCCTTCGGGCGGGTATTTTTGGGCGCGGCTCTGCCCGCGGCCTATTTTTGGCACACAGAGGCGCCTCGCAAAGTCTCGTGCCATTCCGAGTCCAGCGGACGAAGTGGGCCAGCCCCACCCCCAAGGCTATAGCCCACCCGTTTTGTGGCCTTTTTCCGCTGGACGAACTTGGCGCCCGGCCTTGAGCGGGTATTTTGGCGCGGCTGTGCCCGCGGCCTTTTTTCGCTCACGGAGGCGCCTCGCAAATTCTCGCGCCATTCCGAGTCCGGAGGACGAAGTTGGGCACCCCCACCCCCAAGGCTATAGCCCACCCGTTTTGTGGCCTTTTTCCGCTGGACCAGTTGGCCAGCCCCACCCCCCAAGGCTATAGCCCACCCGTTTTTGTGGCCTTTTTCCGCTGGACGAACTTGGCGCCCCGGCCTTCGGGCGGGTATTTTTGGGCGCGGCTGTGCCCGCGGCCTATTTTTGGCACACTGAGGCGCCTCGCAAAGTCTCGCGCCATTCCGAGTCCGGCGGACGAAGTGGGCCAGCCCTACCCCCCAAGGCTATAGCCCATCCGTTTTTGTGGCGTTTTTCCGCTGGACGAACTTGGCGCCCCGGCCTTCGGGCGGGTATTTTTGGGCGCGGCTGTGTCCGCTGCCTATTTTTGGCACACGGAGGCGCCTCACAAAGTCTCGCGCCATTCCGAGTCCGGCGGACGAAGTTGGCCAGCCCCACCCCCCAAGGCTATAGCCCACCCGTTTTTGTGGCCTTTTTCCGCTGGACGAACTTGGCGTCCCGGCCTTCGGGCGGGTATTTTTGGGCGCGGCTGTGCCCGCGGCCTATTTTTGGCACACGGAGGCGCCTCGCAAAGTCTCGCGCCATTCCGAGTCCGGCGGACGAGGTGGACCAGCCCCACCCCCCAAGGCTATAGCCCATCCGTTTTTGTGGCGTTTTTCCGCTGGACGAACTTGGCGCCCTGGCCTTCGGGCGGGTATTTTTCGGCGCGGCTGTGTCCGCCGCCTATTTTTGGCACACGGAGGCGCCTCACAAAGTCTCGCGCCATTCCGAGTCCGGCGGACGAAGTTGGCCAGCCCCACCCCCCAAGGCTATAGCCCACCCGTTTTTGTGGTCTTTTTCCGCTGGACGAACTTGGCGCCCCGGCCTTCGGGCGGGTATTTTTGGGCGCGGCTCTGCCCGCGGCCTATTTTTGGCACACGGAGGCGCCTCGCAAAGTCTCGTGCCATTCCGAGTCCGGCGGACGAAGTGGGCCAGCCCCACCCCCCAAGGCTATAGCCCACCCGTTTTTGTGGCCTTTTTCCGCTGGACGAACTTGGCGCCCCGGCCTTCGAGCGGGTATTTTTGGGCGCGGCTTTGACCGCGGCCTATTTTTGGCACACGGAGGTGCCTCACAAAGTCTCGCGCCATTCCGAGTCCGGCGGACGAAGTTGGCCAGCCCCACCCCCCAAGGCTATAGCCCACCCGTTTTTGTGGCCTTTTTCCGCTGGACGAACTTGGCGCCCCGGCCTTCAGGCGGGTATTTTTGGGCGCGGCTGTGCCCGCGGCCTATTTTTGGAACACGGAGGCGCCTCGCAAAGTCTCGCGCCATTCCGAGTCCGGCGGACGAAGTTGGCCAGCCCCACCCCCCAAGGCTATAGCCCACCCGTTTTTGTGGCCTTTTTCCGATGGACGAACTTGGCGCCCCGGCCTTCGAGCGGGTATTTTTGGGCGCGGCTGTGCCCGCGGCCTATTTTTGGTACACGGAGGTGCCTCGCAAATTCTCGCGCCATTCCGAGTCCGGCGGACGAAGTTGGCCAGCCCCACCCCCCAAGGCTATAGCCCACCCGTTTTTGTGGACTTTTTCCGCGGGACGAACTTGGCGCCCCGGCCTTCGGGCGGGTATTTTTGGGCGCGGCTGTGACCGCCGCCTATTTTTGGCACACGGAGGCGCCTCGTAAATTCTCGCGCCATTCCGAGTCCGGCGGACGAAGTCGGCCAGCCCCACCCCCCAAGGCTATAGCCCACCCGTTTTTGTGGGCTTTTTCCGCGGGACGAACTTGGCGCCCCGGCCTTCGGGCGGGTATTTTTGGGTGCAGCTGTGCCTGCGGCCTATTTTTGGCACACGGAGGTGCCTCGCAAAGTCTCGCGCCATTCCGAGTCCGGCGAACGAAGTTGGCCAGCCCCACCCCCCAAGGCTATAGCCCACCCGTTTTTGTGGCCTTTTTCCGCTGGACGAACTTGCCGCCCCGGCCTTCGGGCGGGTATTTTTGGGCGCGGCTCTGCCCGCGGCCTATTTTTGGCACACGGAGGCGCCTCGCAAAGTCTCGCGCCATTCCGAGTCCGGCGGACGAAGTCGGCCAGCCCCACCCCCAAGGCTATAGCCCACCAGTTTTCATGGCCTTTTTCCGCTGGACGAACCTGGCGCCCTGGCCTTCGGGCGGGTATTTTTGGGCGCGGCTGTGCCCGCGGCCTATTTTTGGCACACGGCGGCGCCTCGCAAAGTCTCGCGCCATTCCGAGTGCGATGGACGAAGTTGGCCAGCCCCACCCCCCAAGGCTATAGCCCACCTGTTTTTGTGGCCTTTTTCCGCTGGACGAACTTGGCGCCCCGGCCTTCGGGCGGGTATTTTTGGGCGCGGCTGTGTCCGCGGCCTATTTTTGGCACACGTAGGCACCTCGCAAAGTCTCGCGCCATTCCGAGTCCGGCGGACGAAGTTGGCCAGCCCAACCCCCCAAGGCTATAGCCCACCCGTTTTTGTGGCCTTTTTCCGCTGGACGAACTTGGCGCCCCGGTGTTCGAGCGGGTATTTTTGGGCGCGGCTGTGCCCACGGCCTATTTTTGGCACACGGAGGCGCCTCGCAAATTCTCGCCCCATTCCGAGTCCGGCGGACGAAGTTGGCCAGCCCCACCCCCCAAGGCTATAGCCCACCCGTTTTTGTGGACTTTTTCCGCGGGACGAACTTGGCGCCCCGGCCTTCGGGCGGGTATTTTTGGGCGCAGCTGTGCCTGCGGCCTATTTTTGGCACACGGAGGTGACTCGCAAAGTCTCGCGCCATTCCGAGTCCGGCGGACGAAGTTGGCCAGCCCCACCCCTCAAGGCTATAGCCCACCCGTTTTTGTGGCCTTTTTCCGCTGAACGAAGTTGGCCAGCCCCACCCCCCAAGGCTATAGCCCACCCGTTTTTGTGGCCTTTTTCCGCTGGACGAACTTGGCGCCCCGGCCTTCGGGCGGGTATTTTTGGGCGCGGCTGTGCCCGCGGCCTATTTTTGGCACACTGAGGCGCCTCGCAAAGTCTCGCGCCATTCCGAGTCCGGCGGACGAGGTGGGCCAGCCCCACCCCCCAAGGCTATAGCCCACCCGTTTTTGTGGCCTTTTTCCGCTGGACGAACTTGGCGCCCCGGCCTTCGGGCGGGTATTTTTTGGGCGCGGCTGTGCCCGCTGCCTATTTTTGGCACACGGAGGCGCCTCGCAAAGTCTCGCGCCATTCCGAGTCCGGCGGACGAAGTTGGCCAGCCCCACCCCCCAAGGCTATTGCCCACCCGTTTTTGTGGCCTTTTTCCGCTGGACGAACTTGCCGCCCCGGCCTTCGGGCGGGTATTTTTGGGCGCGGCTCTGCCCGCGGCCTATTTTTGGCACACGGAGGCGCCTCGCAAAGTCTCGCGCCATTCCGAGTCCGGCGGACGAAGTCGGCCAGCCCCACCCCCAAGGCTATAGCCCACCAGTTTTCATGGCCTTTTTCCGCTGGACGAACCTGGCGCCCTGGCCTTCGGGCGGGTATTTTTGGGCGCGGCTGTGCCCGCGGCCTATTTTTGGCACACGGCGGCGCCTCGCAAAGTCTCGCGCCATTCCGAGTGCGATGGACGAAGTTGGCCAGCCCCACCCCCCAAGGCTATAGCCCACCTGTTTTTGTGGCCTTTTTCCGCTGGACGAACTTGGCGCCCCGGCCTTCGGGGCGGGTATTTTTGGGCGCGGCTGTGTCGCATGACCTATTTTTGGCACACGTAGGCACCTCGCAAAGTCTCGCGCCATTCCGAGTCCAGGCGGACGAAGTTGGCCAGCCCAACCCCAAGGCTATAGCCCACCCGTTTTTGTGGCCTTTTTCCGCTGGACGAACTTGGCGCCCGGTCTTGGGCGGGTATTTTTGGCGCGGCTTTATCCATGCCTATTTTTGGCACACGGAGGCACCTCGCAAAGTCTCGCGCCATTCCGAGTCCGGCGGACGAAGTTGGCCAGCCCCACCCCCCCAAGGCGATAGCCCCCCCGGGTTTGGGGCCGTTTTCCGGTGGACGAACGTGGCGCCCCGGCCGTCGGGCGGGGATTTTTGGGCGCGGCGGTGGCCGCGGCCGGTTTGTGGGACACGGAGGCGCCTCGTAAAGTCTCGCGCCCTTCCGATTCCCGGCGGACGAAGTTGGCCAGCCCCACCCCCCAAGGCTATAGCCCACCCGTTTTGTGGCCTTTTTCCGCTGGACGAACTTGGCGCCCGGCCTTCGGGCGTGTATTTTTAGGCGCGGCTGTGCCCGTGGCATATTTTTGGCACACGGAGGCGCCTCGCAAAGTCTCGCGCCATTCCGAGTCCGGCGGACGAACTTGGCCAGCCCAACCCCCAAGGCTATAGCCCACCCGTTGTTGTGGCCTTTTTCCGCTGGACGAACTTGGCGCCCCGGCATTCGGGCGGGTATTTTTGGGCGCGGCTGTGCCCGCGGCCTATTTTTGGCACACGGAGGCACCTCACAAAGTCTCGCGCCATTCTGAGTCCGGCGGACGAAATTGGCCAGCCCCAACCCCCAAACCTATAGCCCACCCGTTTTTGTGGCCTTTTTCCGCTGGACGAACTTGGTGCCCCGGCCTTCGGGCGGGTATTATTGGGCGCGGCTGTGCCCGCGGCCTATTTTTGGCACACGTAGGCACCTCGCAAAGTCTCGCGCCATTCCGAGTCCGGTGGACGAAGTTGGCCAGCCCGACCCCTCAAGGCTATAGCCCACCCGTTTTTGTGGCCTTTTTCCGCTCGACGAACTTGGCACCCCGGCCTTCGGGCGGGTATTTTCGGGCGCGGCTGTGACCGCGGCCTATTTTTGGCACACGGAGGCACCTCGCAATGTCTCGCGCCATTCCGAGTCCGGCGGATGAAGTTGGCCAGCCCCACCCCCCAAGGCTATAGCCCACCCGTTTTTGTGGCCTTTTTCCGCTGGATGAACTTGGCGGCCCGGCCTTCGGGCGGTTATTTTTGGGCGCGGCTGTGCCCGCGGCCTATTTTGGAACACGGAGGCACCTCGCAATGTCTCGCGCCATTCCGAGTCCGGGGCGGACGAAGTTGGCCAGCCCAACCCCCAAGGCTATAGCCCACCCGTTTTGTGGCCTTTTTCCGCTGGACGAACTTGGCGCCCGGCCTTGGGCGGGTATTTTTGGGCGCGGCTGTGCCCGCGGCCTATTTTTGTAACACGGAGGCGCCTCGTAAAGTCTCGCCCTTCCGATTCCGGCGGACGGAGTTGGCCAGCCCCACCCCCAAGGCTATAGCCCACCCGTTTTGTGGCCTTTTTCCGCTGGACGAACTTGGCGCCCGGCCTTCGGGCGTGTATTTTTGGGCGCGGCTGTGCCCGTGGCATATTTTTGGCACACGGAGGCGCCTCGCAAAGTCTCGCGCCATTCCGAGTCCGGCGGACGAACTTGGCCAGCCCAACCCCCCAAGGCTATAGCCCACCAGTTTTTGTGGCCTTTTTCAGCTTGGCGCACTTGGCCGCCCGGCCTTCGGGCGGGTATTTTTGGGCGCGGCTGTGCCCGCGGCCTATTTTTGGCACACGGAGGCACCTCGCAAAGTCTCGCGCCATTCCGAGTCCGGCGGACGAAGTTGGCCAGCCCCACCCCCCAAGGCTATAGCCCACCTGTTTTTGTGGCCTTTTTCCGCTGGACGAACTTGGCGCCCCGGCCTTCGGGCGGGTATTTTTGGGCGCGGCTGTGCCCGCGGCATATTTTTGGCACACGTAGGCACCTCGCAAAGTCTCGCGCCATTCCGAGTCCGGCGGACGAAGTTGGCCAGCCCAACCCCCCAAGGCTATAGCCCACCCGTTTTTGTGGCCTTTTTCCGCTGGACGAACTTGGCGCCCCGGTCTTCGGGCGGGTATTTTTGGGTGCGGCTTTATCCGCGGCCTATTTTTGGCACACGGAGGCACCTCGCAATGTCTCGCGCCATTCCGAGTCCGGCGGATGAAGTTGGCCAGCCCCACCCCCCCAAGGCTATAGCCCACCCGTTTTTGTGGCCTTTTTCCGCTGGACGAACTTGGCGCCCCGGCCTTCGGGCGGGTATTTTTGGGCGCGGCTGTGCCCGCGGCCTATTTTTGGAACACGGAGGCACCTCGCAATGTCTCGCGCCATTCCGAGTCCGGCGGACGAAGTTGGCCAGCCCAACCCCCCAAGGCTATAGCCCACCCGTTTTTGTGGCCTTTTTCCGCTGGACGAACTTGGCGCCCCGGCCTTCGGGCGGGTATTTTTGGGCGCGGCTGTGCCCGCGGCCTATTTTTGTAACACGGAGGCGCCTCGTAAAGTCTCGCGCCCTTCCGATTCCGGCGGACGAAGTTGGCCAGCCCCACCCCCCAAGGCTATAGCCCACCCGTTTTTGTGGCCTTTTTCCGCTGGACGAACTTGGCGCCCCGGCCTTCGGGCGTGTATTTTTGGGCGCGGCTGTGCCCGTGGCATATTTTTGGCACACGGAGGCGCCTCGCAAAGTCTCGCGCCATTCCGAGTCCGGCGGACGAACTTGGCCAGCCCAACCCCCCAAGGCTATAGCCCACCCGTTTTTGTGGCCTTTTTCCGCTGGACGAACTTGGCGCCCCGGCCTTCGGGCGGGTATTTTTGGGCGCGGCTGTGCCCGCGGCCTATTTTTGGCACACGGAGGCACCTCGCAAAGTCTCGCGCCATTCCGAGTCCGGCGGACGAAGTTGGCCAGCCCCAGCCCCCAAGGCTATAGCCCACCTGTTTTTGTGGCCTTTTTCCGCTGGACGAACTTGGCGCCCCGGCCTTCGGGCGGGTATTTTTGGGCGCGGCTGTGCCCGCGGCATATTTTTGGCACACGTAGGCACCTCGCAAAGTCTCGCGCCATTCCGAGTCCGGCGGACGAAGTTGGCCAGCCCAACCCCCCAAGGCTATAGCCCACCCGTTTTTGTGGCCTTTTTCCGCTGGACGAACTTGGCGCCCCGGTCTTCGGGCGGGTATTTTTGGGTGCGGCTTTATCCGCGGCCTATTTTTGGCACACGGAGGCACCTCGCAATGTCTCGCGCCATTCCGAGTCCGGCGGATGAAGTTGGCCAGCCCCACCCCCCCAAGGCTATAGCCCACCCGTTTTTGTGGCCTTTTTCCGCTGGACGAACTTGGCGCCCCGGCCTTCGGGCGGGTATTTTTGGGCGCGGCTGTGCCCGCGGCCTATTTTTGGAACACGGAGGCACCTCGCAATGTCTCGCGCCATTCCGAGTCCGGCGGACGAAGTTGGCCAGCCCAACCCCCCAAGGCTATAGCCCACCCGTTTTTGTGGCCTTTTTCCGCTGGACGAACTTGGCGCCCCGGTCTTCGGGCGGGTATTTTTGGGCGCGGCTTTATCCGCAGCCTATTTTTGGCACACGGAGGCACCTCGCAATGTCTCGCGCCATTCCGAGTCCGGCGGACGAAGTTGGCCAGCCCCACCCCCCCAAGGCTATAGCCCACCCGTTTTTGTGGCCTTTTTCCGCTGGACGAACTTGGCGCCCCGGCCTTCGGGCGGGTATTTTTGGGCGCGGCTGTGCCCGCGGCCTATTTTTGGAACACGGAGGCGCCTCGTAAAGTCTCGCGCCCTTCCGATTCCGGCGGACGAAGTTGGCCAGCCCCACCCCCCAAGGCTATAGCCCACCCGTTTTTGTGGCCTTTTTCCGCTGGACGAACTTGGCGCCCCGGCCTTCGGGCGCGTATTTTTGGGCGCGGCTGTGCCCGTGGCATATTTTTGGCACACGGACGCGCCTCGCAAAGTCTCGCGCCATTCCGAGTCCGGCGGACGAACTTGGCCAGCCCAACCCCCCAAGGCTATAGCCCACCCGTTTTTGTGGCCTTTTTCCGCTGGACGAACTTGGCGCCCCGGCCTTCGGGCGGGTATTTTTGGGCGCGGCTGTGCCCGCGGCCTATTTTTGGCACACGGAGGCACCTCGCAAAGTCTCGCGCCATTCCGAGTCCGGCGGACGAAGTTGGCCAGCCCCACCCCCCAAGGCTATAGCCCACCTGTTTTTGTGGCCTTTTTCCGCTGGACGAACTTGGCGCCCGGCCTTGGGCGGGTATTTTGGCGCGGCTGTGCCCGCGGCCTATTTTTGGCACACGTAGGCACCTCGCAAAGTCTCGCGCCATTCCGAGTCCGCGGACGAAGTTGGCCAGCCCAACCCCCAAGGCTATAGCCCACCGTTTTTGTGGCCTTTTTCCGCTGGACGAACTTGGCGCCCCGGTCTTCGGGCGGGTATTTTTGGGTGCGGCTTTATCCGCGGCCTATTTTTGGCACACGGAGGCACCTCGCAATGTCTCGCGCCATTCCGAGTCCGGCGGACGAAGTTGGCCAGCCCCACCCCCCCAAGGCTATAGCCCACCCGTTTTTGTGGCCTTTTTCCGCTGGACGAACTTGGCGCCCCGGCCTTCGGGCGGGTATTTTTGGGCGCGGCTGTGCCCGCGGCCTATTTTTGGAACACGGAGGCGCCTCGTAAAGTCTCGCGCCCTTCCGATTCCGGCGGACGAAGTTGGCCAGCCCCACCCCCCAAGGCTATAGCCCACCCGTTTTTGTGGCCTTTTTCCGCTGGACGAACTTGGCGCCCCGGCCTTCGGGCGTGTATTTTTGGGCGCGGCTGTGCCCGTGGCATATTTTTGGCACACGGAGGCGCCTCGCAAAGTCTCGCGCCATTCCGAGTCCGGCGGACGAACTTGGCCAGCCCAACCCCCCAAGGCTATAGCCCACCCGTTTTTGTGGCCTTTTTCCGCTGGACGAACTTGGCGCCCGGCCTTCGGGCGGGTATTTTTAGCGCGGCTGTGCCAAGGCCTATTTTTGGCACACGGAGGAACCTCGCAAAGTCTCGCGCCATTCCGCGTCCGGCGGACGCAGTTGGCCAGCCCCCCACCCCACGGCGATAGCCCACGCGCTTTCGTTGACTTTTTCCGCTGGACGAACTTGGCGCCCCGGCCTTCGGGCGGGTATTTTTGGGCGCGGCTGTGCCCGCGGCCTATTTTTGGCACACGTAGGCACCTCGCAAAGTCTTGCGCCATTCCGAGTCCGGCGGACGAAGTTGGCCAGCCCAACCCCCCAAGGCTATAGCCCACCCGTTTTTGTGGCCTTTTTCCGCTGGACGAACTTGGCGCCCCGGTCTTCGGGCGGGTATTTTTGGGTGCGGCTTTATCCGCGGCCTATTTTTGGCACACGGAGGCACCTCGCAATGTCTCGCGCCATTCCGAGTCTGGCGGACGAAGTTGGCCAGCCCCACCCCCCCAAGGCTATAGCCCACCCGTTTTTGTGGCCTTTTTCCGCTGGACGAACTTGGCGCCCCGGCCTTCGGGCGGGTATTTTTGGGCGCGGCTGTGCCCGCGGCCTATTTTTGGAACACGGAGGCGCCTCGTAAAGTCTCGCGCCCTTCCGATTCCGGCGGACGAAGTTGGCCAGCCCCACCCCCCAAGGCTATAGCCCACCCGTTTTTGTGGCCTTTTTCCGCTGGACGAACTTGGTGCCCCGGCCTTCGGGCGTGTATTTTTGGGCGCGGCTGTGCCCGTGGCATATTTTTGGCACACGGAGGCGCCTCGCAAAGTCTCGCGCCATTCCGAGTCCGGCGGACGAACTTGGCCAGCCCAACCCCCCAAGGCTATAGCCCACCCGTTTTTGTGGCCTTTTTCCGCTGGACGAACTTGGCGCCCCGGCCTTCGGGCGGGTATTTTTGGGCGCGGCTGTGCCCGCGGCCTATTTTTGGCACACGGAGGCACCTCGCAAAGTCTCGCGCCATTCCGAGTCCGGCGGACGAAGTTGGCTAGCCCCACCCCCCAAGGCTATAGCCCACCCGTTTTTGTGGCCTTTTTCCGCTGGATGATCTTTGCGCCCCGGCCTTCGGGCGGGTATTTTTGGGCTCGGCTGTGTCCGCGGCCTATTTTTGGCACACGGAGGCGCCTCGCAAAGTCTCGCGCCATTCCGAGTCCGGCGGACGAAGTTGGCCAGCCCCACCCCCCAAGGCTATAGCCCACCCGTTTTTGTGGCCTTTTTCCACTGGACGAACTTGGCGCCCCGACTTTCGGGGGGGTATTTTTGGGAGCGGCTGTGCCCGCGGCCTATTTTTGGCACACGTAGGCGCCTCGCAAAGTCTCGCACCATTCCGAGTACGGCGGACGAAGTTGGCCAGCCCCACCCCCCAAGGCTATAGCCCACCCGTTTTGTGGCCTTTTCCGCTGGACGAACTTGGCGCCCGGCCTTCGGGCGGGTATTTTTGGCGCAGCTGTGCCCATGGCCTATTTTTGGCACACGGAGGCGCCTCGCAATGTCTCGCGTCATTCCGAGTCCGGCGGACGAAGTCGCCAGCCCCACCCCAAGGCTATAGCCCACCGGTTTCGTGGCCTTTTTCTGCTGGGACGAACCTGGCGCCCGGCCTTCGGGCGGGTATTTTTGGGCGCGGCTGTGCCCGCGGCCTATTTTTGGCACACGGAGGCGCATCACAAAGTCTCGCGCCATTCCGAGTCCGGCGGACGAAGTTGGCCAGCCCCACCCCCCAAGGCTATAGCCCACCCGTTTTTGTGGCCTTTTTTCCGCTGGACGAACTTGGCGCCCCGGCCTTCGGGCGGGTATTTTTGGGCGGGCTGTGCCCACGGCCTATTTTTGGCACACGGAGGTGCCTCGCAAAGTCTCGCGCCATTCCGAGTCCGGCGGACGAAGTTGGCCAGCCCCACCCCCCAAGGCTATAGCCCACCCGTTTTTGTGGCCTTTTTCCGCTGGACGAACTTGGCGCCCCGGCCTTCGAGCGGGTATTTTTGGGCGCGGCTGTGCCCGCGGCCTATTTTTGGCACACGGAGGCGCCTCGCAAAGTCTTGCGCCATTCCGAATCCGGCGGACGAAGTTGGCCAGCCCCACCCCCCAAGGCTATAGCCCACCCGTTTTTGTGGCCTTTTTCCGTTGGACGAACTTGGCGCCCCGGCCTTCGGGCGGGTATTTTTGGGCGCAGCTGTGCCCGCTGCCTATTTTTGGCACACGGACGGAGGCGTCTCGCAAAGTCTAGCGCCATTCCGAAGTGCGGCGGACAGAGTTGGCCAGCCTCATCCCTCAAGGCTATAGCCCACCTGTTTTTGTGGCCTTTTTCCGCTGGACGAACTTGGCGCCCCGGCCTTCGGGCGGGTATTTTTGGGCGCGGCTGTGCCCGCGGCCTATTTTTGGCACACGGAGGCGCCTCGCAAAGTCTCGCGCCATTCCGAGTCCGGCGGAATAAGTTGGCCAGCCCCACCCCCCAAGGCTATAGCCCACCCGTTTTTGTGGCCTTTTTCCGCTGGACGAACTTGGCGCCCTGGCCTTCGGGCGGGTATTTTTGGGCGCGGCTGTGCCCGCGGCCTCTTTTTGGCACACGGAGGCGCCTCGCAAAGTCTCGCGCCATTCCGAGTCCGGCGGACGAAGTTGGCCAGCCCCACCCCCCAAGGCTATAGCCCACCCGTGTTTGTGGCCTTTGTCCGCTGGACGTTTCGCCCCGGCCTTCGGGCGGGTATTTTTGGGTGCGGCAGTGCCCACGGCCTTTTTTTGGCACACAGAGGTGCCTCGCAAAGTCTCGCGCCATTCCGAGTCCGGCGGAAGAAGTTGGACAGCCCCACCCCCCAAGGCTATAGCCCACCCGTGTTTGTGGCCTTTTTCCGCTGAACGAACTTGGCGCCCCGGCCTTCGTGCGGTTATTTTTGGGCGCGGCTGTTCCCGCGGCCTATTTTTGGTACACGGAGGCCCCTCACAAAGTCTCGCACCATTCTGAGTCCGGCGGACGAAGTTTGCCAGCCCCACCCCCCAAGGCTATAGCCCACCCGTTTTTGTGGCCTTTTTCCGCTGGACGAACTTGGCGCCCCTGCCTTCGGGCGGTCATTATTTAGCGTGGCTGTGTCCGCGGCCTATTTTTGGCACATGGAGGCCCCTCGCAAAGTCTCGCGCCATTCCGAGTCCGGCGGACGAAGTTGGCCAGCCCCACCCCCCAAGGCTATAGCCCACCCGTTTTTGTGGCCTTTTTCCGCTGGACGAACTTGGCGCCCCGGCCTTCGGGCGGTTATTTTTGGGTACGGCTGTGCCCGCGGCCTATTTTTGGCACACGGAGGCCTCTCGCATAGTCTCGCGCCATTCCGAGTCCGCCGGACGAAGTTGGCCAGCCCCACCTCCCAAGGCTATAGCCCACCCGTTTTTGCGGCCTTTTTCCGCTGGACGAACTTGGCTCCCCGGCCTTCGGGCGGTTATTTTTAGGCGCGGGTGTGCCCGGAGCCTATTTTTAGATTACAGAGGCCCCTCACAAAGTCTCGCGTCATTCCGAGTCCGGCGGACGAAGTTGGCCAGCCCCACCCCCCAAGGCTATAGCCCACCCGTTTTTGTGGCCTTTTTCCGCTGGACGAACTTGGCGCCCTGGCCTTCGGGCGGGTATTTTTGGGCGCGGCTGTGCCCGCGGCCTATTTTTGGCACACGGAGGCCTCTCGCATAGTCTCGTGCCATTCCGAGTCCGGCGGACGAAGTTGGCCAGCCCCACCTCCCAAGGCTATAGCCCACCCGTTTTTGCGGCCTTTTTCCGCTGGACGAACTTGGCTCCCCGGCCTTCGGGCGGTTATTTTTAGGCGCGGCTGTGCCCGGAGCCTATTTTTAGATTACAGAGGCCCCTCACAAACTCTCGCGTCATTCCGAGTCCAGCGGACGAAGTTGGCCAGCCCCACCCCCCAAGGCTATAGCCCACCCGTTTTTGTGGCCTTTTTCCGCTGGACGAACTTGGCGCCCCGGCCTTCGGGCTGGTATTTTTGGGCGCGGCTGTGCCCGTGGCCTATTTTTGGCACACGGAGGCCCCTCGCATAGTCTCGCGCCATTCCGAGTCCGGCGGACGAAGTGGGCCAGCCCCACCCCCCAAGGCTATAGCCCACCCGTTTTTGTGGCACTTTTCCGATGGACGAACTTGGCTCCCCGTTCTTCGGGCGGTTATTTTTGGGCGCGACTGTGACTGTGGCCTATTCTTGGCACACGGAGGCCCCTCGCAAAGTCTCGCGCCATTCCGAGTCCGGCGGACGAAGTTGGCCAGCCCCACCCCCCAAGGCTATAGCCCACCCGTTTTTGTGGGCTTTTTCCGCTGGACGAACTTGGCTCCCCGTCCTTCGGGCGGTTATTTTTGGGAGCGACTGTGCCTGTGGCCTATTCTTGGCACACGGAGGCCCCTCGCAAAGTCTCGCGCCATTCCGAGTCCGGCGGACGAAGTTGGCCAGCACCACCCCCCAAGGCTATAGCCCACCCGTTTTTGTGGCCTTTTTCCGCTGGACGAACTTGGCGCCCCGGCCTTCGGGTGGGTATTTTTGGGCGCGGCTGTGTCCGCGCCTATTTTTGCACACGGAGGCGCCTCGCAAAGTCTCGCGCCATTCCGAGTCCGGGGGACGAACTAGGCCAGCCCCACCCCCCCAAGGCTATAGCCCACCCGTTTTGTGGCCATTTTCCGCTGGGACGAACTTGGCGCCCGGCCTTCGGGCGGTTATTTTTGGCGCGGCTGTGCCCGCGGCCTATTTTTGGCACACGGAGGCCCCTCGCATAGTCTCGTGCCATTCCGAGTCCGCGGACGATGTTGGCCAGCCCCACCCCCAAAGCGATAGCCCCCCCGTTTTGTGTCCTTTTTCCGCTGGACGAACTTGGCTCCCCGGCCTTCGGGCGGTTATTTTTAGGCGCGGCTGTGCCCGCAGCCTATTTTTTGATTACGGAGGCCCCTCGCAAAGTCGCGCGCCATTCCGAGTCCGGCGGACGAAGTTGGCCAGCCCCACCCCCCAAGGCTATAGCCCACCCGTGTTTGTGGCCTTTTTCCGCCGCACGACCTTTGCGCCCCGGCCTTCGGGCGGGTATTTTTGGGCGCGGCTGTGCCCGCGGCCTCTTTTTGGCACACGGAGGCGCCTCGCAAAGTCTCGCGCCATTCCGAGTCCGGCGGACGAAGTTGGCCAGCCCCACCCCCCAAGGCTATAGCCCACCCGTGTTTGTGTCCTTTGTCCGCTGGACGTTTCGCCCCGGCCTTCGGGCGGGTATTTTTGGGCGCGGCAGTGCCCACGGCCTTTTTTTGGCACACAGAGGTGCCTCGCAAAGTCTCGCGCCATTCCGAGTCCGGCGGACGAAGTTGGACAGCCCCACCCCCCAAGGCTATAGCCCACCCGTTTTTGTGGCCTTTTTCCGCTGGACGAACTTGGCTCCCCGGCCTTCGGGCGGTTATTTTTAGGCGCGGCTGTGCCCGCAGCCTATTTTTTGATTACGGAGGCCCCTCGCAAAGTCGCGCGCCATTCCGAGTCCGGCGGACGAAGTTGGCCAGCCCCACCCCCCAAGGCTATAGCCCACCCGTTTTTGTGGCCTTTTTCCGCTGGACGATCTTGGCGCCCCGGCCTTCGGGCGGGTATTTTTGGGCGCGGCTGTGCCCTTGCCTCTTTGGCCCACGGAGGCCCCTCGCAAAGTCTCGCGCCATTCCGAGTCCGGCGGACGAAGTTGGCCAGCCCCACCCCCCAAGGCTATAGCCCACCCGTGTTTGTGGCCTTTGTCCGCTGGACGTTTCGCCCCGGCCTTCGGGCGGGTATTTTTGGGCGCGGCAGTGCCCACGGCCTTTTTTTGGCACACAGAGGTGCCTCGCAAAGTCTCGCGCCATTCCGAGTCCGGCGGACGAAGTTGGACAGCCCCACCCCCCAAGGCTATAGCCCACCCGTGTTTGTGGCCTTTTTCCGCTGAACGAACTTGGCGCCCCGGACTTCGTGCGGTTATTTTTGGGCGCGGCTGTTCCCGCGGCCTATTTTTGGTACACGGAGGCCCCTCACAAAGTCTCGCACCATTCTGAGTCCGGCGGACGAAGTTTGCCAGCCCCACCCCCCAAGGCTATAGCCCACCCGTTTTTGTGGCCTTTTTCCGCTGGACGAACTTGGCGCCCCTGCCTTCGGGCGGTCATTTTTGAGTGTGGCTGTGTCCGCGGCCTATTTTTGGCACATGGAGGCCCCTCGCAAAGTCTCGCGCCATTCCGAGTCCGGCGGACGAAGTCGGCCAGCCCCACCCCCCAAGGCTATAGCCCACCCGTTTTTGTGGCCTTTTTCCGCTGGACGAACTTGGCGCCCCGGCCTTCGGGCGGTTATTTTTGGGTACGGCTGTGCCCGCGGCCTATTTTTGGCACACGGAGGCCTCTCGCATAGTCTCGCGCCATTCCGAGTCCGGCGGACGAAGTTGGCCAGCCCCACCTCCAAAGGCTATAGCCCACCCGTTTTTGCGGCCTTTTTCCGCTGGACGAACTTGGCTCCCCGGCCTTCGGGCGGTTATTTTTAGGCACGGCTGTGCCCGGAGCCTATTTTTAGATTACAGAGGCCCCTCACAAAGTCTCGCGTCATTCCGAGTCCGGCGGACGAAGTTGGCCAGCCCCACCCCCCAAGGCTATAGCCCACCCGTTTTTGTGGCCTTTTTCCGCTGGACGAACTTGGCGCCCCGGCCTTCGGGCTGGTATTTTTGGGCGCGGCTGTGCCCGTGGCCTATTTTTGGCACACGGAGGCCCCTCGCATAGTCTCGCGCCATTCCGAGTCCGGCGGACAAAGTGGGCCAGCCCCACCCCCCAAGGCTATAGCCCACCCGTTTTTGTGGCACTTTTCCGATGGACGAACTTGGCTCCCCGTCCTTCGGGCAGTTATTTTTGGGCGCGGCTGTGCCTGTGGCCTATTCTTGGCACACGGAGGCCCCTCGCAAAGTCTCGCGCCATTCCGAGTCCGGCGGACGAAGTTGGCCAGCCCCACCCCCCAAGGCTATAGCCCACCCGTTTTTGTGGGCTTTTTCCGCTGGACGAACTTGGCTCCCCGTCCTTCGGGCGGTTATTTTTGGCCGCGACTGTGCCTGTGGCCTATTCTTGGCACACGGAGGCCCCTCGCAAAGTCTCGCGCCATTCCGAGTCCGGCGGACGAAGTTGGCCAGCACCACCCCCCAAGGCTATAGCCCACCCGTTTTTGTGGCCTTTTTCCGCTGGACGAACTTGGCGCCCCGGCCTTCGGGTGGGTATTTTTGGGCGCGGCTGTGTCCGCGGCCTATTTTTGGCACACGGAGGCGCCTCGCAAAGTCTCGCGCCATTCCCAGTCCGGCGGACGAACTTGGCCAGCCCCACCCCCCAAGGCTATAGCCCACCCGTTTTTGTGGCCATTTTCCGCTGGACGAACTTGGCGCCCCGGCCTTCGGGCGGTTATTTTTGGGCGCGGCTGTGCCCGCGGCCTATTTTTGGCACACGGAGGCCCCTCGCATAGTCTCGTGCCATTCCGAGTCCGGCGGACGAAGTTGGCCAGCCCCACCCCCCAAGGCTATAGCCCACCCGTTTTTGTGGCCTTTTTCCGCTGGACGAACTTGGCTCCCCGGCCTTCGGGCGGTTATTTTTAGGCGCGGCTGTGCCCGCAGCCTATTTTTTGATTACGGAGGCCCCTCACAAAGTCGCGCGCCATTCCGAGTCCGGCGGACGAAGTGGGCCAGCCCCACCCCCCAAGGCTATAGCCCACCCGTTTTTGTGGCCTTTTTCCGCTGGACGAACTTGGCTCCCCGGCCTTCGGGCGGTTATTTTTAGGCGCGGCTGTGCCAGCAGCCTATTTTTTGATTACGGAGGCCCCTCGCAAAGTCTCGCGCCATTCCGAGTCCGGCGGACGAAGTTGGCCAGCCCCACCCCCCAAGGCTATAGCCCACCCGTTTTTGTGGCCTTTTTCCGCTGGACGAACTTGGCGCCCCGGCCTTCGGGCGGTTATTTTTGGGCGCGGCTGTGTCCGCGGCCTATTTTTGGCACACGGAGGCCCCTCGCATACTCTCGCGCCATTCCGAGTCCGGCGGACGAAGTTGGCCAGCCGCACCCCCCAAGGCTATAGCCCACCCGTTTTTGTGGCCTTTTTCCGCTGGACGAACTTGGCTCCCCCGCCTTCGGGCGGTTATTTTTAGGCGCGGCTGTGCCCGCAGCCTATTTTTTGATTACGGAGGCCCCTCGTAAACTCTCGCGCCATTCCGAGTCCGGCGGACGAAGTTGGCCAGCCCCACCCCCCAAGGCTATAGCCCACCCGTTTTTGTGGCCTTTTTCCGCTGGACCTACTCGGCGCCCGGCCTTCGGGCCGTTATTTTGGGCGCGGCTGTGCCCATGGCCTATTTTTTGTTCAAGGATGCCCCTCGCAAACTCTCGCTCCTTTCCGAGTCCGGCGGACGAAGTTGGCCAGCCCCACCCCCCAAGGCTATAGCCCACCCGTTTTTGTGGCCTTTTTCCGCTGGACGAACTTGGCGACCCGGCCTTCGGGTGGGCATTTTTGGGCGCGGCTGTGCCCGCGGCCTATTTTTGGCACTCGGAGTCGCCTCGCAAAGTCTCGCGCCATTCCGAGTCCGGCGGACGAAGTTGGCCAGCCCCACCCCCCAAGGCTATAGCCCACCCGTTTTTGTGGCCTTTTTCCGCTGGACGAACTTGGCTCCCCGGCCTTCGGGCGGTTATTTTTGAGCGCGGCTGTGTCCGCGGCCTATTTTTGGCACACGGAGGCCCCTCGCAAAGTCTCGCGCCATTCCGAGTCCGGCGGACGAAGTTGGCCAGCCCCACCCCCCAAGGCTATAGCCCACCCGTTTTTGTGGCCTTTTTCCGCTGGACGAACTTGGCGCCCCGGCCTTCGGGCGGTTATTTTTGGGCGCGGCTGTGCCCGCGTCCTATTTTTGGCACACAGAGGCCCCTCGCATAGTCTCGTGCCATTCCGAGTCCGGCGGACGAAGTTGGCCAGCCCCACCCCCCAAGGCTATAGCCCACCCGTTTTTGTGGCCTTTTTCCGCTGGACGAACTTGGCTCCCCGGCCTTCGGGCGGTTATTTTTAGGCGCGGCTGTGCCA
The DNA here is from genome assembly GCA_030448935.1 of Citrus cavaleriei. NCBI lineage: Eukaryota > Viridiplantae > Streptophyta > Magnoliopsida > Sapindales > Rutaceae > Citrus > Citrus cavaleriei. The sequence goes on from JAUJEM010000087.1 coordinate 351,213, forward strand.
GCAGCCTATTTTTTGATTACGGAGGCCCCTCGCAAAGTCTCGCGCCATTCCGAGTCCGGCGGACGAAGTTGGCCAGCCCCACCCCCCAAGGCTATAGCCCACCCGTTTTTGTGGCCTTTTTCCGCTGGACGAACTTCGCGCCCCGGCCTTCGGGCGGTTGATTTTGGGCGCGGCTGTGCCCGCGGCCTATTTTTGGCACACGGAGGCGCCTCGCAAAGTCTCGCGCCATTCCGAGTCCGGCGGACGAAGTTGGCCAGCCCCACCCCCCAAGGCTATAGCCCACCCGTTTTTGTGGCCTTTTTCCGCTGGACGAACTTGGCTCCCCCGCCTTCGGGCGGTTATTTTTAGGCGCGGCTGTGCCCGCAGCCTATTTTTTGATTACGGAGTCCCCTCGCAAACTCTCGCGCCATTCCGAGTTTGGCGGACGAAGTTGGCCTGCCCCACCCCCCAAGGCTATAGCCCACCCGTTTTTGTGGCCTTTTTCCGCTGGACGAACTCGGCGCCCCGGCCATCGGGCCGTTATTTTTGGGCGCGGCTGTGCCCGCGGCCTATTTTTGGTTCAAGGAGGCCCCTCGCAAAGTCTCGCACCTTTCCGAGACATGCGGACGAAGTTGGCCAGCCCCACCCCCCAAGGCTATAGCCCACCCGTTTTTGTGGCCTTTTTCCGCTGGACGAACTTGGCGCCCCGGCCTTCGGGCGGTTATTTTATGGCGCGGCTGTGCCCGCGGCCTATTTTTCGCACACGGAGGTCCCTCATAAAGTCTCGCGCCACTCCGAGTCCGGCGGACGAAGTTGGCCAGCCCCACCCCCCAAGGCTATAGCCCACCCGTTTTTGTGGCCTTTTTCCGCTGGACGAACTTGGCGCCCCGGCCTTCAGGCCGTTATTTTTGGGCGCGGCTGTGCCCGCGGCCTATTTTTGGCACACGGAGTCACCTCGCATAGTCTCGCGCCATTCCGAGTCCGGCGGACGAAGTTGGCCAGCCCCACCCCCCAAGGCTTTAGCCCACCCGTTTTTGTGGCCTTTTTCTGCTGGACGAACTTGGCTCCCGGCCTTCGGGCGGTTATTTTTGGGCGCGGCTGTGCCCGCGGCCTATTTTTCGCACACGGAGGTACCTCGTAAAGTCTCGCGCCACTCCGAGTCCGGCGGACGAAGTTGGCCAGCCCCACCCCCCAAGGCTATAGCCCACCCGTTTTTGTGGCCTTTTTCCGCTGGACGAACTTGGCGCCCCGGCCTTCGGGCGGTTACTTTTGGGTACGGCTGCGCCCGCGGCCAATTTTTGGAACACGGAGGGCCCTCGCAAAGTCTCGTGCCATTCCGAGTCCGGCGGACGAATTTGGCCAGCCCCACCCCCCAAGGCTATAGCCCACCCGTTTTGTGGCCTTTTTCCGCTGGACGAACTTGGCGCCCGGCCTTCGGGCCGTTATTTTTGGACGCGGCTGTGCCCGCGGCCTATTTTAAGTGCAAGGAGGCCCCTCGTAAAGTCTCGCACAATTCCGAGACCGGCGGACGAAGATGGAAAGCCCCACACCCCAAGGCTATATCACACCCGTTTTTGTGGCCTTTTTCCGCTGGACGAACTTGGCGCCCCGGCCTTCGGGCGGTTATTTTTGAGCGCGGCTGTGCCCGCGGCCTATTTTTGTCACACCGAGGCCCCTCCCAAACTCTCGCGGCATTCCGAGTCCGGCGGATGAAATTGGCCAGCCCCACCCCCCAAGGCTATAGCCCACCCGTTTTTGTGGCCTTTTTCCGCTGGACGAACTTGGCGCCCCGAACTTCGGGCCGTTATTTTTGGGCGCGGCTGTGCCCGCGGCCTATTTTTGGCACACGGAGACCCCTCGCAAAGTCTCGCGCCATTCCGAGTCCGGCGGACGAAGTTGGCCAGCCCCACCCCCAAGGCTATAGCCCACCCGTTTTTGTGGCCTTTTTCCGCAGGACGAACTTGGCGCCCCGGCCTTCGGGCGGTTATTTTTGGGCGCGGCTGTGCCCGCGGCCTATTTTTGGCACACGGAGGCCCCTCGCATAGTCTCGCGCCATTCCGAGTCCGGCGGACGAAGTTGGCCAGCCGCACCCCCCAAGGCTATAGCCCACCCGTTTTTGTGGCCTTTTTCTGCTGGACGAACTTGGCTCCCCCGCCTTCGGGCGGTTATTTTTAGGCGCGGCTGTGCCCGCAGCCTATTTTTTGATTACGGAGTCCCCTCGCAAACTCTCGCGCCATTCCGAGTTTGGCGGACGAAGTTGGCCTGCCCCACCCCCCAAGGCTATAGCCCACCCGTTTTTGTGGCCTTTTTCCGCTGGACGAACTTGGCTCCCCCGCCTTCGGGCGGTTATTTTTAGGCGCGGCTGTGCCCGCAGCCTATTTTTTGATTACGGAGTCCCCTCGCAAACTCTCGCGCCATTCCGAGTTTGGCGGACGAAGTTGGCCTGCCCCACCCCCCAAGGCTATAGCCCACCCGTTTTTGTGGCCTTTTTCCGCTGGACGAACTCGGCGCCCCGGCCTTCGGGCCGTTATTTTTGGGCGCGGCTGTGCCCGCGGCCTATTTTTGGTACAAGGAGGCCCCTCGCAAAGTCTCGCACCTTTCCGAGACATGCGGACGAAGTTGGCCAGCCCCACCCCCCAAGGCTATAGCCCACCCGTTTTTGTGGCCTTTTTCCGCTGGACGAACTTGGCGCCCCGGCCTTCGGGCGGTTATTTTATGGCGCGGCTGTGGCCAGGGCCGATTTGTGGCACACGGAGGTCCTCATAAAGTCTCGCGCCAATCCGAGTCCGGCGGACGAAGTTGGCCAGCCCCACCCCCCAAGGCTATAGCCCACCCGTTTTTGTGGCCTTTTTCCGCTGGACGAACTTGGCGCCCCGGCCTTCAGGCTGTTATTTTTGGGCGCGGCTGTGCCCGCGGCCTATTTTTGGCACACGGAGTCACCTCGCATAGTCTCGCGCCATTCCGAGTCCGGCGGACGAAGTTGGCCAGCCCCACCCCCCAAGGCTTTAGCCCACCCGTTTTTGTGGCCTTTTTCTGCTGGACGAACTTGGCTCCCGGCCTTCGGGCGGTTATTTTTGGGCGCGGCTGTGCCCGCGGCCTATTTTTCGCACACGGAGGTACCTCGTAAAGTCTCGCGCCACTCCGAGTCCGGCGGACGAAGTTGGCCAGCCCCACCCCCCAAGGCTATAGCCCACCCGTTTTTGTGGCCTTTTTCCGCTGGACGAACTTGGCGCCCCGGCCTTCGGGCGGTTACTTTTGGGTACGGCTGCGCCCGCGGCCAATTTTTGGTACACGGAGGGCCCTCGCAAAGTCTCGTGCCATTCCGAGTCCGGCGGACGAATTTGGCCAGCCCCACCCCCCAAGGCTATAGCCCACCCGTTTTTGTGGCCTTTTTCCGCTGGACGAACTTGGCGCCCCGGCCTTCGGGCCGTTATTTTTGGACGCGGCTGTGCCCGCGGCCTATTTTAAGTGCAAGGAGGCCCCTCGTAAAGTCTCGCACCTTTCCGAGACCGGCGGACGAAGTTGGCCAGCCCCACCCCCCAAGGCTATAGCCCACCCATTTTTGTGGCCTTTTTCCGCAGGACGAACTTGGCGCCCCGGCCTTCGGGCGGTTATTTTTGAGCGCGGCTGTGCCCGCGGCCTATTTTTGTCACACCGAGGCCCCTCCCAAACTCTCGCGGCATTCCGAGTCCGGCGGATGAAATTGGCCAGCCCCACCCCCCAAGGCTATAGCCCACCCATTTTTGTGGCCTTTTTCCGCTGGACGAACTTGGCGCCCCGAACTTCGGGCGGTTATTTTTGAGCGCGGCTTTGCCCGCGGCCTATTTTTGGCACACGGAGACCCCTCGCAAAGTCGCGCGCCATTCCGAGTCCGGCGGACGAAGTTGGCCAGCCCCACCCCCCAAGGCTATAGCCCACCCGTTTTTGTGGCCTTTTTCCGCAGGACGAACTTGGCGCCCCGGCCTTCGGGCGGTTATTTTTGGGCGGCTGTGCCCAATGGCCTATTTTTGGCACACGGAGGCCCCTCGCATAGTCTCGCGCCATTCCGAGTCCGGCGGACGAAGTTGGCCAGCCGCACCCCCCAAGGCTATAGCCCACCCGTTTTTGTGGCCTTTTTCCGCTGGACGAACTTGGCTCCCCCGCCTTCGGGTGGTTATTTTTAGGCGCGGCTGTGCCCGCAGCCTATTTTTTGATTACGGAGTCCCCTCGCAAACTCTCGCGCCATTCCGAGTTTGGCGGACGAAGTTGGCCTGCCCCACCCCCCAAGGCTATAGCCCACCCGTTTTTGTGGCCTTTTTCCGCTGGACGAACTCGGCGCCCCGGCCTTCGGGCCGTTATTTTTGGGCGCGGCTGTGCCCGCGGCCTATTTTTGGTACAAGGAGGCCCCTCGCAAAGTCTCGCGCCATTCCGAGTCAGGCGGATGAAGTTGGCCAGCCCCACCCCCCAAGGCTATAGCCCACCCATTTTTGTGGCCTTTTTCCGCAGGACGAACTTGGCGCCCCGGCCTTCGGGCGGTTATTTTTGAGCGCGGCTGTGCCCGCGGCCTATTTTTGTCACACCGAGGCCCCTCCCAAAGTCTCGCGCCATTCCGAGTCCGGCGGACGAAGTTGGCCAGCCCCACCCCCCAAGGCTTTAGCCCACCCGTTTTTGTGGCCTTTTTCTGCTGGACGAACTTGGCTCCCGGCCTTCGGGCGGTTATTTTTGGGCGCGGCTGTGCCCGCGGCCTATTTTTCGCACACGGAGGTACCTCGTAAAGTATTGCGCCACTCCGAGTCCGGCGGACGAAGTTGGCCAGCCCCACCCCCCAAGGCTATAGCCCACCCGTTTTTGTGGCCTTTTTCCGCTGGACGAACTTGGCGCCCCGGCCTTCGGGCGGTTACTTTTGGGTACGGCTGCGCCCGCGGCCAATTTTTGGCACACGGAGGGCCCTCGCAAAGTCTCGTGCCATTCCGAGTCCGGCGGACGAATTTGGCCAGCCCCACCCCCCAAGGCTATAGCCCACCCGTTTTTGTGGCCTTTTTCCGCTGGACGAACTTGGCGCCCCGGCCTTCGGGCCGTTATTTTTGGACGCGGCTGTGCCCGCGGCCTATTTTTGGTGCAAGGAGGCCCCTCGTAAAGTCTCGCACCTTTCCGAGACCGGCGGACGAAGTTGGCCAGCCCCACCCCCCAAGGCTATAGCCCACCCATTTTTGTGGCCTTTTTCCGCAGGACGAACTTGGCGCCCCGGCCTTCGGGCGGTTATTTTTGAGCACGGCTGTGCCCGCGGCCTATTTTTGTCACACCGAGGCCCCTCCCAAAGTCTCGCGGCATTCCGAGTCCGGCGGATGAAATTGGCCAGCCCCACCCCCCAAGGCTATAGCCCACCCATTTTTGTGGCCTTTTTCCGCTGGACGAACTTGGCGCCCCGAACTTCGGGCGGTTATTTTGGGGTGCGGCTGTGCCCGCGGCCTATTTTTGGCACACGGAGACCCCTCGCAAAGTCTCGCGCCATTCCGAGTCCGGCGGACGAATTTGGCCAGCCCCACCCCCCAAAGGCTATAGCCCACCCGTTTTTGTGGCCTTTTTCCGCTGGACGAACTTGGCGCCCCGGCCTTCGGGCGGTTACTTTTGGGTGCGGCTGTGCCCGCGGCCTATTTTTGGCACACGGAGGGCCCTCGCAAAGTCTCGCGCCATTCCGAGTCAGGCGGACGAAGTTGGCCAGCCCCACCCCCCAAGGCTATAGCCCACCCATTTTTGTGGCCTTTTTCCGCAGGACGAACTTGGCGCCCCGGCCTTCGGGCGGTTATTTTTGAGCGCGGCTGTGCCCGCGGCCTATTTTTGTCACACCGAGGCCCCTCCCAAAGTCTCGCGCCATTCCGAGTCCGGCGGACGAAGTTGGCCAGCCCCACCCCCCAAGGCTATAGCCCACCCGTTTTTGTGGCCTTTTTCCGCTGGACTAACTTGGCGCCTCGGCCTTCGGGCGGTTATTTTTGGGCGCGGCTTTGCCCGCGGCCTATTTTTGGTACACGGAGGCCCCTCACAAAGTCACGCGCCATTCCGAGTCCGGCGGACGAAGTTGGCCAGCACCACCCGCCACGGCTATAGCCCACCCATTTTTGTGGCCTTTTTCCGCTGGACGAACTTGGCGCCCCGGCCTTCGGGCGGTTATTTTTGGGCGTGGCTGTTTCCGCGGCCTATTTTTGGCACACAGAGGCTCCTCGCAAAGTCACGCGCCTTTCTGAGTCCGGCGGACGAAGTCGGCCAGCCCCACCCCCCAAGGCCATAGCCCACCCGTTTTTGTGGCCTTTTTCCGCTGGACGAACTTGGCGCCCCGGCCTTCGGGCGGTTATTTTTGGGCGCTTCTGTGCCCGCGGCCTATTTTCGGCACACGGAGGCCCCTCGCAAAGTCTCGCGCCATTCCGAGTCCGGCGGACGAAGTTGGCCAGCCCCACCCCCCAAGGCTATAGCCCACCCATTTTTGTGGCCTTTTTCCACTGGACGAACTTGGCGTCCCGGCCTTCGGGAGGTTATTTTTTGGCGCGGCTGTGCCCGCGGCCTACTTTTGTCACACCGAGGCCCCTCCCAAAGTCTCGCGCCATTCCGAGTCCGGCGGACGAAGTTGGCCAGCCCCACCCCCCAAGGCTATAGCCCACCCGTTTTTGTGGCCTTTTTCCGCTAGATGAACTTGGCGCCCCGGCCTTCTGGCGGTTATTTTTGGGCGCGTCTGTGCCCGCGGCCTATTTTTGGCACATGGAGGCCCCTCGCAAAGTCTCGCGCCATTCCGAGTCCGGCGGACGAAGTTGGCCAGCCCCACCCCCCAAGGCTATAGCCCACCTGTTTTTGTGGCCGTTTTCCGCTGGACGAACATGGCGCCCCGGCCTTTGGGCGGTTATTTTTGGGCGCGGCTGTGCCCGCGGCCTATTTTTGGTACACGGAGGCCTCTCACAAAGTCTCACGCCATTCCGAGTCCGGCGGACGAAGTTTGCCAGCCCCACCCCCCAAGGCTATAGCCCACCCGTTTTTGTGGCCTTTTTCCGCTGGACGAACTTGGCGCCCCGGCCTTCGGGTGGTTATTTTTTGGCGCGGCTGTGCCCGCGGCCTATGTTTGGCACACGGAGGCCCCTCGCAAAGTCTCGCGCCATTCCGAGCCCGGCGGACGAAGTTGGCCAGCCCCACCCCCCAAGGCTATAGCCCACCCGTTTTTGTGGCCTTTTTCCGCAGGACGAACTTGGCGCACCGGCCTTCGGGCGGTTATTTTTTGGCGTGGCTGTGCCCACGGCCTATTTTTGGCACACGGAGGGCCCTCGCAAAGGCTCGCGCCATTTCGAGTCCGGCGGACGAAGTTGGCCAGCCCCACCCCCCAACGCTATAGCCCACCCGTTTTTGTGGCCTTTTTCCGCTGGACGAACTTGGCGCCCCGGCCTTCGGGCAGTTATTTTTGGGCGCGTCTGTGCCCGCGGCCTATTTTTGGCACACGGAGGCCCCTCACAAAGTCACGCGCCATTCCGAGTCCGGCGGACGAAGTTGGCCAGCACCACCTCCCACGGCTATAGCCCACCCGTTTTTGTGGCCTTTTTCCGTTGGACGAACTTGGCGCCCCGGCCTTTGGGCAGTTATTTTTGGGCGCGGCTGTGCCCGCGGCCTATTTTTGGCACACGGAGGCCGCTCGCAAAGTCTCGCGCCTTTTCGAGTCCGGCGGATGAAGTTCGCCAGCCCCACCCCCCAAGGCTATAGCCCACCCGTTTTTGTGGCCTTTTTCCGCTAGACGAACTTGGCGCCCCGGCCTTCGGGCTGTTATTTTTGGGCGCGTCTGTGCCCGCGGCCTATTTTTGGCACACGAAGGCCCCTCGCAAAGTCTCGGGCCATTCCGAGTCCGGCGGACGAAGTTGGCCAGCACCACCTCCCACGGCTATAGCCCACCCGTTTTTGTGGCCTTTTTCCGCAGGACGAACTTGGCGCACCGGCCTTCGGGCAGTTATTTTTTGGCGTGGCTGTGCCCACGGCCTATTTTTGGCACACGGAGGGCCCTCGCAAAGGCTCGCGCCATTTCGAGTCCGGCGGACGAAGTTGGCCAGCCCCACCCCCCAACGCTATAGCCCACCCGTTTTTGTGGCCTTTTTCCGCTGGACGAACTTGGCGCCCCGGCCTTCGGGCGGTTATTTTTGGGCGCGTCTGTGCCCGCGGCCTATTTTTGGCACACGGAGGCCCCTCGCAAAGTCTCGCGCCATTCCGAGTCCGGCGGACGAAGATGGTCAGCCCCACCCCCCAAGGCTATAGCCCACCCGTTTTTGTGGCCTTTTTCCGCTGGACGAACTTGGCGCCCCGGCCTTTGGGCGGTTATTTTTGGGCGCGGCTGTGCCCGCAGAATATATTTTGGCACAAGGAGGCCCCTCGCAAAGTCTCACGCCATTCCGAGTCCCGCGGACGAAGTTTGCCAGCCCCACCCCCCAAGGCTGTAGCCCACCCGTTTTTGTGGCCTTTTTCCGCTGGACGAACTTGGCGCCCCGGCCTTCGGGTTGTTATTTTTGGACGCGTCTGTGCCCGCGGCCTATTTTTGGCACACGAAGGCCCCTCGCAAAGTCTCGCGCCATTCCGAGTCCGGCGGACGAAGTTGGCCAGCACCACCTCCCACGGCTATATCCCACCCGTTTTTGTGGCCTTTTTCCGCTGGACGAACTTGGCGCCCCGGCCTTTGGGCGGTTATTTTTGGGCGCGGCTGTGCCCGCAGAATATATTTTGGCACAAGGAGGCCCCTCGCAAAGTCTCACGCCATTCCGAGTCCGGCGGACGAAGTTGGCCAGCCCCACCGCCCAAGGCTATATCCCACCCGTTTTTGTGGCCTTTTTCCGCTGGACGAACTTGGCGCCCCGGCCTTCGGGCAGTTATTTTTGGGCGCGTCTGTGCCCGCGGCCTATTTTTGGCACACGGAGGCCCCTCACAAAGTCACGCGCCATTCCGAGTCCGGCGGACGAAGTTGGCCAGCACCACCTCCCACGGCTATAGCCCACCCGTTTTTGTGGCCTTTTTCCGTTGGACGAACTTGGCGCCCCGGCCTTTGGGCAGTTATTTTTGGGCGCGGCTGTGCCCGCGGCCTATTTTTGGCACACGGAGGCCGCTCGCAAAGTCTCGCGCCTTTTCGAGTCCGGCGGATGAAGTTGGCCAGCCCCACCCCCCAAGGCTATAGCCCACCCGTTTTTGTGGCCTTTTTCCGCTGGACGAACTTGGCGCCCCGGCCTTCGGGCTGTTATTTTTGGGCGCGTCTGTGCCCGCGGCCTATTTTTGGCACACGGAGGCCGCTCGCAAAGTCTCGCGCCTTTTCGAGTCCGGCGGATGAAGTTGGCCAGCCCCACCCCCCAAGGCTATAGCCCACCCGTTTTTGTGGCCTTTTTCCGCTGGACGAACTTGGCGCCCCGGCCTTCGGGCGGTCATTTTTTGGCACGGCTGTGCCCGCGGCCTATTTTTGTCACACCGAGGCCCCTCCCAAAGTCTCGCGCCATTCCGAGTCCGGCGGACGAAGTTGGCCAGCACCACCTCCCATGGCTATAGCCCACCCGTTTTTGTGCCCTTTTTCCGCTGGACGAACTTGGCGCCCCGGCCTTTGGGCGGTTATTTTTGGGCGCGGCTGTGCCCGCGGCCTATTTTTGGCACACGGAGGCCCCTCGCAAAGTCTCGCGCCTTTCCGAGTCCGGCGGATGAAGTTGGCCAGCCCCACCCCCCAAGGCTATAGCCCACCCGTTTTTGTGGCCTTTTTCCGCTGGACGAACTTGGCGCCCCGGCCTTCGGGCTGTTATTTTTGGGCGCGTCTGTGCCCGCGGCCTATTTTTGGCACACGAAGGCCCCTCGCAAAGTCTCGCGCCATTCCGAGTCCGGCGGACGAAGTTGGCCAGCACCACCACCCACGGCTATATCCCACCCGTTTTTGTGGCCTTTTTCCGCTGGACGAACATGGCGCCCCGGCCTTCGGGCGGTCATTTTTTGGCACGGCTGTGCCCGCGGCCTATTTTTGTCACACCGAGGCCCCTCCCAAAGTCTCGCGCCATTCCGAGTCCGGCGGACGAAGTTGGCCAGCCCCACCCCCCAAGGCTATAGCCCACCCGTTTTTGTGGCCTTTTTCCGCTGGACGAACATGGCGCCCCGGCCTTCGGGCGGTTATTTTTGGGCGCGTCTGTGCCCGCGGCCTATTTTTGGCACACGGAGGCCCCTCGCAAAGTCTCGCGCCATTCCGAGTCCGGCGGACGAAGATGGTCAGCCCCACCCCCCAAGGCTATAGCCCACCCGTTTTTGTGGCCTTTTTCCGCTGGACGAACTTGGCGCCCCGGCCTTTGGGCGGTTATTTTTGGGCGCGGCTGTGCCCGCAGAATATATTTTGGCACAAGGAGGCCCCTCGCAAAGTCTCACGCCATTCCGAGTCCGGCGGACGAAGTTGGCCAGCCCCACCGCCCAAGGCTATATCCCACCCGTTTTTGTGGCCTTTTTCCGCTGGACGAACTTGGCGCCCCGGCCTTCGGGCGGTTATTTTTGGGCGCGTCTATGCCCGCGGCCTATTTTTGGCACACGGAGGCCCCTCGCAAAGTCTCGCGCCATTCCGAGTCCGGCGGACGAAGATGGTCAGCCCCACCACCCAAGGCTATAGCCCACCCGTTTTTGTGGCCTTTTTCCGCTGGACGAACTTGGCGCCCCGGCCTTTGGGCGGTTATTTTTGGGCGCGGCTGTGCCCGCGGAATATATTTTGGCACAAGGAGGCCCCTCGCAAAGTCTCACGCCATTCCGAGTCCGACGGACGAAGTTTGCCAGCCCCACCCCCCAAGGCTATAGCCCACCCGTTTTTGTGGCCTTTTTCCGCTGGACGAACTTGGCGCCCCGGCCTTGGGGCGGTTATTTTTGGGCGCGGCTGTGACCGCGGCCTAATTTTGGCACACGGAGGCCCCTCATAAAGTCACGCGCCATTCCGAGTCCGGCAGACGAAGTTGGCCAGCACCACCCCCACGGCTATAGCCCACCCCTTTTTGTGGCCTTTTTCCGCGGGAGGAACGTGGCGCCCCGGCCTTCGGGTGGTTAGTTTTGGGCGTGGCTGTGCCTTTGGCCTATTTTTGGCACACGGAGGCCCCACGCAAAGTCTCGCGCGATTCCGAGTCCTGCGGACGAAGTTGGCCATCCCCACCCCGGACGGCTTTAGCCCCCCCTTTCTTGTTGCCTTTTTCCGCTGGACGAACTTGGCGCCCCGGCCTTTGGGAGGTTATTTTTGGCGCGGCTGGGGCCGCGCCTATTTTTGTCACACCGAGGCCCCTCACAAAGTCACGCGCCATTCCGAGTCCGGCAGACGAAGTTGGCCAGCACCACCCCCACGGCTATAGCCCACCCGTTTTTGTGGCCTTTTTCCGCGAGATGAACTTGGCGCCCCGGCCTTCGGGCGGTTATTTTTGGGCACGTCTGTGCCCGCGGCCTATTTTTGGCACACGGAGCCCCCTCCCAAAGTCTCGCGCCATTTCGAGTCCGGCGGACGAAGTTGGCCAGCCCCACCCCCCAACGCTATAGCCCACCCGTTTTTGTGGCCTTTTTCCGCTGGACGAACTTGGCGCCCCGGCCTTCGGGCAGTTATTTTTGGGCGCGTCTGCGCCCGCGGCCTATTTTTGGCACACGGAGGCCCCTCACAAAGTCACGCGCCATTCCGAGTCCGGCGGACGAAGTGGGCCAGCACCACCTCCCACGGCTATAGCCCACCCGTTTTTGTGGCCTTTTTCCGCTGGACGAACTTGGCGCCCCGGCCTTTGGGCGGTTATTTTTGGGCGCGGCTGTGCCCGCGGAATATATTTTGGCACAAGGAGGCCCCTCGCAAAGTCTCACGCCATTCCGAGTCCGACGGACGAAGTTTGCCAGCCCCACCCCCCAAGGCTATAGCCCACCCGTTTTTGTGGCCTTTTTCCGCTGGACGAACTTGGCGCCTCGGCCTTCGGGCGGTTATTTTTGGGCGCGGCTGTGACCGCGGCCTAATTTTGGCACACGGAGGCCCCTCATAAAGTCACGCGCCATTCCGAGTCCGGCAGACGAAGTTGGCCAGCACCACCCCCACGGCTATAGCCCACCCATTTTTGTGGCCTTTTTCCGCTGGACGAACTTGGCGCTCCGGCCTTCGGGTGGTTATTTTTGGGCGTGGCTGTGCCCGCGGCCTATTTTTGGCACACGGAGGCCCCTCGCAAAGTCTCGCTCCATTCCGAGTCCGGCGGACGAAGTTGGCCAGCCCCACCCCCGAAGGCTATAGCCCACCCATTTTTGTGGCCTTTTTCCGCTGGACGAACTTGGCGCCCCGGCCTTCGGGAGGTTATTTTTTGGCGCGGCTGGGGCCGCGGCCTATTTTTGTCACACCGAGGCCCCTCCCAAAGTCTCGCGCCATTCCGAGTCCGGCGGACGAAGTTGGCCAGCCCCACCCCCCAAGGCTATAGCCCACCCGTTTTTGTGGCCTTTTTCCGCGAGATGAACTTGGCGCCCCGGCCTTCGGGCGGTTATTTTTGGGCACGTCTGTGCCCGCGGCCTATTTTTGGCACACGGAGCCCCCTCCCAAAGTCTCGCGCCATTTCGAGTCCGGCGGACGGTTGGCCAGCCCCACCCCCAACGCTATAGCCCACCGTTTTTGTGGCCTTTTTCCGCTGGACGAACTTGGCGCCCCGGCCTTCGGGCAGTTATTTTTGGGCGCGTCTGTGCCCGCGGCCTATTTTTGGCACACGGAGGCCCCTCACAAAGTCACGCGCCATTCCGAGTCCGGCGGACGAAGTGGGCCAGCACCACCTCCCACGGCTATAGCCCACCCGATTTTGTGGCCTTTTTCCGCTGGACGAACTTGGCGCCCCGGCCTTCGGGCGGTTATTTTTGGGCGTGGCTGTGCCCGCGGCCTATTTTTGCCACACGGAGGCGCCTCGCAAAGTCTCACGCCATTCCGAGTCCGGCGGACGAAGTTGGCCAGCCCCACCCACCAAGGCTATAGCCCACCCGTTTTTGTGGCCTTTTTCCGCTGGACGACCTTGGCGCCCCGGCCTTCGGGCGGGTATTTTTGGGCGCGGCTGTGCCCGTGGCCTATTTTTGGCACACGGAGGCGCCTCGCAAAGTCTCGCGCCATTCCGAGTCCGGCGGACGAAGTTGGCCAGCCCCACCCACCAAGGCTTTAGCCCACCCGTTTTTGTGGCCTTTTTCCGCTGGACGAACTTGGCGCCCCGGCCTTCGGGTTGTTATTTTTGGGCACGTCTGTGCCCGCGGCCTATTTTTGGCACACGAAGGCCCCTCGCAAAGTCTCGCGCCATTCCGAGTCCGGCGGACGAAGTTGGCCAGCACCACCTCCCACGGCTATATCCCACCCGTTTTTGTGGCCTTTTTCCGCTGGACGAACATGGCGCCCCGGCCTTCGGGCGGTCATTTTTGGGCACGGCTGTGCCCGCGGCCTATTTTTGTCACACCGAGGCCCCTCCCAAAGTCTCGCGCCATTCCGAGTCCGGCGGACGAAGTTGGCCAGCCCCACCCCCCAAGGCTATAGCCCACCCGTTTTTGTGGCCTTTTTCCGCTGGACGAACTTGCCGCCCCGGCCTTTGGGCGGTTATTTTTGGGCGCGGCTGTGCCCGCGGAATATATTTTGGCACAAGGAGGCCCCTCGCAAAGTCTCACGCCATTCCGAGTCCGGCGGACGAAGTTTGCCAGCCCCACCCCCCAAGGGTATAGCCCACCCGTTTTTGTGGCCTTTTTCCGCTGGACGAACTTGGCGGCCCGGCCTTCGGGCGGTTATTTTTGGGCGCGTCTGTTACCATGCCTATTTTTGTCACACGGAGGCCCCTCGCAAAGTCTCGCGCCATTCCGAGTCCGCGGCGGACGAAGATGGTCAGCCCCACCCCCAAGACTATAGCCCACCCGTTTTTGTCTCCTTTTTCCGCTGGACGAACTTGGCGCCCCGGCCTTCGGGCGGTTATTTTTTGGCGCGTCTGTGACCGCGGCCTATTTTTGGCACACGGAGGCCCCTCGCAAAGTCTCGCGCCATTCCGAGTCCGGGCGGACGAAGATAGTCAGCCCCACCCCCAAGGCTATAGCCCACCCGTTTTGTGGCCTTTTTCCGCTGGACGAACTTGGCGCCCGGCCTTTGGGCGGTTATTTTTGGGCGCGGCTGTGCCCATGGAATATATTTTGGCACAAGGAGGCCCCTCGCAAAGTCTCACGCCATTCCGAGTCCGGCGGACGAAGTTTGCCAGCCCCACCCCCCAAGGCTATAGCCCACCCGTTTTTGTGGCCTTTTTCCGCTGGACGAACTTGGCGCCTCGGCCTTCGGGCGGTTATTTTTGGGCGCGGCTGTGACCGCGGCCTATTTTTGGCACACGGAGGCCCCTCACAAAGTCACGCGCCATTCCGAGTCCGGCAGACGAAGTTGGCCAGCACCACCCCCACGGCTATAGCCCACCCATTTTTGTGGCCTTTTTCCGCTGGACGAACTTGGCGCTCCGGCCTTCGGGCGGTTATTTTTGGGCGTGGCTGTGCCCGCGGCCTATTTTTGGCACACGGAGGCGCCTCGCAAAGTCTCGCGCCATTCCGAGTCCGGCTGACGAAGTTGGCCAGCCCCAGCCCCCAAGGCTATAGCCCACCCGTTTTTGTGGCCTTTTTCCACTGGACGAACTTGGCGCCCCGGCCTTCGGGCGGGTATTTTTGGGCGCGCCTGTGCCCGCGGCCTATTTTTGGCACACGGAGGCGCCTCGCAAAGTCTCGCGCCATTCCGAGTCCGGCGGACGAAGTTGGCCAGCCCCACCCCCCAAGGCTATAGCCCACCCGTTTTTGTGGCCTTTTTCCGCTGGACGAACTTGGCGCCCCGGCCTTCGGGCGGGTATTTTTGGGCGCGGCTGTGCCCGCGGCCTATTTTTGGCACACGGAGGAGCCTCGCAAAGTCTCGCACCATTCCGAGTCCGGCGGACGAAGTTGGCCAGCCCCACACCCCAAGGCTATAGCCCACCCGTTTTTGTGGCCTTTTTCCGCTGGACGAACATGGCGCCCCGGCCTTTGGGCGGGTATTTTTGGGCGCGGCTGTTCCCGCGTCCTATTTTTGGCACACGGAGGCGCCTCGCAAAGGCTCGTGCCATTCCGAGTCCGGCGGACGAAGTTGGCCAGCCCCACCCCCCAAGGCTATAGCCCACCCATTTTTGTGGCCTTTTTCCGCTGGACGAACTTGGCGCCCCGGCCTTCGGGCGGGTATTTTTGGGCGCGGCTGTGTCTGCGGCCTATTTTTGGCACACGGAGGAGCCTCGCAAAGTCTCGCACCATTCCGAGTCCGGCGGACGAAGTTGGCCAGCCCCACCCCCCAAGGCTATAGCCCACCCGTTTTTGTGGCCTTTTTCCGCTGGACGAACTTGGCGCCCCGGCCTTCGGGCGGGTATTTTTGGGCGCGGCTGTGCCCGCGGCCTATTTTTGGCACACGGAGGAGCCTCGCAAAGTCTCGCACCATTCCGAGTCCGGCGGACGAAGTTGGCCAGCCCCACCCCCCAAGGCTATAGCCCACCCGTTTTTGTGGCCTTTTTCCGCTGGACGAACATGGCGCCCCGGCCTTTGGGCGGGTATTTTTGGGCGCGGCTGTTCCCGCGTCCTATTTTTGGCACACGGAGGCGCCTCGCAAAGGCTCGTGCCATTCCGAGTCCGGCGGACGAAGTTGGCCAGCCCCACCCCCCAAGGCTATAGCCCACCTGTTTTTGTGGCCTTTTTCCGCAGGACGAACTTGGCGCCCCGGCCTTTGGGCGGGTATTTTTGGGCGCGGCTGTTCCCGCGTCCTATTTTTGGCACACGGAGGCGCCTCGCAAAGGCTCGTGCCATTCCGAGTCCGGCGGACGAAGTTGGCCAGCCCCACCCCCCAAGGCTATACCCCACCCGTTTTTGTGGCCTTTTTCCGCTGGACGAACTTGGCGCCCCGGCCTTCGGGCCGGTATTTTAGGGCGCGGCTTTGCCCGCGGCCTATTTTTGGCACACGGAGGTGCCTCACAAAGTCTCGCGCCATTCCGAGAAAAGGCCGGGACGAAGTTGGCCAGCCCCACCCCCCAAGGCTATAGCCCACGCGTTTTTGTGGCCTTTTTCCGCTGGACGAACTTGGCGCCCCGGCCTTCGGGCGGGTATTTTTGGGCGCGGCTCTGCCCGCGGCCTATATTTGGCACATGGAGGCGCCTCGCAAAGCTCGCGCCATTACGAGCCCGGCGGACGAAGTTGGCCAGCCCCACCCCCCAAGGCTATAGACCACCCGTTTTTGTGGCCTTTTTCCGCTGGACGAAGTTGGCGCCCCGGCCTTCGGGCGGGTATTTTTGGGCGCGGCTGTGCCCGCGGCCTATTTTTGGCACACGGAGGAGCCTCGCAAAGTCTCGCACCATTCCGAGTCCGGCGGACGAAGTTGGCCAGCCCCACCCCCCAAGGCTATAGCCCACCCGTTTTTGTGGCCTTTTTCTGCTGGACGTACTTGGCGCCCCGGCATTCGGGCGGGTATTTTTGGGCGCGGCTGTTCCCGCGGCCTATTTTTGGCACACGGAGGAACCTCGCAAAGTCTCGCGCCATTCCGAGTCCGGCGGACGAAGTTGGCCAGCCCCATCCCCCAAGGCTATAGCCCACCCGTTTTTGTGGCCTTTTTCCGCTGGACGAACTTGGCGCCCCGGCCTTCGGGCGGGAATTTTTGGGCGCGGCTGTGCCCGCTTCCTATTTTTGGCACATGGAGGCGCCTCGCAAAGTCTCACGCCATTCCGAGTCCGGCGGACAAAGTTGGCCAGCCCCACTCCCCAAGGCTATAGCCCACCCGTTTTATTGGCTTTTTTCCGCTGGACGAACTTGGCGCCCCGGCCTTCGGGCTGGTATTTTTGGGCGCGGCTGTGTCCGCGGCCTATTTTTGGCACACGGAGGCACCTAGCAAAGTCTCGCACAATTCCGAGTCCGGCGGACGAAGTTGGCCAGCCCCACCCCCCAAGGCTATAGCCCACCCGTTTTTGTGGCCTTTTTCCGCTGGACGAACTTGGCGCCCCGGCCTTCGGGCGGGTATTTTTGGGCGCGGCTTTGCCCGCGGCCTATTTTTGGTACACGGAGGGGCCTCGGAAAGTCTCGCGCCATTCCGAGTCCGGCGGACGAAGTTGGCCAGCCCCACCCCCCAAGGCTATAGCCCACCCGTTTTTGTGGCCTTTTTCCGCTGGACGAACTTGGCGCCCCGGCCTTCGGGCGGGTATTTTAGGGCGCGGCTGTGCCCGCGGCCTATTTTTGGCACACGGAGGCGCCTCGGAAAGTCTCGCGCCATTCCGAGTCCGGCGGACGAAGTTGGCCAGCCCCACCCCCCAAGGCTATAGCCCACCCGTTTTTGTGGCCTTTTTCCGCTGGACGAACATGGCGCCCTGGCCTTCGGGCGGGTATTTTTGGGCGCGGCTGTGTCCGCGGCCTATTTTTGGCACACGGAGGAGCCTCGCAAAGTTTAACGCCATTCCGAGTCCGGCGGACGAAGTTGGCCAGCCCCACCCCCCAAGGCTATAGCCCACCCGTTTTTGTGGCCTTTTCTGCTTGACGAACGTGGCGCCCCGGTCTTCGGGCGGGTATTTTTGGGCGCGGCTGTGCCCGCGGCCTATTTTTGGTACACAGAGGCGCCTCGCAAAGTCTCGCGCCATTCCGAGTCCGGCGGACGAAGTTGGCCAGCCCCACCCCCCAAGGCTATAGCCCACCCGTTTTTTGGGCCTTTTTCCGCTTGACGAACTTGGCGCCCCGGCCTTCGGGCGGGTATTTTTGGGCGCGGCTTTGCCCGCGGCCTATTTTTGGTACACGGAGGGGCCTCGGAAAGTCTCGCGCCATTCCGAGTCCGGCGGACGAAGTTGGCCAGCCCCACCCCCCAAGGCTATAGCCCACCCGTTTTTGTGGCCTTTTTCCGCTGGACGAACTTGGCGCCCCGGCCTTCGGGCGGGTATTTTAGGGCGCGGCTGTGCCCGCGGCCTATTTTTGGCACACGGAGGCGCCTCGGAAAGTCTCGCGCCATTCCGAGTCCGGCGGACGAAGTTGGCCAGCCCCACCCCCCAAGGCTATAGCCCACCCGTTTTTGTGGCCTTTTTCCGCTGGACGAACATGGCGCCCTGGCCTTCGGGCGGGTATTTTTGGGCGCGGCTGTGTCCGCGGCCTATTTTTGGCACACGGAGGAGCCTCGCAAAGTCTCGCACCATTCCGAGTCCGGCGGACGAAGTTGGCCAGCCCCACCCCCCAAGGCTATAGCCCACCTGTTTTTGTGGCCTTTTTCCGCTGGACGAACTTGGCGCCCCGGCCTTTGGGCGGGTATTTTTGGGCGCGGCTGTTCCCGCGTCCTATTTTTGGCACACGGAGGCGCCTCGCAAAGGCTCGTTCCATTCCGAGTCCGGCGGACGAAGTTGGCCAGCCCCACCCCCCAAGGCTATAGCCCACCCGTTTTTGTGGCCTTTTTCCGCTGGACGAACTTGGCGCCCCGGCCTTCGGGCGGGTATTTTAGGGCGCGGCTTTGCTTTGGCCTATTTTTGGCACACGGAGGTGCCTCACAAAGTCTCGCGCCATTCCGAGCGCGGCGGACGAGTTGGCAAGCCCCACCCCCAAGGCTATAGCCCACGCGTTTTTGTGGCCTTTTTCCGCTGGACGAACTTGGCGCCCCGGCCTTCGGGCGGGTATTTTTGGGCGCGGCTCTGCCCGCGGCCTATATTTGGCACATGGAGGCGCCTCGCAAAGTCTCGCGCCATTACGAGACCGGCGGACGAAGTTGGCCAGCCACACCCCCCAAGGCTATAGACCACCCGTTTTTGTGGCCTTTTTCCGCTGGACGAACTTGGCGCCCCGGCCTTCGGGCGAGTATTTTTGGGCGCGGCTGTTCCCGCGGCCTATTTTTGGCACACGGAGGCGCCTCGCAAAGTCTCGCGCCATTCCGAGTCCGGCGGACGAAGTTGGCCAGCCCCATCCCCAAGGCTATAGCCCACCCGTTTTGTGGCCATTTTCCGCTGGACGAACTTGGCGCCCCGGCCTTCGGGCGGGAATTTTTGGGCGCGGCTGTGCCCGCTTCCTATTTTTGGCACACGGAGGCGCCTCGCAAAGTCTCACGCCATTCCGAGTCCGGCGGACAAAGTTGGCCAGCCCCACCCCCCAAGGCTATAGCCCACCCGTTTTATTGGCCTTTTTCCGCTGGACGAACTTGGCGCCCCGGCCTTCGGGCTGGTATTTTTGGGCGCGGCTGTGTCCGCGGCCTATTTTTGGCACACGGAGGCACCTAGCAAAGTCTCGCGCAATTCCGAGTCCGGCGGACGAAGTTGGCCAGCCCCACCCCCCAAGGCTATAGCCCACCCGTTTTTGTGGCCTTTTTCCGCTGGACGAACTTGGCGCCCCGGCCTTCGGGCGGGTATTTTTGGGTGCGGCTGTGCCCGCGGCCTATTTTTGGCACACGAAGGCGCGTCGCAAAGTTTCACGCCATTCCGAGTCCGGCGGATGAAGTTGGCCAGCCCCACCCCCCAAGGCTATAGCCCACCCGTTTTTGTGGCCTTTTTCTGCTGGACGAACGTGGCTCCCCGGTCTTCGGGCGGGTATTTTTGGGCGCGGCTGTGCCCGCGGCCTATTTTTGGCACACGGAGGCGCCTCGGAAAGTCTCGCGCCATTCCGAGTCCGGCGGACGAAGTTGGCCAGCCCCACCCCCCAAGGCTATAGCCCACCCGTTTTTGTGGCCTTTTTCCGCTGGACGAACTTGGCGCCCCGGCCTTCGGGCGGGTATTTTTGGGCGCGGCTTTGCCCGCGGCCTATTTTTGGTACACGGAGGGGCCTCGGAAAGTCTCGCGCCATTCCGAGTCCGGCGGACGAAGTTGGCCAGCCCCACCCCCCAAGGCTATAGCCCACCCGTTTTTGTGGCCTTTTTCCGCTCGACGAACTCGGTGCCCCGGCCTGCGGGCGGGTATTTTTCGGCGCGGCTGTGCCCGCCGCCTATATTGGGCACACGGAGCCCCCTAGCACAGTCCCGCCCAATTCCGCCTCCGGCGGACGAAGTTGGCCACCCCCACCCCCCAAGGCTATAGCCCAGCCGTTGTTGTGGCCTTTTTCCGCTGGACGAACGTGGCGCCCCGGCCTTCGGGGGCGGGTATTTTTGGGCGCAGCTGTGTCCGTGGCCTATTTTTGGCACTTGAGGCGCCTCACAAAGTCTCGCGCCATTCCGAGTCCGCGGTCCGGAGTTGGCCAGCCCCACCCCCAAGGCTATAGCCCACCCGTTTTGTGGCCTAGTTCCGATGGACGACCTGGGCGTCCCGGCCTTCGGGCCGGTATCTTTGGGTGCGGCTTTGCCGGCGGCCTATTTTTGGCACACGGAGGCGCCTCACATAGTCTCGCGCCATTCCGAGTGCGGCGGACGAGTTGGCCAGCCCCACCCCCAAGGCTATAGCCCACGCGTTTTGTGGCCTTTTTCCGCTGGACGAACTTGGCGCCCCGGCCTTCGGGCGGGTATTTTAGGGCGCGGCTTTGCCCGCGGCCTATTTTTGGCACAGGGAGGCGCCTCGCAAAGTCTCGCGCCATTACGAGCCCGGCGGACGAAGTTGGCCAGCCACACCCCCCAAGGCTATAGACCACCCGTTTTTGTGGCCTTTTTCCGCTGGACGAACTTGGCGCCCCGGCCTTCGGGCGAGTATTTTTGGGCGCGGCTGTGCCCTTTGACCTATTTTTGGCACACGGAGGAGCCTCGAAAAGTCTCGCACCATTCCGAGTCCGGCGGACGAAGTTGTCCAGCCCCACCCCCCAAGGCTATAGCCCACCCGTTTTTGTGGCCTTTTTCTGCTGGACGTACTTGGCGCCCCGGCCTTCGGGCGAGTATTTTTGGGCGCGGCTGTTCCCGCGGCCTATTTTTGGCACACGGAGGCGCCTCGCAAAGTCTCGCGCCATTCCGAGTCCGGCGGACGAAGTTGGCCAGCCCCATCCCCCAAGGCTATAGCCCACCCGTTTTTGTGGCCTTTTTCCGCTGGACGAACTTGGCGCCCCGGCCTTCGGGCGGGAATTTTTGGGCGCGGCTGTGCCCGCTTCCTATTTTTGGCACACGGAGGCGCCTCGCAAAGTCTCACGCCATTCCGAGTCCGGCGGACAAAGTTGGCCAGCCCCACCCCCCAAGGCTATAGCCCACCCGTTTTATTGGCCTTTTTCCGCTGGACGAACTTGGCGCCCCGGCCTTCGGGCTGGTATTTTTGGGCGCGGCTGTGTCCGCGGCCTATTTTTGGCACACGGAGGTGCCTCGCAAAGTCTCACGCCATTCCGAGTCCGGCGGACGAAGTTGGCCAGCCCCACCACCCAAGGCTATAGCCCACCCGTTTTTGTGGCCTTTTACCACTGGACGAACTTGGCGCCCCGGCCTTCGGGCGGGTATTTTTGGGCGCGGCTGTGCCCGTGGCCTATTTTTGGCGCACGGAGGTGCCTCACAAAGTCTCGCGCCATTCCGAGTCCGGCGGACGAAGTTGGCCAGCCCCACCCCCCAAGGCTATAGCCCACCCGTTTTTGTGGGCTTTTTCCGCTGGACGAACTTGGCCCCCCGGCCTTCGGGCGGGTATTTTTGGGCGCGGCTGTGCCCGCGGCCTATTTTTGGTACACGGAGGTGCCTCACAAAGTCTCGCGCCATTCCGAGTCCGGCGGACGAAGTTGGCCAGCCCCACCCCCCAAGGCTATAGCCCACCCGTTTTTGTGGCCTTTTTCCGCTGGATGAACTTGGCAACCCGGCCTTCGGGCGGGTATTTTTGGGCGCGGCTGTGTCCGTGGCCTATTTTTGGCACTTGGAGGCGCCTCACAAAGTCTCGCGCCATTCCGAGTCCGGCGGACGAAGTTGGCCAGCCCCACCCCCCAAGGCTATAGCCCACCCGTTTTTGTGGCCTTTTTCCGCTGGACGAACTTGGCGCCCCGGCCTTCGGGCGGGTATTTTTGGGCGCGGCTTTGCCCGCGGCCTATTTTTGGTACACGGAGGGGCCTCGGAAAGTCTCGCGCCATTCCGAGTCCGGCGGACGAAGTTGGCCAGCCCCACCCCCCAAGGCTATAGCCCACCCGTTGTTGTGGCCTTTTTCCGCTGGACGAACTTGGCGCCCCGGCCTTCGGGCGGGTATTTTTGGGCGCGGCTGTGCCCGCGGCCTATTTTTCGCACACGGAGGTGCCTCGTAAACTCTCGCGCCATTCCGAGTCCGGCGGACGAAGTTGGCCAACCCCACCCCCCAAGGCTATAGCCCAGCCGTTGTTGTGGCCTTTTTCCGCTGGACGAACTTGGCGCCCCGGCCTTCGGGCGGGTATTTTTGGGCGCGGCTGTGCCCGCGGCCTATTTTTGGTACACGGAGGTGCCTCACAAAGTCTCGCGCCATTCCGAGTCCGGCGGACGAAGTTGGCCAGCCCCACCCCCCAAGGCTATAGCCCACCCGTTTTTGTGGCCTTTTTCCGCTGGATGAACTTGGCAACCCGGCCTTCGGGCGGGTATTTTTGGGCGCGGCTGTGTCCGTGGCCTATTTTTGGCACACGGAGGCGCCTCGGAAAGTCTCGCGCCATTCCGAGTCCGGCGGACGAAGTTGGCCAGCCCCACCCCCCAAGGCTATAGCCCACCCGTTTTTGTGGCCTTTTTCCGCTGGACGAACTTGGCGCCCCGGCCTTCGGGCGGGTATTTTTGGGCGCGGCTTTGCCCGCGGCCTATTTTTGGTACACGGAGGGGCCTCGGAAAGTCTCGCGCCATTCCGAGTCCGGCGGACGAAGTTGGCCAGCCCCACCCCCCAAGGCTATAGCCCACCCGTTTTTGTGGCCTTTTTCCGCTGGACGAACTTGGTGCCCCGGCCTTCGGGCTGGTATTTTTCGGAGCGGCTGTGCCCGCGGCCTATTTTTGGCACACGGAGGCACCTAGCAAAGTCTCGCGCAATTCCGAGTCCGGCGGACGAAGTTGGCCAACCCCACCCCCCAAGGCTATAGCCCAGCCGTTGTTGTGGCCTTTTTCCGCTGGACGAACTTGGCGCCCCGGCCTTCGGGCGGGTATTTTTGGGCGCAGCTGTGTCCGTGGCCTATTTTTGGCACTTGGAGGCGCCTCACAAAGTCTCGCGCCATTCCGAGTCCGGCGGACGAAGTTGGCCAGCCCCACCCCCCAAGGCTATAGCCCACCCGTTTTTGTGGCCTTTTTCCGCTGGACGAACTTGGCGCCCCGGCCTTCGGGCGGGTATTTTAGGGCGCGGCTTTGCCCGCGGCCTATTTTTGGCACACGGAGGTGCCTCACAAAGTCTCGCGCCATTCCGAGCGCGGCGGACGAAGTTGGCCAGCCCCACCCCCCAAGGCTATAGCCCACGCGTTTTTGTGGCCTTTTTCCGCTGGACGAACTTGGCGCCCCGGCCTTCGGGCGGGTATTTTTGGGCGCGGCTCTGCCCGCGGCCTATATTTGGCACATGGAGGCGCCTCGCAAAGTCTCGCGCCATTACGAGCCCGGCGGACGAAGTTGGCCAGCCACACCCCCCAAGGCTATAGACCACCCGTTTTTGTGGCCTTTTTCCGCTGGACGAACTTGGCGCCCCGGCCTTCGGGCGGGTATTTTTGGGCGCGGCTGTGCCCGCGGCCTATTTTTGGCACACGGAGGAGCCTCGAAAAGTCTCGCACCATTCCGAGTCCGGCGGACGAAGTTGTCCAGCCCCACCCCCCAAGGCTATAGCCCACCCGTTTTTGTGGCCTTTTTCTGCTGGACGTACTTGGCGCCCCGGCCTTCGGGCGAGTATTTTTGGGCGCGGCTGTTCCCGCGGCCTATTTTTGGCACACGGAGGCGCCTCGCAAAGTCTCGCGCCATTCCGAGTCCGGCGGACGAAGTTGGCCAGCCCCACCCCCCAAGGCTATAGCCCACCCGTTTTTGTGGCCTTTTTCCGCTGGACGAACTTGGCGCCCCGGCCTTCGGGCGGGTATTTTAGGGCGCGGCTTTGCCCGCGGCCTATTTTTGGCACACGGAGGTGCCTCACAAAGTCTCGCGCCATTCCGAGCGCGGCGGACGAAGTTGGCCAGCCCCACCCCCCAAGGCTATAGCCCACGCGTTTTTGTGGCCTTTTTCCGCTGGACGAACTTGGCGCCCCGGCCTTCGGGCGGGTATTTTTGGGCGCGGCTCTGCCCGCGGCCTATATTTGGCACATGGAGGCGCCTCGCAAAGTCTCGCGCCATTACGAGCCCGGCGGACGAAGTTGGCCAGCCACACCCCCCAAGGCTATAGACCACCCGTTTTTGTGGCCTTTTTCCGCTGGACGAACTTGGCGCCCCGGCCTTCGGGCGGGTATTTTTGGGCGCGGCTGTGCCCGCGGCCTATTTTTGGCACACGGAGGAGCCTCGAAAAGTCTCGCACCATTCCGAGTCCGGCGGACGAAGTTGTCCAGCCCCACCCCCCAAGGCTATAGCCCACCCGTTTTTGTGGCCTTTTTCTGCTGGACGTACTTGGCGCCCCGGCCTTCGGGCGAGTATTTTTGGGCGCGGCTGTTCCCGCGGCCTATTTTTGGCACACGGAGGCGCCTCGCAAAGTCTCGCGCCATTCCGAGTCCGGCGGACGAAGTTGGCCAGCCCCACCCCCCAAGGCTATAGCCCACCCGTTTTTGTGGCCTTTTTCCGCTGGACGAACTTGGCGCCCCGGCCTTCGGGCGGGAATTTTTGGGCGCGGCTGTGCCCGCTTCCTATTTTTGGCACACGGAGGCGCCTCGCAAAGTCTCACGCCATTCCGAGTCCGGCGGACAAAGTTGGCCAGCCCCACCCCCCAAGGCTATAGCCCACCCGTTTTATTGGCCTTTTTCCGCTGGACGAACTTGGCGCCCCGGCCTTCGGGCTGGTATTTTTGGGCGCGGCTGTGTCCGCGGCCTATTTTTGGCACACGGAGGCACCTAGCAAAGTCTCGCGCAATTCCGAGTCCGGCGGACGAAGTTGGCCAGCCCCACCCCCCAAGGCTATAGCCCACCCGTTTTTGTGGCCTTTTTCCGCTGGACGAACTTGGCGCCCCGGCCTTCGGGCGGGTATTTTTGGGTGCGGCTGTGTCCGCTGCCTATTTTTGGCACACGGAGGTGCCTCGCAAAGTCTCGCGCCATTCCGAGTCCGGCGGATGAAGTTGGCCAGCCCCACCCCCCAAGGCTATAGCCCACCCGTTTTTGTGGCCTTTTTCTGCTGGACGAACGTGGCTCCCCGGTCTTCGGGCGGGTAATTTGGCGCGGCTGTGCCCATGGCCTATTTTTGGCACACGGAGGCGCCTCGGAAAGTCTCGCGCCATTCCGAGTCCGGCGGACGGTTGGCCAGCCCCACCCCCAAGGCTATAGCCCACCCGTTTTGTGGCCTTTTTCCGCTGGCCTAACTTGGGGCCCGGTCCTTCGGGCGGGTATTTTGGGGCGCGGCTTTGCCCGCGGCCTATTTTTGGTACACGGAGGGCCTCGGAAAGTCTCGCGCCATTCCGAGTCCGGCGGACGAGTTGGCCAGCCCCACCCCCAAGGCTATAGCCCACCCGTTTTTGTGGCCTTTTTCCGCTGGGACGAACTTGGTGCCCGGCCTTCGGGCTGGTATTTTTGGGAGCGGCTGTGCCGCGGCCTATTTTTGGCACACGGAGGCACCTAGCAAAGTCTCGCGCAATTCCGAGTCCGGCGGACGAAGTTGGCCAACCCCACCCCCCAAGGCTATAGCCCAGCCGTTGTTGTGGCCTTTTTCCGCTGGACGAACTTGGCGCCCCGGCCTTCGGGCGGGTATTTTTGGGCGCAGCTGTGTCCGTGGCCTATTTTTGGCACTTGGAGGCGCCTCACAAAGTCTCGCGCCATTCCGAGTCCGGCGGACGAAGTTGGCCAGCCCCACCCCCCAAGGCTATAGCCCACCCGTTTTTGTGGCCTTTTTCCGCTGGACGAACTTGGCGCCCCGGCCTTCGGGCAGGTATTTTTGGGCGCGGCTGGGCCCACGTCCTATTTTTGGCACACGGAGGTGCCTCGTAAAGTCTCGCGCCATTCCGAGTCCGGCGGACGAAGTTGGCAAGCCCCACCCCCCAAGGCTATAGCCCACCCGTTTTTGTGGCCTTTTTTCGCTGGACGAACTTGGCTCCCGGGACTTGGGGTGTGTATTTTTGGGCGCGGCTGTGCCCTCGGCCTATTTTTGGTACACGGAGGTGCCTCACAAAGTCTCGCGCCATTCCGAGTCCGGCGGACGAAGTTGGCCAGCCCCACCCCCCAAGGCTATAGCCCACCCGTTTTTGTGGCCTTTTTCCGCTGGACGAACTTGGCGCCCCGGCCTTTGGGCGGGTATTTTTGGACGCGGCTGTTCCCGCGTCCTATTTTTGGCACACGGAGGTGCCTCGCAAAGGCTCGTTCCATTCCGAGTCCGGCGGACGAAGTTGGCCAGCCCCACCCCCCAAGGCTATAGCCCACCCGTTTTTGTGGCCTTTTTCCGCTGGACGAACTTGGCGCCCGGCGGCCGGGCGGGTATTTTTGGGCGCGGCTGTGCCCGCGGCCTATTTTTGGCACACGGAGGTGCCTCGCAAAGTCTCACGCCATTCCGAGTCCGGCGGACGAAGTTGGCCAGCCCCACCCCCCAAGGCTATAGCCCACCCGTTTTTGTGGCCTTTTACCACTGGACGAACTTGGCGCCCCGGCCTTCGGGCGGGTATTTTTGGGCGCGGCTGTGCCCGTGGCCTATTTTTGGCGCACGGAGGTGCCTCACAAAGTCTCGCGCCATTCCGAGTCCGGCGGACGAAGTTGGCCAGCCCCACCCCCCAAGGCTATAGCCCACCCGTTTTTGTGGGCTTTTTCCGCTGGACGAACTTGGCGCCCCGGCCTTCGGGCGGGTATTTTTGGGCGCGGCTGTGCCCGCGGCCTATTTTTGGTACACGGAGGTGCCTCACAAAGTCTCGCGCCATTCCGAGTCCGGCGGACGAAGTTGGCCAGCCCCACCCCCCAAGGCTATAGCCCACCCGTTTTTGTGGCCTTTTTCCGCTGGATGAACTTGGCAACCCGGCCTTCGGGCGGGTATTTTTGGGCGCGGCTGTGCCCGTAACCTATTTTTGGGTTACGGAGGCACCTCGCAAAGTCTCGCGCCATTCCAAGTCCGGCAGACGAAGTTGGCCAGCCCGACGCCCCAAGGCTATAGCCCACCCGTTTTTGTGGCCTTTTTCCGCTGGACGAACTTGGCGCCCCGGCCTTCGGGCAGGTATTTTTGGGTGCGGCTATGCCCGTGGCCTATTTTTAGCACACGGAGGCGCCTCGCAAACTCTCGCGCCATTCCGACTACGGCGGACAAAGTGTGCCAGCCCCACAACCAAAGGCTATAGCCCACCAGATTTTGTGGCGTTTTTCCGCGGGACGAACGTGGCGCCCGGCTTTGGGCGGGTATTTTTGGGCGCGGTTGTGTCCGCGGCCTATTTTTTGGCACACGGAGGCACCTCGCAAAGTCTCGCGCCATTCCGAGTCCGGCGGACGAAGTTGGCCAGCCCCACCCCCCAAGGCTATAGCCCACCCGGGTTTGTGGCCTGTTTCCGCTGGACGAACTTGGCGCCCCGGCCTTCGGGCGGGTATTTTTGGGCGCGGCTGTGCCCGCGGCCTATTTTTCGCACACGGAGGTGCCTCGTAAACTCTCGCGCCATTCCGAGTCCGGCGGACGAAGTTAGCCAGCCCCACCCCCCAAGGCTATAGCCCACCCGTTTTTGTGGCCTTTTTCCGCAGGACGAACTTGGCGCCCCGGCTTTCGGGCGGGTATTTTTGGGCGCGGTTGTGTCCGCGGCCTATTTTTGGCACACGGAGGCACCTCGCAAAGTCTCGCGCCATTCCGAGTCCGGCGTACGAAGTCGGCCAGCCCCACCCCCCAAGGCTATAGCCCACCCGTTTTTGTGGCCTTTTTCCGCTGGACGAACTTGGCGCCCCGGCCTTCGGGCGGGTATTTTTGGGCGCAGCTGTGTCCGTGGCCTATTTTTGGCACTTGGAGGCGCCTCACAAAGTCTCGCGCCATTCCGAGTCCGGCGGACGAAGTTAGCCAGACCCACCCCCCAAGGCTATAGCCCACCCGTTTTTGTGGCCTTTTTCCGCAGGACGAACTTGGCGCCCCGGCTTTCGGGCGGGTATTTTTGGGCGCGGTTGTGTCCGCGGCCTATTTTTGGCACACGGAGGCACCTCGCAAAGTCTCGCGCCATTCCGAGTCCGGCGTACGAAGTCGGCCAGCCCCACCCCCCAAGGCTATAGCCCACCCGTTTTTGTGGCCTTTTTCCGCTGGACGAACTTGGCGCCCCGGCCTTCGGGCGGGTATTTTTGGCCGCGGCTGTGCCCGCGGCCTATTTTTGGCACACGGAGGCGCCTCGCAAAGTCTCGCGCCATTCCGAGTCCGGCAGACGAAGTTAGCCACCCCACCCCCCAAGGCTATAGCCCACCCGGTTTTGTGGCCTTTTTCCGCTGGACGAACTTGGCGCCCCGGCCTTCGGGCGGGTATTTTTGGGCGCGGCTGTGCCCGCGGCCTATTTTTCGCACACGGAGGTGCCTCGTAAACTCTCGCGCCATTCCGAGTCCGGCGGACGAAGTTGGCCAGCCCCACCCCCCAAGGCTATGGCCCACCAGTTTTTGTGGCCTTTTTCCGCTGGACGAACTTGGCGACCCGGCCTTCGGGCAGGTATTTTTGGGCGCGGCTGTTTCCGCGGCCTATTTTTGGCACACGGAGGCGCCTCGCAAAGTCTCGCGCCATTCCGAGTCCGGCGGACGAAGTTGGCCAGCCCCACCCCCCAAGGCTATAGCCCACCCGTTTTTGTGGCCTTTTTCCGCTGGACGAACTTGGCGCCCCGGCCTTTGGGCGGGTATTTTAGGGCGCTGCTGTGCCCGCGGCCTATTTTTGGCACACGGAGGTGCCTCAAAAAGTCTCGCGCCATTCCGAGTCCGGCGGACGAAGTTGGCCAGCCCCACCCCCCAAGGCTATAGCCCACCCGTTTTTGTGGCCTTTTTCCGCTGGACGAACTTGGCGCCCCGGCCTTCGGGCGGGTATTTTTGGCCTCGGCTGTGCCCGCGGCCTATTTTTGGCACACGGAGGCGCCTCGCAAAGTCTCGCGCCATTCCGAGTCCGGCGGACGAAGTTAGCCAGCCCCACCCCCCAAGGCTATAGCCCACCCGTTTTTGTGTCCTTTTTCCGTTGGACGAACTTGGCGCCCCGGCCTTCGGGCGGGTATTTTTGGGCGCGGCTGTGCCCGCAGCCTATTTTTGGCACACGGAGGCGCCTCGAAAAGTCTCGTGCCATTCCGAGTCCGGCGGACGAAGTTAGCCAGCCCCACCCCCCAAGGCTATAGCCCACCCGTTTTTGTGGCCTTTTTCCGCAGGACGAACTTGGCGCCCCGGCTTTCGGGCGGGTATTCTTGGGCGCGGTTGTGTCCGCGGCCTATTTTTGGCACACGGCGGCACCTCGCAAAGTCTCGCGCCATTCCTAGTCCGGCGGACGAAGTTGGCCAGCCCCACCCCCCAAGGCTATAGCCCACCCGTTTTTGTGGCCTTTTTCTGCTGGACGAACTTGGCGCCCCGGCCTTCTGGCGGGTATTTTTGGGCGCGGCTGTGCCCGCGGCCTATTTTTCACACACGGAGGTGCCTCGCAAACTCTCGCGCCATTCCGAGTCCGGCGGACGAAGTTGGCCAGCCCCACCCCCCAAGGCTATAGCCCACCAGTTTTTGTGGCCTTTTTCCGCTGGATGAACTTGCGCCCCGGCCTTCGGGCAGGTATTTTTGGGCACGGCTGTTCCCGCGGCCTATTTTTGGCACACGGAGGCGCCTCGCAAAGTCTCGCGCCATTCCGAGTGCGGCGGACGAAGTTGGCCAGCCCCACCCCCCAAGGCTATAGCCCACCCGTTTTTGTGGCCTTTTTCCGCTGGACGAACTTGGCGCCCTGGCCTTCGGGCGGGTATTTTTGGGCGCGGCTTTGCCTGCGGCCTATTCTTGGCACACGGAGGCGCCTCGCCAAGTCTCGCGCCATTCCGAGTCCGGCGGACGAAGTTAGCCAGCCCCACCCCCCAAGGCTATAGCCCACCCGTTTTTGTGGCCTTTTTCCGCAGGACAAACTTGGCGCCCCGGCTTTCGGGCGGGTATTCTTGGGCGCGGTTGTGTCCGCGGCCTATTTTTGGCACACGGCGTCACCTCGCAAAGTCTCGCGCCATTCCGAGTCCGGCGGACGAAGTTGGCAAGCCCCACCCCCCAAGGCTATAGCCCACCCGTTTTTGTGGCCTTTTTCTGCTGGACGAACTTGGCGCCCCGGCTTTCGCGCGGGTATTTTTGGGCGCGGCTGAGTCCGCGGCCTATTTTTGGCACACAGAGGGGCCTCGCAAAGTCTCGCGCCATTCCGAGTCCGGCGGACGAAGTTGGCCAGCCCCACCCCCCAAGGCTATAGCCCACCAGTTTTTGTGGCCTTTTTCCGCTGGACGAACTTGGCTCCCCGGCCTTCGGGCAGGTATTTTTGGGCGCGGCTGTTCCCGCGGCCTATTTTTGGCACACGGAGGCGCCTCGCAAAGTCTCGCGCCATTCCGAGTCCGGCGGACGAAGTTGGCCAGCCCCACCCCCCAAGGCTATAGCCCACCCGTTTTTGTGGCCTTTTTCCGCTGGACGAACTTGGCGCCCTGGCCTTCGGGCGGGTATTTTTGGGCGCGGCTTTGCCCGCGGCCTATTCTTGGCACACGGAGGCGCCTCGCCAAGTCTCGTGCCATTCCGAGTCCGGCGGACCAAGTTGGCCAGCCCCACCCCCCAAGGCTATAGCGCACCCGTTTTTGTGGCCTTTTCCCGCTGGACGAACTTGGCGCCCCGGCCTTCGGGCGGGTATTTTTGGGCGCGGCTGTGCCCATGGCCTATTTTTAGCACACGGAGGCGCCCGCAAAGTCTCGCGCCATTCCGAGTCGGGCGGACGAGTTGGCCAGCCCCACCCCCAAGGCTATATCCCACCCGTTTTTTTGGCCTTTTTCCGCTGGATGAACTTGGCGCCCGGCCTTCGGGTGGGTATTTTTTGGCCACGGCTGTGCCCATGCCTATTTTTGGCACACAGAGGGGCCTCACAAAGTCTCGCGCCATTCCGAGTCCGGCGGACGAAGTTGGCCAGCCCCACCCCCCAAGGCTATAGCCCACCCGTTTTTGTGGCCTTTTTCCGCTCGACGAACTTGGCGCCCCGGCCTTCGGGCGGGTATTTTTGGGCGCGGCTGTGTCCGCGGCCTATTTTTCGCACACGGAGGTGCCTCACAAACTCTTGCGCCATTCCGAGTCCGGCGGACGAAGTTGGCCAGCCCCACCCCCCAAGGCTATAGCCCACCCGTTTTTGTGGCCTTTTCCCGCTGGACGAACTTGGCGCCCCGGCCTTCGGGCAGGTATTTTTGGGTGCGGCTGTTCCCGCGGCCTATTTTTGGCACACGGAGGCGCCTCGCAAAGTCTCGCGCCATTCCGAGTCCGGCGGACGAAGTTGGCCAGCCCCACCCCCCAAGGCTATAGCCCACCCGTTTTTGTGGCCTTTTTCCGCTGGACGAACTTGGCGCCCTGGCCTTCGGGCGGGTATTTTTGGGCGCGGCTTTGCCTGCGGCCTATTCTTGGCACACGGAGGCGCCTCGCCAAGTCTCGCGCCATTCCGAGTCCGGCGGACGAAGTTAGCCAGCCCCACCCCCCAAGGCTATAGCCCACCCGTTTTTGTGGCCTTTTTCCGCAGGACAAACTTGGCGCCCCGGCTTTCGGGTGGGTATTCTTGGGCGCGGTTGTGTCCGCGGCCTATTTTTGGCACACGGCGGCACCTCGCAAAGTCTCGCGCCATTCCGAGTCCGGCGGACGAAGTTGGCAAGCCCCACCCCCCAAGGCTATAGCCCACCCGTTTTTGTGGCCTTTTTCTGCTGGACGAACTTGGCGCCCCGGCTTTCGCGCGGGTATTTTTGGGCGCGGCTGAGTCCGCGGCCTATTTTTGGCACACAGAGGGGCCTCGCAAAGTCTCGCGCCATTCCGAGTCCGGCGGACGAAGTTGGCCAGCCCCACCCCCCAAGGCTATAGCCCACCAGTTTTTGTGGCCTTTTCCCGCTGGACGAACTTGGCGCCCCGGCCTTCGGGCGGGTATTTTTGGGCGCGGCTGTGCCCGCGGCCTATTTTTAGCACACGGAGGCGCCTCGCAAAGTCTCGCGCCATTCCGAGTCGGGCGGACGAAGTTGGCAAGCCCCACCCCCCAAGGCTATAGCCCACCCGTTTTGTGGCCTTTTCCCGCTGGACGAACTTGGCGCCCCGGCTTTCGGGCGGGTATTCTTGGGCGCGGTTGTGTCCGCGGCCTATTTTTGGCACACGGCGGCACCTCGCAAAGTCTCGCGCCATTCCGAGTCCGGCGGACGAAGTTGGCAAGCCCCACCCCCCAAGGCTATAGCCCACCCGTTTTTGTGGCCTTTTTCCGCTGGACGAACTTGGCGCCCCGGCTTTCGGGCGGGTATTTTTGGGCGCGGCTGAGTCCGCGGCCTATTTTTGGCACACAGAGGGGCCTCGCAAAGTCTCGCGCCATTCCGAGTCCGGCGGACGAAGTTGGCCAGCCCCACCCCCCAAGGCTATAGCCCACCAGTTTTTGTGGCCTTTTCCCGCTGGACGAACTTGGCGCCCCGGCCTTCGGGCGGGTATTTTTGGGCGCGGCTGTGCCCGCGGCCTATTTTTAGCACACGGAGGCGCCTCGCAAAGTCTCGCGCCATTCCGAGTCGGGCGGACGAAGTTGGCAAGCCCCACCCCCCAAGGCTATAGCCCACCCGTTTTTGTGGCCTTTTTCCGCAGGACAAACTTGGCGCCCCGGCTTTCGGGCGGGTATTCTTGGGTGCGGTTGTGTCCGCGGCCTATTTTTGGCACACGGCGGCACCTCGCAAAGTCTCGCGCCATTCCGAGTCCGGCGGACGAAGTTGGCAAGCCCCACCCCCCAAGGCTATAGCCCACCCGTTTTTGTGGCCTTTTTCTGCTGGACGAACTTGGCGCCCCGGCTTTCGCGCGGGTATTTTTGGGCGCGGCTGAGTCCGCGGCCTATTTTTGGCACACAGAGGGGCCTCGCAAAGTCTCGCGCCATTCCGAGTCCGGCGGACGAAGTTGGCCAGCCCCACCCCCCAAGGCTATAGCCCACCAGTTTTTGTGGCCTTTTCCCGCTGGACGAACTTGGCGCCCCGGCCTTCGGGCGGGTATTTTTGGGCGCGGCTGTGCCCGCGGCCTATTTTTAGCACACGGAGGCGCCTCGCAAAGTCTCGCGCCATTCCGAGTCGGGCGGACGAAGTTGGCCAGCCCCACCCCCCAAGGCTATAGCCCACCCGTTTTTGTGGCCTTTTTCCGCTGGATGAACTTGGCGCCCCGGCCTTCGGGTGGGTATTTTTGGCCACGGCTGTGCCCGCGGCCTATTTTTGGCACACAGAGGGGCCTCACAAAGTCTCGCGCCATTCCGAGTCCGGCGGACGAAGTTGGCCAGCCCCACCCCCCAAGGCTATAGCCCACCCATTTTTGTGGCCTTTTTCCGCTCGACGAACTTGGCGCCCCGGCCTTCGGGCGGGTATTTTTGGGCGCGGCTGTGTCCGCGGCCTATTTTTCGCACACGGAGGTGCCTCACAAACTCTTGCGCCATTCCGAGTCCGGCGGACGAAGTTGGCCAGCCCCACCCCCCAAGGCTATAGCCCACCCGTTTTTGTGGCCTTTTCCCGCTGGACGAACTTGGCGCCCCGGCCTTCAGGCGGGTATTTTTGGGTGCGGCTGTGTCCGCGGCCTATTTTTGGCACACAGAGGTGCCTCGCAAAGTCTCGCGCCATTCCGAGTCCGGCGGACGAATTTGGCCAGCCCCACCCCCCAAGGCTATAGCCCACCCGTTTTGGTGGCCTTTTTCCGCTGGACGAACTTGGCGCCCCGGCCTTCGGGCGGGTATTTTTGGGCGCGGCTGTGCCCGCGGCCTATTTTTGTCACACGGAGGTGCCTCGCAAAGTCTCGCTCCATTCCGAGTCCGGTGGACGAAGTTGGCCAGCCCCACCCCTCAAGGCTATAGCCCACCCGTTTTTGTGGCCTTTTCCCGCTGGACGAACTTGGCGCCCCGGCCTTCAGGCGGGTATTTTTGGGTGCGGCTGTGTCCGCGGCCTATTTTTGGCACACAGAGGTGCCTCGCAAAGTCTCGCGCCATTCCGAGTCCGGCGGACGAATTTGGCCAGCCCCACCCCCCAAGGCTATAGCCCACCCGTTTTGGTGGCCTTTTTCCGCTGGACGAACTTGGCGCCCCGGCCTTCGGGCGGGTATTTTTGGGCGCGGCTGTGCCCGCGGCCTATTTTTGTCACACGGAGGTGCCTCGCAAAGTCTCGCTCCATTCCGAGTCCGGTGGACGAAGTTGGCCAGCCCCACCCCCCAAGGCTATAGCCCACCCGTTTTTGTGGCCTTTTTCCGCTGGATGAACTTGGCGCCCCGGCCTTCGGGTGGGTATTTTTGGCCACGGCTGTGCCCGCGGCCTATTTTTGGCACACAGAGGGGCCTCACAAAGTCTCGCGCCATTCCGAGTCCGGCGGACGAAGTTGGCCAGCCCCACCCCCCAAGGCTATAGCCCACCCGTTTTTGTGGCCTTTTTCCGCTCGACGAACTTGGCGCCCCGGCCTTCGGGCGGGTATTTTTGGGCGCGGCTGTGTCCGCGGCCTATTTTTCGCACACGGAGGTGCCTCACAAACTCTTGCGCCATTCCGAGTCCGGCGGACGAAGTTGGCCAGCCCCACCCCCCAAGGCTATAGCCCACCCGTTTTTGTGGCCTTTTCCCGCTGGACGAACTTGGCGCCCCGGCCTTCAGGCGGGTATTTTTGGGTGCGGCTGTGTCCATGCCTATTTTTGGCACACAGAGGTGCCTCTCAAAGTCTCGCGCCATTCCGAGTCCGGCGGACGAATTTGGCCAGCCCCACCCCCCCACGCTATAGCCCACCCGATTTGGTGGCCTTTTTCCGCTGGACGAACTTGGCGCCCCGGCCTTCGGGCGGGTATTTTTGGGCGCGGCTGTGCCCGCGGCCTATTTTTGTCACACGGAGGTGCCTCGCAAAGTCTCGCTCCATTCCGAGTCCGGTGGACGAAGTTGGCCAGCCCCACCCCACAAGGCTATAGCCCACCCGTTTTTGTGGCCTTTTACCGCTGGCCGAACTTGGGAACCCCGCCTCGGCGGGTATTTTTGGGCGCGGCTCTGGCCGCGGCCTATTTTTGGTACACGGAAGCGCCTCGTAAAGTCTCGCGCCATTCCGAATCCGGCGGACGAAGTCGGCCAGCCCCACCCCCCAAGGCTATAGCCCACCCGTTTTTGTGGTCTTTTTCCGCTGGACGAACTTGGCGCCCCGGCCTTTGGGCTGGTATTTTTGGGCGCGGCTGTGCCCGCGGCCTATTCTTGGCACACGGAGGTGCCTCGCAAAGTCTCGCGCCATTCCGAGTCCGGCGGATGAACTTGGCCAGCCCCACCCCCCAAGGCTATAGCCCACCCGTTTTTCTGGCCTTTTACCGCTGGACGAACTTGGCGCCCCGGCCTTCGGGCGGGTATTTTTGGGCGCGGCTGTCCCCGCGGCCTATTTTTGGCACACGGAGGCGCCTCGCAAAGTCTTGCGCCATTCCGAGTCCGCCGGACGAAGTTGGCCAGCCCCACCCCCCAAGGCTATAGCCCACCCGTTTTTGTGGCCTTTTACCGCTGGACGAACTTGGCGCCCCGGCCTTCGGGCAGGTATTTTTAGGCGCGGCTGTGCCCGCGGCCTATTTTTGGCACACGGAGGTGCCTCGCAAAGTCTCGCGCCATTCCGAGTCCGGCGGACGAACTTGGCCAGCGCCACCCCCCAAGGCTATAGCCCACCCGTTTTTCTGGCCTTTTACCGCTGGACGAACTTGGCGCCCCGGCCTTCGGGCGGGTATTTTTGGGTGCGGCTGTGACAGCGGCCTATTTTTGGCACACGGAGGTGCATCGCAAAGTCTCGCGCCATTCCGGGTCCGGCGGACGAAGTTGGCCAGCCCCACCCCCCAAGGCTATAGCCCTCCCGTTTTTGTGGCCTTTTTCCGCTGGACGAACTTGGCGCCCCGGCCTTCGGGCGGGTATTTTTGGGCGCGGCTGTGCCCGCGGCCTATTTTTGGCACACGTAGGTACCTCGCAAAGTCTCGCACCATTCCGAGTCTGGCGGACGAAGTTGGCCAGCCCCACCCCCCAAGGATATAGCCCACCCGTTTTTGTGGCCTTTTTCCGCTGGACGAACTTGGCGCCCCGGCCTTCGGGCGGGTATTTTTGGGCGCGGCTGTGCGCGCGGCCTATTTTTGGCACACGGAGGCGCCTCGCAAAGTCTTGCGCCATTCCGAGTCCGCCGGACGATGTTGGCCAGCCCAACCCCCCAAGGCTATAGCCCACCCGTTTTTGTGGCCTTTTACCGCTGGACGAACTTGGCGCCCCGCCCTTCGGGCAGGTATTTTTGGGCGCGGCTGTGCCCGCGGCCCATTTTTGGCACACGAAGGTGCCTCGCAAAGTCTCGCGCCATTCCGAGTCCGGCGGACGAAGTTGGCCAGCCCCACCCCCCAAGGCTATAGCCCACCCGTTTTTGTGACCTTTTTCCGCTGGACGAACTTGGCGCCCCGGCCTTCGGGCGGGTATTTTTGGGCGCGGCTGTGCCCGCGGCCTATTTTTGGCACACGGAGGCGCCTCGCAAAGTCTCGCGCCATTCCGAGTTCGGCGGACGATGTGGGCCGGCCCCACCCCCTAGGGCTATAGCCCACCCGTATTTGTGGGCTTTTTCCGCTGGACGAACTTGGCGCCCCGGCCTTTGGGCGGGTATTTTTGGGCGCGGCTGTGCCCGCGGCCTATTTTTTGCACATGGAGCCGCCTCGTAATGTCTCGCGCCATTCCGAATCCGGCGGACGAAGTTGGCCAGCCCCACCACCCAAGGCTATAGCCCACCCATTTTTCTGCCCTTTTTCCGCGGGACGAACTTGGCGTCCCGGTCATCGGGCGGGTATTTTTGGGCGCGGCTGTGCCCGCGGCCTATTTTTGGCACACGGAGGGGCCTTGCTAAGTCTCGCGCCATTCCGAGTCCGGCGGACGAAGTTGGCCAGCACCACCCCCCAAGGCTATAGCCCACCCGTTTTTGTGGCCTTTTTCCGCTGGACCACCTTGGCGCCCCGTCCTTCGGGTGGGTATTTTTGGGCGCGGCTGTGCCCGCGGCCTATTTTTGGCACACGGAGGCGCCTCGTAAAGTCTCGCGCCATTCCGAGTCCGGCGGAAGAAGTTGACCAGCCCCACCCCCCAAGGCTATAGCCCACCCATTTTTGTGGCCTTTTTCCGCTGGACGAACTTGGCGCCCCGGCCTTCGGGCGGGTATTTTTGGGCGCGGCTGTGCCCGCTGCCTATTTTTGGCACACGGAGGCGCCTCGCAAAGTCTCGCGTCATTCCGAGTCCGGCGGACGAAGTTGGCCAGCCCCACCCCCCAAGGCTATAGCCCACCCGTTTTTATGGCCTTTTTCCGCTGGACGAACTTGGCGCCCCGGCCTTCGGGCGGGTATTTTTGGGCGCGGCTGTGACCGCGGCCTATTTTTGGCACACGGAGATGCCTCGTAAAGTCTCACGCCATTCCGGGTCCGGCGGACGAAGTGGGCCAGCCCCACCCCCCAAGGCTATAGCCCACCCGTTTTTGTGGCCTTTTTCCGCTGGACGAACTTGGCGCCCCGGCCTTCGGGCGGGTATTTTTGGGCGCGGCTGTGCCCGCGGCCTATTTTTGGCACACGGAGGCACCTCGCAAAGTCTCGCGCCATTCCGAGTCCGGCGGACGAAGTCGGCCAGCCCCACCCCCCAAGGCTATAGCCCACCCGTTTTTATGGCCTTTTTCCGCTGGACGAACTTGGCGCCCCGGCCTTCGGGCGGGTATTTTTGGGCGCGGCTGTGACCGCGGCCTATTTTTGGCACACGGAGATGCCTCGTAAAGTCTCACGCCATTCCGGGTCCGGCGGACGAAGTGGGCCAGCCCCACCCCCCAAGGCTATAGCCCACCCGTTTTTGTGGCCTTTTTCCGCTGGACGAACTTGGCGCCCCGGCCTTCGGGCAGGTATTTTTGGGAGCGGCTGCGCCCGCGGCCTATTTTTGGCACACGGAGGCACCTCGCAAAGTCTCGCGCCATTCCGAGTCCGGCGGACGAAGTTGGCCAGCCCCACCCCCCAAGGCTATAGCCCACCCGTTTTTGGGGCCTTTTTTCGCTGGACGAACTTGGCGCCCGGCCTTCGGGCGGGTATTTTTGCGCTGCTGTGCCCGCGGCCTATTTTTGGCACACGGAGGCACCTCGCAAAGTCTCGTGCCATTCCAAGTCCGCGCGGACGAAGTCGCCAGCCCCACCCCCAAGGCTATAGCCCACCCGCTTTTTCTCGGCCTTTTCCGCTGGACGAACTTGGCGCCCGGCCTTCGGGCGGGTATTTTGGGCGCGGCTGTATCCGCGGCCTATTTTTGGCACACAGAGGCGCCTCGCAAAGTCTCGCGCCATTCCGAGTCCGGCGGACGGTTGGCCAGCCCCACCCCCAAGGCTATAGCCCACCCGTTTTTGTGGCCTTTTTCCGCTGGACGAACTTGGCGCCCCGGCCTTCGGGCAGGTATTTTTGGGCGCGGCTGTGACCACGGCCTATTTTTGGCACACGGAGGCGCCTCGCAAAGTCTCGCGCCATTCCGAGTCCGGCGGACGGTTGGCCAGCCCCACCCCCAAGGCTATAGCCCACCCGTTTTTGTGGCCTTTTTCCGCTGGACGAACTTGGCGCCCCGGCCTTCGGGCTGGTATTTTTGGGTGCGGCTGTGCCCGCGGCTTAGTTTTGGCACACGGAGGCGCCTCGCAAAGTCTCGCGCCATTCCGAGTCCGGCGGACGAAGTTGGCCAGCCCCACCCCCCAAGGCTATAGCCCACCCGTGTTTCTGGCCTTTTTCCGCTGGACGAACTTGGCGCCCCGGCCTTCGGGCGGGTATTTTTGGGCGCGGCTGTGACCGCGGCCTATTTTTGGCACACGGAGATGCCTCGTAAAGTCTCACGCCATTCCGGGTCCGGCGGACGAAGTGGGCCAGCCCCACCCCCCAAGGCTATAGCCCACCCGTTTTTGTGGCCTTTTTCCGCTGGACGAACTTGGCGCCCCGGCCTTCGGGGGGGTATTTTTGGGCGCGGCTGTGCCCGCAGCCTATTTTTGGCACACGGAGGCGCCTCGCAAAGTCTCGCGCCATTCTGAGACCGGCGGACGAAGTTGGCCTGCCCCACCACCCTTGGCTATAGCCCACCCGTTTTTGTGGCCTTTTTCCGCTGGACGAACTTGGCGCCCCGGCCTTCGGGCAGGTATTTTTGGGAGCGGCTGCGTCCGCGGCCTATTTTTGGCAAACGGAGGCACCTCGCAAAGTCTCGCGCCATTCCGAGTCCGGCGGACGAAGTTGGCCAGCCCCACCCCCCAAGGCTATAGCCCACCCGTTTTTGTGGCCTTTTTTCGCTGGACGAACTTGGCGCCCCGGCCTTCGGGCGGGTATTTTTGGGCGCGGCTGTGCCCGCGGCCTATTTTTGGCACACGGAGGCACCTCGCAAAGTCTCGCGCCATTCCGAGTCCGGCGGACGAAGTCGGCCAGCCCCACCCCCCAAGGCTATAGCCCACCCGTTTTTATGGCCTTTTTCCGCTGGACGAACTTGGCGCCCCGGCCTTCGGGCGGGTATTTTTGGGCGCGGCTGTGACCGCGGCCTATTTTTGGCACACGGAGATGCCTCGTAAAGTCTCACGCCATTCCGGGTCCGGCGGACGAAGTGGGCCAGCCCCACCCCCCAAGGCTATAGCCCACCCGTTTTTGTGGCCTTTTTCCGCTGGACGAACTTGGCGCCCCGGCCTTCGGGGGGGTATTTTTGGGCGCGGCTGTGCCCGCAGCCTATTTTTGGCACACGGAGGCGCCTCGCAAAGTCTCGCGCCATTCTGAGACCGGCGGACGAAGTTGGCCAGCCCCACCCCCCAAGGCTATAGCCCACCCGTTTTTGTGGCCTTTTTCCGCTGGACGAACTTGGCGCCCCGGCCTTCGGGCAGGTATTTTTGGGAGCGGCTGCGCCCGCGGCCTATTTTTGGCAAACGGAGGCACCTCGCAAAGTCTCGCGCCATTCCGAGTCCGGCGGACGAAGTTGGCCAGCCCCACCCCCCAAGGCTATAGCCCACCCGTTTTTGTGGCCTTTTTTCGCTGGACGAACTTGGCGCCCCGGCCTTCGGGCGGGTATTTTTGGGCGCGGCTGTGCCCGCGGCCTATTTTTGGCACACGGAGGCACCTCGCAAAGTCTCGCGCCATTCCGAGTCCGGCGGACGAAGTCGGCCAGCCCCACCCCCCAAGGCTATAGCCCACCCGTTTTTCTGGCCTTTTTCCGCTGGACGAACTTGGCGCCC
Source organism: Citrus cavaleriei (assembly GCA_030448935.1). Classification (NCBI taxonomy): domain Eukaryota; kingdom Viridiplantae; phylum Streptophyta; class Magnoliopsida; order Sapindales; family Rutaceae; genus Citrus; species Citrus cavaleriei. The sequence goes on from JAUJEM010000087.1 coordinate 391,486, forward strand.
CGGCCTTCGGGCGGGTATTTTTGGGCGCGGCTGTGCCCGCGGCCTATTTTTGGCACACGGAGGCGCCTCGCAAAGTCTCGCGTCATTCCGAGTCCGGCGGACGAAGTTGGCCAGCCCCACCCCCCAAGGCTATAGCCCACCCGTTTTTATGGCCTTTTTCCGCTGGACGAACTTGGCGCCCCGGCCTTCGGGCTGGTATTTTTGGGCGCGGCTGTGACCGCGGCCTATTTTTGGCACACGGAGATGCCTCGTAAAGTCTCACGCCATTCCGGGTCCGGCGGACGAAGTTGGCCAGCCCCACCCCCCAAGGCTATAGCCCACCCGTTTTTGTGGCCTTTTTCCGCTGGACGAACTTGGCGCCCCGGCCTTCGGGCAGGTATTTTTGGGAGCGGCTGCGCCCGCGGCCTATTTTTGGCACACGGAGGCACCTCGCAAAGTCTCGCGCCATTCCGAGTCCGGCGGACGAAGTTGGCCAGCCCCACCCCCCAAGGCTATAGCCCACCCGTTTTTGTGGCCTTTTTTCGCTGGACGAACTTGGCGCCCCGGCCTTCGGGCGGGTATTTTTGGGCGCGGCTGTGCCCGCGGCCTATTTTTGGCACACGGAGGCACCTCGCAAAGTCTCGCGCCATTCCGAGTCCGGCGGACGAAGTCGGCCAGCCCCGCCCCCCAAGGCTATAGCCCACCCGTTTTTTGGCCTTTTTCCGCTGGACGACTTGGCGCCCGGCCTTCGGGCGGGTATTTTTTGGCGCGGCTGTGCCCGCGGCCTATTTTTGGCACACGGAGGCGCCTCGCAAAGTCTCGCGTCATTCCGAGTCCGGCGGACGAAGTTGGCCAGCCCCACCCCCCAAGGCTATAGCCCACCCGTTTTTATGGCCTTTTTCCGCTGGACGAACTTGGCGCCCCGGCCTTCGGGCTGGTATTTTTGGGCGCGACTGTGACCGCGGCCTATTTTTGGCACACGGAGATGCCTCGTAAAGTCTCACGCCATTCCGGGTCCGGCGGACGAAGTTGGCCAGCCCCACCCCCCAAGGCTATAGCCCACCCGTTTTTGTGGCCTTTTTCCGCTGGACGAACTTGGCGCCCCGGCCTTCGGGGGGGTATTTTTGGGCGCGGCTGTGCCCGCAGCCTATTTTTGCCACACGGAGGCGCCTCGCAAAGTCTCGCGCCATTCTGAGACCGGCGGACGAAGTTGGCCAGCCCCACCCCCCAAGGCTATAGCCCACCCGTTTTTGTGGCCTTTTTCCGCTGGACGAACTTGGCGCCCCGGCCTTCGGGCAGGTATTTTTGGGAGCGGCTGCGCCCGCGGCCTATTTTTGGCACACGGAGGCACCTCGCAAAGTCTCGCGCCATTCCGAGTCCGGCGGACGAAGTTGGCCAGCCCCACCCCCCAAGGCTATAGCCCACCCGTTTTTGTGGCCTTTTTTCGCTGGACGAACTTGGCGCCCGGCCTTCGGGCGGGTATTTTTAGGCGCGGCTGTGCTGTGCCTATTGGCCTATTTTTGGCACACGGAGGCACCTCGCAAAGTCTCGTGCCATTCCAAGTCCGGCGGACGAAGTCGGCCAGCCCCAACCCCCAAGGCTAAATCCCACCCGTTTTTCTTGCCATTTTCCGCTGGACGAACTTGGCGCCCGGCCTTCGGGCGGGTATTTTTGCGCGGCTGTGCTCAAGGCCTTTTTTTGGCACACAGAGGCGCCTCGCAAAGTCTCGCGCCATTCCGAGTCCGGCGGACGAAGTTGGCCAGCCCCACCCCCCAAGGCTATAGCCCACCCGTTTTTGTGGCCTTTTTCCGCTGGACGAACTTGGCGCCCCGGCCTTCGGGCAGGTATTTTTGGGCGCGGCTGTGACCACGGCCTATTTTTGGCACACGGAGGCGCCTCGCAAAGTCTCGCGCCATTCCGAGTCCGGCGGACGAAGTTGGCCAGCCCCACCCCCCAAGGCTATAGCCCACCCGTTTTTGTGGCCTTTTTCCGCTGGACGAACTTGGCGCCCCGGCCTTCGGGCTGGTATTTTTGGGTGCGGCTGTGCCCGCGGCTTAGTTTTGGCACACGGAGGCGCCTCGCAAAGTCTCGCGCCATTCCGAGTCCGGCGGACGAAGTTGGCCAGCCCCACCCCCCAAGGCTATAGCCCACCCGTGTTTCTGGCCTTTTTCCGCTGGGACGGAACTTGGCGCCCGGCCTTCGGGCGGGTATTTTTGGCGCGGCTGTGCCCATGGCCTATTTTTGGCACACGGTGGCGCCTCGCAAAGTCTCGCGCCCGTCCGAGTCCGGCGGACGAAGTTGGCCAGCCCCACCCCCCAAGGCTATAGCCCACCCGTTTTTGTGGCCTTTTTCCGCTGGACGAACTTGGCGCCCCGGCCTTCGGGCGGGTATTTTTGGGCGCGGCTGTGCCCGCGGCCTATTTGTGGAACACGAATGCGCCTCGCAAAGTCTCGCGCCATTCCGAGTCCGGCTGACGAAGTGGCCAGCCCCAACCCCCAAGGCTATAGCCCGCCTGTTTTTGTGGCCTTTTTCCGCTGGACGAACTTGGCGCCCCGGCCTTCGGGCCGGTATTTTTGGGCGCGGCTGCGCCCGCGGCCTATTTTTGGCACACGGAGGCGCCTCGCAAAGTCTCGCGCCATTCCGAGTTCGGCGGACGAAGTTGGCCAGCCCCACCCCCCAAGGCTATAGCCCACCCGTTTTTGTGGCCTTTTTCCGCTGGATGAACTTGGCGCCCCGGCCTTCGGGCGGGTATTTTTGGGCGCGGCTGTGCGCGCGGCCTATTTTTGGCACACGGAGGTTCCTCGCAAAGTCTCGCGCCATTCCGAGTCCGGCGGACGAAGTTGGCCAGCCCCACCCCCCAAGCCTATAGCCCACCCGTTTTGTGGCCTTTTTCCGCTGGACTAACTTGGCGCCCCGGCGTTCGGGCAGGTATTTTTGGGCGCGGCTGTGACCGCGACCTATTTTTGGCACACGCAGGCGCCTCGCAAAGTCTCGCACTTTTCCGAGTCCGGCGGACGAAATTGGCCAGCCCCACCCCCCAAGGCTATAGCCCACCCGTTTTTGTGGCCTTTTTCCGCTGGACGAACTTTGCGCCCCGGCCTTCGGGCGGGTATTTTTCGGCGCGGCTGTGCCCGCGGCCTATTTTTGGCACACGGAGGTGCCTTGCAAAGTCTCGCGCTTTTCCGAGTTCGGCGGACGAAATTGGCCAGCCCCACCCCCCAAGGCTATAGCCCACCCGTTTTTGTGGCCTTTTTCCGCGGGATGAACTTTGCGCCCCGGCCTTCGGGCGGGTATTTTTCGCGCGGCTGGGCCCGCGGCCTATTTCTGGCACACGGAGGCGACACCCAAAGTCTCGCGCCATCCCGAGTCCGGCGGAGGCCGTCGGCCAGCCCCACCCCCAAGGCTATAGCCCACCCCTTTTTTCGGCCTTTTTCCGCTGGACGAGACTTGGCGCCCGGCCTTCGGGGGGGTATTTTGGGCGCGGCTGTGCCCGTGGCCTATTTTTGGCACACAGAGGCACCTCGCAAAGTCTCGCGCCATTCCGAGTCCGGCGGACGAAGTTGGCCAGCCCCACCCCCCAAGGCTATAGCCCACCCGTTTTTGTGGCCTTTTTCCGCTGGACGAACTTGGCGCCCCGGCCATCGGGGGAGTATTTTTGGGCGCGGCTGTGCCCGCGGCCTATTTTTGGCACACGGTGGCGCCTCACAAAGTCTCGCGCCCTTCCGAGTCCGGCGGACGAAGTTGGCCAGCCCCACCCCCCAAGGCTATAACCCACCCGTTTTTGTGGCCTTTTTCCGCTGGACGAACTTGGCGCCCCGGCCTTCGGGCAGGTATTTTTGGGCGCGGCTGCGCCCGCTGCCTATTTTTGGCACACGGAGGTTCCTCGCAAAGTCTCGCGCCATTCCGAGTCCGGCGGACGAAGTTGGCCAGCCCCACCCCCCAAGGCTATAGCCCACCCGTTTTTGTGGCCTTTTTCCGCTGGATGAACTTGGCGCCCCGGCCTTCGGGCGGGTATTTTTGGGCGCGGCTGTGCCCGCGGCCCATTTTTGGTACACGGAGGCGCCTCGCAAAGTCTCGCGCCATTCCGCGTCCGGCGGACGAAGTTGGCCAGCCCCACCCCCCAAGGCTATAGCCCACCCGTTTTTGTGGCCTTTTTCCGCTGGACGAACTTGGCGCCCCGGCCTTCGGGCGGGTATTTTTGGGCGCGGCTGTGTCCGTGGCCTATTTTTGGCACACGGAGGTGCCGAGCAAAGTCTCGCGCCATTCCGAGTCTGGGGACGAAGTTGGCCAGCCCCAACCCCCAAGGCTATAGCCCACCTGTTTTTGTGGCCTTTTTCCGCTGGACGAACTTGGCGCCCCGGCCTTCGGGCAGGTATTTTTGGGCGCGGCTGCGCCCGCTGCCTATTTTTGGCACACGGAGGTTCCTCGCAAAGTCTCGCGCCATTCCGAGTCCGGCGGACGAAGTTGGCCAGCCCCACCCCCCAAGGCTATAGCCCACCTGTTTTTGTGGCCTTTTTCCGCTGGATGAACTTGGCGCCCCGGCCTTCGGGCGGGTATTTTTGGGCGCGGCTGTGCCCGCGGCCTATTTTTGGTACACGGAGGCGCCTCGCAAAGTCTCGCGCCATTCCGCGTCCGGCGGACGACTTTGGCCCCCCCCACCCCCCAAGCGCATGCCCCCCCGTTTTTGTGGCCTTTTTCCGCTGGACGAACTTGGCGCCCCGGCCTTCGGGCGGGTATTTTTGGGCGCGGCTGTGTCTGTGGCCTATTTTTGGCACACGGAGGTGCCGAGCAAAGTCTCGCGCCATTCAGAGTCTGGGGACGAAGTTGGCCAGCCCCACCCCCCAAGGCTATAGCCCACCCGTTTTTGTGGCCTTTTTCCGCTGGACGAACTTGGCGCCCCGGCCTTCGGGCGGGTATTTTTGGGCGGGGCTGTGCCCGCGGCCTATTTTTGACACACGGAGGCGCCTCGCATAGTCTCGCGCCATTCCGAGTCCGGCGGACGAAGTTGGCCAGCCCCACCCCCCAAGGCTATAGCCCACCCGTTTTTGTGGCCTTTTTCCGCTGGACGAACTTGGCGCCCCGGCCTTCGGGCGGGTATTTTTGGGCGCGGCTGTGTCCGCGGCCTATTTTTGGCACACGGAGGTGCCTCGCAAAGTCTCGCGCCATTCCGAGTCCGGCGGACGAAGTTGGCCAGCCCCAACCCCCAAGGCTATAGCCCACCCGTTTTTCCGGCCTTTTTCCGCTGGACGATTTGGCGCCCGGCCTTCGGGCGGGTATTTTTGGCGCGGCTGTGCCCGCGGCCAATTTTTGGCACATGGAGGCGCCTCGCCAATTCTCAGGCCTTTCCGAGTCAGTGGTACGAAGATGGCCTGCCCCACGCACCAAGGCTATAGCCCACCCGTTTTTGTGGCCTTTTTCCGCTGGACGAACTTGGCGCCCCGGCCTTCGGGTGAGTATTTTTGGGCGGGGCTGTGCCCGCGGCCTATTTTTGGCACACGGAGGCGCCTCGCATAGTCTCGCGCCATTCCGAGTCCGGCGGACGAAGTTGGCCAGCCCCACCCCCCAAGGCTATAGCCCACCCGTTTTTGTGGCCTTTTTCCGCTGGACGAACTTGGCGCCCTGGCCTTCGGGCGGGTATTTTTGGGCGCGGCTGTGTCCGCGGCCTATTTTTGGCAAACGGAGGTGCCTCGCAAAGTCTCGCGCCATTCCGAGTCCGGCGGACGAAGTTGGCCAGCCCCACCCCCCAAGGCTATAGCCCACCCGTTTTTGTGGCCTTTTTCCGCTGGACGAACTTGGCGCCCCGGCCTTCGGGCAGGTATTTTTGGGCGCGGCTGCGCCCGCTGCCTATTTTTGGCACACGGAGGTTCCTCGCAAAGTCTCGCGCCATTCCGAGTCCGGCGGACGAAGTTGGCCAGCCCCACCCCCCAAGGCTATAGCCCACCCGTTTTTGTGGCCTTTTTCCGCTGGATGAACTTGGCGCCCCGGCCTTCGGGCGGGTATTTTTGGGCGCGGCTGTGCCCGCGGCCTATTTTTGGTACACGGAGGCGCCTCACAAAGTCTCGCGCCATTCCGCGTCCGGCGGACGAAGTTGGCCAGCCCCACCCCCCAAGGCTATAGCCCACCCGTTTTTGTGGCCTTTTTCCGCTGGACGAACTTGGCGCCCCGGCCTTCGGGCGGGTATTTTTGGGCGCGGCTGTGTCCGTGGCCTATTTTTGGCACACGGAGGTGCCGAGCAAAGTCTCGCGCCATTCCGAGTCTGGGGACGAAGTTGGCCAGCCCCACCCCCCAAGGCTATAGCCCACCCGTTTTTGTGGCCTTTTTCCGCTGGACGAACTTGGCGCCCCGGCCTTCGGGCGGGTATTTTTGGGCGGGGCTGTGCCCGCGGCCTGGCCCCCAGCACACGGAGGCGCCGCAAAGTCTCGCGCCATTCCGAGTCCGGCGGACGAAGTTGGCCAGCCCCACCCCCAAGGCTATAGCCCACCCGTTTTTTTGGCCTTTTTCCGCTGGACGAACTTGGCGCCCCGGCATTTGGGGGGGTATTTTTGGGCGCGGCTGCGTCCACGGCCTATTTTTGGCACACGGAGGTGCCTCGCAAAGTCTCGCGCCATTCCGAGTCCGGCGGACGAAGTTGGCCAGCCCCACCCCCCAAGGCTATAGCCCACCCGTTTTTCTGGCCTTTTTCCGCTGGACGAATTTGGCGCCCCGGCCTTCGGGCGGGTATTTTTGGGCGCGGCTGTGCCCGCGGCCAATTTTTGGCACACGGAGGTGCCTCGCAAAGTCTCGCGCCATTCCGAGTCCGGCGGACGAAGTTGGCCAGCCCCACCCCCCAAGGCTATAGCCCACCCGTTTTTGTGGCCTTTTTCCGCTGGACGAACTTGGCGCCCCGGCCTTCGGGCGGGTATTTTTTGGCGCGGCTGTGCCCGCAGCCTATTTTTGGCACACGGAGGCGCCTCGTAGAGTCTCGCGCCATTCCGAGTCCGGCGGACGAAATTGGCCAGCCCCACCCCCCAAGGCTATAGCCCACCCGTTTTTGTGGCCTTTTTCCGCTGGACGAACTTGGCGCCCCGGCCTTCGGGCGGGGCATTTTTAGGCGCGGCTGCTGTGGCCTTTTTTGGCACACGGAGGTGCCTCGCAAAGTCTCGCGCCATTTCTAGTCCGGCGGACGAAGTTGGCCAGCCCCCCCCCCCCAGGCTATAGCCCAGCCGGTTTTGTGGCCTTTTTCCGCTGGACGAACTTGGTGCCCCGGCCTTCGGGTGGGTATTTTTGGGCGCGGCTGTGCCCGCGGCCTATTTTTGGCACACGGAGGCGCCTCGCAAAGTCTCGCGCCATTCTGAGTCCGGCGGACGAAGTTGGCCAGCCCCACCCCCCAAGCCTATAGCCCACCCGTTTTTGTGGCCTTTTTCCGCTGGACTAACTAGGCGCCCCGGCGTTCGGGCAGGTATTTTTGGGCGCGGCTGTGACCGCGACCTATTTTTGGCACACGAATGCGCCTCGCAAAGTCTCGCGCCATTCCGAGTCCGGCGGACGAAGTTGGCCAGCCCCAACCCCCAAGGCTATAGCCCACCTGTTTTTGTGGCCTTTTTCCGCTGGACGAACTTGGCGCCCCGGCCTTCGGGCAGGTATTTTTGGGCGCGGCTGTGACCGCGACCTATTTTTGGCAGACGCAGGCGCCTCGCAAAGTCTCGCACTTTTCCGAGTCCGGCGGACGAAATTGGCCAGCCCCACCCCCCAAGGCTATAGCCCACCCGTTTTTGTGGCCTTTTTCCGCTGGACGAACTTTTGCGCCCGCCCTCGGGCGGGTATTTTTCGGCGCGGCTGTGCCCGCGGCCTATTTTTGGCACACGGAGGTGCCTTGCAAAGTCTCGCGCTTTTCCGAGTTCGGCGGACGAAATTGGCCAGCCCCACCCCCCAAGGCTATAGCCCACCCGTTTTTGTGGCCTTTTTCCGCGGGACGAACTTTGCGCCCCGGCCTTCGGGCGGGTATTTTTCGGCGCGGCTGTGCCCGCGGCCTATTTTTGGCACACGGAGGCGCATCGCAAAGTCTCGCGCCATTCTGAGTCTGGCGGACGAAGTTGGCCAGCCCCACCCCCCAAGGCTATAGCCCACCCGTTTTTGTCGCCTTTTTCCGCTGGACGACCTTGGCGCCCCGGCCTTCGGGGCGGGTATTTTTGGGCGCGGCTGTGCCCGCGGCCTATTTTTGGCACACGGAGGCGCCTCGCAAAGTCTCGCGCCATTCCGAGTCCGGCGGACGAAGTTGGCCAGCCCCACCCCCCAAGGCTATAGCCCACCCGTTTTTGTGGCCTTTTTCCGCTGGACGAACTTGGCGCCCCGGCCATCGGGCGGGTATTTTTGGGCGCGGCTGTGCCCGCGGTCTATTTTTGGCACACAGAGGAGCCTCGCAAAGTTTCGCGCCATTCCGAGTCCGGCGGACGAAGTGGGCCAGCCCCACCCCCCAAGGCTATAGCCCACCCGTTTTTGTGGCCTTTTTCCGCTGGACGAACTTGGCGCCCCGGCCTTCGGGGGAGTATTTTTGGGCGCGGCTGTGCCCGCGGCCTATTTTTGGCACACGGTGGCGCCTCGCAAAGTCTCGCGCCCTTCCGAGTCCGGCGGACGAAGTTGGCCAGCCCCACCCCCCAAGGCTATAACACACCCGTTTTTGTGGCCTTTTTCCGCTGGACGAACTTGGCGCCCCGGCCTTCGGGCAGGTATTTTTGGGCGCGGCTGCGCCCGCTGCCTATTTTTGGCACACGGAGGTTCCTCGCAAAGTCTCGCGCCATTCCGAGTCCGGCGGACGAAGTTGGCCAGCCCCACCCCCCAAGGCTATAGCCCACCCGTTTTTGTGGCCTTTTTCCGCTGGATGAACTTGGCGCCCCGGCCTTCGGGCGGGTATTTTTGGGCGCGGCTGTGCCCGCGTCCTATTTTTGGTACACGGAGGCGCCTCGCAAAGTCTCGCGCCATTCCGCGTCCGGCGGACGAAGTTGGCCAGCCCCACCCCCCAAGGCTATAGCCCACCCGTTTTTGTGGCCTTTTTCCGCTGGACGAACTTGGCGCCCCGGCCTTCGGGCGGGTATTTTTGGGCGCGGCTGTGTCCGTGGCCTATTTTTGGCACACGGAGGTGCCGAGCAAAGTCTCGCGCCATTCCGAGTCTGGGGACGAAGTTGGCCAGCCCCAACCCCCAAGGCTATAGCCCACCTGTTTTTGTGGCCTTTTTCCGCTGGACGAACTTGGCGCCCCGGCCTTCGGGCAGGTATTTTTGGGCGCGGCTGCGCCCGCTGCCTATTTTTGGCACACGGAGGTTCCTCGCAAAGTCTCGCGCCATTCCGAGTCCGGCGGACGAAGTTGGCCAGCCCCACCCCCCAAGGCTATAGCCCACCCGTTTTTGTGGCCTTTTTCCGCTGGATGAACTTGGCGCCCCGGCCTTCGGGCGGGTATTTTTGGGCGCGGCTGTGCCCGCGGCCTATTTTTGGTACACGGAGGCGCCTCGCAAAGTCTCGCGCCATTCCGCGTCCGGCGGACGAAGTTGGCCAGCCCCACCCCCCAAGGCTATAGCCCACCCGTTTTTGTGGCCTTTTTCCGCTGGACGAACTTGGCGCCCCGGCCTTCGGGCGGGTATTTTTGGGCGCGGCTGTGTCTGTGGCCTATTTTTGGCACACGGAGGTGCCGAGCAAAGTCTCGCGCCATTCAGAGTCTGGGGACGAAGTTGGCCAGCCCCACCCCCCAAGGCTATAGCCCACCCGTTTTTGTGGCCTTTTTCCGCTGGACGAACTTGGCGCCCCGGCCTTCGGGCGGGTATTTTTGGGCGGGGCTGTGCCCGCGGCCTATTTTTGGCACACGGAGGCGCCTCGCATAGTCTCGCGCCATTCCGAGTCCGGCGGACGAAGTTGGCCAGCCCCACCCCCCAAGGCTATAGCCCACCCGTTTTTGTGGCCTTTTTCCGCTGGACGAACTTGGCGCCCTGGCCTTCGGGCGGGTATTTTTGGGCGCGGCTGTGTCCGCGGCCTATTTTTGGCACACGGAGGTGCCTCGCAAAGTCTCGCGCCATTCCGAGTCCGGCGGACGAAGTTGGCCAGCCCCACCCCCCAAGGCTATAGCCCACCCGTTTTTCTGGCCTTTTTCCGCTGGACGAATTTGGCGCCCCGGCCTTCGGGCGGGTATTTTTGGGCGCGGCTGTGCCCGCGGCCAATTTTTGGCACACGGAGGCGCCTCGCAAAGTCTCGCGCCATTCCGAGTCCGGCGGACGAAGTTGGCCAGCCCCACCCCCCAAGGCTATAGCCCACCCGTTTTTGTGGCCTTTTTCCGCTGGACGAACTTGGCGCCCCGGCCTTCGGGTGGGTATTTTTGGGCGGGGCTGTGCCCGCGGCCTATTTTTGGCACACGGAGGCGCCTCGCATAGTCTCGCGCCATTCCGAGTCCGGCGGACGAAGTTGGCCAGCCCCACCCCCCAATGATATAGCCTACCCGGTAATGTGGCCTTTTTCCGCTGGACGAACTTGGCGCCCCGGCCTTCGGGAGGGTATTTGCAGGCGCGGCTATGGACGCGGCCAATAGTTGGCACACGGAGGCACCTCGCAATCACTCGCGCCATTCCGAGTCCGGCGGACGAAGTTGGCCAGCCCCACCCCCCAAGGCTATAGCCCACCCATTTTTGTGGACTTTTTCCGCTGGACGAACTTGGCGCCCCGGCCTTCGGGCAGGTATTTTTGGGCGCGGCTGCGCCGCTGCCTATTTTTGGCACACGGAGGTTCCTCGCAAAGTCTCGCGCCATTCCGAGTCCGGGCGGACGAAGTTGGCCAGCCCCACCCCCAAGGCTATAGCCCACCCGTTTTGTGGCCTTTTTCCGCTGGATGAACTTGGCGCCCCGGCCTTCGGGCGGGTATTTTTGGGCGCGGCTGTGCCCGCGGCCTATTTTTGGTACACGGAGGCGCCTCACAAAGTCTCGCGCCATTCCGCGTCCGGCGGACGAAGTTGGCCAGCCCCACCCCCCAAGGCTATAGCCCACCCGTTTTTGTGGCCTTTTTCCGCTGGACGAACTTGGCGCCCCGGCCTTCGGGCGGGTATTTTTGGGCGCGGCTGTGTCCGTGGCCTATTTTTGGCACACGGAGGTGCCGAGCAAAGTCTCGCGCCATTCCGAGTCTGGGGACGAAGTTGGCCAGCCCCACCCCCCAAGGCTATAGCCCACCCGTTTTGGGGCCATTTTCCGCTGGACGAACTTGGCGCCCGGCCTTCGGGCGGGTATTTTGGGCGGGGCTGTGCCCGCGGCCTGGCCCAGCAGCACACGGAGGCGCCTCGCATAGTCTCGCGCCATTCCGAGTCCGGCGGACGAAGTTGGCCAGCCCCACCCCCCAAGGCTATAGCCCACCCGTTTTTGTGGCCTTTTTCCGCTGGACGAACTTGGCGCCCCGGCCTTCGGGCGGGTATTTTGGGCGCGGCTGTGTCCGCGGCCTATTTTTGGCACACGGAGGTGCCTCGCAAAGTCTCGCGCCATTCCGAGTCCGGCGGACGAAGTTGGCCAGCCCCACCCCCCAAGGCTATAGCCCACCCGTTTTTCTGGCCTTTTTCCGCTGGACGAATTTGGCGCCCCGGCCTTCGGGCGGGTATTTTTTGGCGCGGCTGTGCCCATGCCAATTTTGGCACACGGAGGTGCCTCGCAAAGTCTCGCGCCATTCCGAGTCCGGCGGACGAAGTTGGCCAGCCCCACCCCCCAAGGCTATAGCCCACCCGTTTTTGTGGCCTTTTTCCGCTGGACGAACTTGGCGCCCCGGCCTTCGGGCGGGTATTTTTTGGCGCGGCTGTGCCCGCAGCCTATTTTTGGCACACGGAGGCGCCTCGTAGAGTCTCGCGCCATTCCGAGTCCGACGGACGAAATTGGCCAGCCCCACCCCCCAAGGCTATAGCCCACCCGTTTTTGTGGCCTTTTTCCGCTGGACGAACTTGGCGCCCCGGCCTTCGGGCGGGCATTTTTGGGCGCGGCTGTGCCCGCGGCCTTTTTTTGGCACACGGAGGTGCCTCGCAAAGTCTCGCGCCATTTCTAGTCCGGCGGACGAAGTTGGCCAGCCCCACCCCCCAAGGCTATAGCCCAGCCGTTTTTGTGGCCTTTTTCCGCTGGACGAACTTGGTGCCCCGGCCTTCGGGTGGGTATTTTTGGGCGCGGCTGTGCCCGCGGCCTATTTTTGGCACACGGAGGCGCCTCGCAAAGTCTCGCGCCATTCCGAGTCCGGCGGACGAAGTTGGCCAGCCCCACCCCCCAAGCCTATAGCCCACCCGTTTTTGTGGCCTTTTTCCGCTGGACTAACTAGGCGCCCCGGCGTTCGGGCAGGTATTTTTGGGCGCGGCTGTGACCGCGACCTATTTTTGGCACACGAATGCGCCTCGCAAAGTCTCGCGCCATTCCGAGTCCGGCGGACGAAGTTGGCCAGCCCCAACCCCCAAGGCTATAGCCCACCTGTTTTTGTGGCCTTTTTCCGCTGGACGAACTTGGCGCCCCGGCCTTCGGGCAGGTATTTTTGGGCGCGGCTGCGCCCGCGGCCTATTTTTGGCACACGGAGGTTCCTCGCAAAGTCTCGCGCCATTCCGAGTCCGGCGGACGAAATTGGCCAGCCCCACCCCCCAAGGCTATAGCCCAGCCGTTTTTGTGGCCTTTTTCCGCTGGACGAACTTGGCGCCCCGGCCTTCGGGTGGGTATTTTTGGGCGCGGCTGTGCCCGCGGCCTATTTTTGGCACACGGAGGCGCCTCGCAAAGTCTCGCGCCATTCCGAGTCCGGCGGACGAAGTTGGCCAGCCCCACCCCCCAAGCCTATAGCCCACCCGTTTTTGTGGCCTTTTTCCGCTGGACTAACTTGGCGTCCCGGCGTTCGGGCAGGTATTTTTGGGCGCGGCTGTGACCGCGACCTATTTTTGGCACACGAATGCGCCTCGCAAAGTCTCGCGCCATTCCGAGTCCGGCGGACGAAGTTGGCCAGCCCCAACCCCCAAGGCTATAGCCCACCTGTTTTTGTGGCCTTTTTCCGCTGGACGAACTTGGCGCCCTGGCCTTCGGGCAGGTATTTTTGGGCGCGGCTGCGCCCGCGGCCTATTTTTGGCACACGGAGGTTCCTCGCAAAGTCTCGCGCCATTCCGAGTCCGGCGGACGAAGTTGGCCAGCCCCACCCCCCAAGGCTATAGCCCACCCGTTTTTGTGGCCTTTTTCCGCTGGATGAACTTGGCGCCCCGGCCTTCGGGCGGGTATTTTTGGGCGCGGCTGTGGCCGCGGCCTATTTTTGGTACACGGAGGCGCCTCGCAAAGTCTCGCGCCATTCCGCGTCCGGCGGACGAAGTTGGCCAGCCCCACCCCCCAAGGCTATAGCCCACCCGTTTTTGTGGCCTTTTTCCGCTGGACGAACTTGGCGCCCCGGCCTTCGGGCGGGTATTTTTGGGCGCGGCTGTGTCCTTGGCCTATCTTGGGCACACGGAGGCGCCTCGCAAAGTCTCGCGCCATTCCGAGTCCGGCGGACGAAGTTGGCCTGCCCCACCCCCCAAGGCTAAAGCCCACCCGCGTTTGTGGCCTTTTTCCGCTGGACGAACTTGGCGCCCCGGCCTTCGGGAGTATTTTTGGGCGCGGCTGTGCCCGCTGGCCCTCTTTGGGCACACGGAGGCGCCTCGCAAAGTCTCGCGCCCTTCCGAGTCCGGCGGACGAAGTTGGCCAGCCCCACCCCCCAAGGCTATAGCCCACCCGTTTTTCTGGCCTTTTTCCGCTGGACGAACTTGGCGCCCCGGCCTTCGGGCGGGAATTTTTGGGCGCGGATGTGCCCGCAGCCTATTACCCCAGCACACGGAGGCGCCTCGTAGAGTCTCGCGCCATTCCGAGTCCGGCGGACGAAATTGGCCAGCCCCACCCCCCAAGGCTATAGCCCACCCGTTTTTGTGGCCTTTTTCCGCTGGACGAACTTGGCGCCCCGGCCTTCGGGCGGGCATTTTTGGGCGCGGCTGTGCCCGCAGCCTTTTTTTGGCACACGGAGGCGCCTCGCAAAGTCTCGCACCATTTCTAGTCCGGCGGACGAAGTTGGCCAGCCCCACCCCCCAAGGCTATAGCCCACCCGTTTTTGTGGCCTTTTTCCGCTGGACGAACTTGGCGCCCCGGCCTTCGGGCGGGTATTTTTGGGTGCGGCTGTTCCGGCGGCCTATTTTTGGCACACGGAGGTGCCTCGCAAAGTCTCGCGCCATTCCGAGTCCGGCAGATAAAGTCGGCCAACCCCACCCCCCAAGGCTATAGCCCACCCGTTTTTGTGGTCTTTTTCCGCTAGATGAACTTGGCGCCCCGGCCTTCGGGCGGGTATTTTTGGGCGCGGCTGTGCCCGCGGCCTATTTGTGGCACACGGAGGCGCCTCGCAAAGCCTCGCGCCATTCCGAGTCCGGCGGACGAAGTCGGCCAGCCCCACCCCCCAAGGCTATAGCCCACCAGTTTTCGTGGCCTTTTTCCGCTGGACGAACTTGGCGCCCCGGCCTTTGGGCGGGTATTTTTGGGTGCGGCTGTGCCCGCGGCCTATGTTTGGCACACGGAGGAGCCTCGGAAAGTCTCGCGCCATTCCGAGTCCGGCGGACGAAGATGGCCAGCCCTCCCCCCCAAGGCTATGGCCCACCCGTTTTCGTGGCCTTTTTCCGCCGGACGAACTTGGCGCCCCGGCCTTCGGGCGGGTATTTTTGGCCGTGGCTGTTGACGAAGTCGGCCAGCCCCACCCCCCAAGGCTATACCCCACCCGTTTTCGTGGCCTTTTTCCGCTGGACGAACTTGGCGCCCCGGCCTTCGGGCGGGTATTTTTGGGCGCGGCTGTGCCCGCGGCCTATTTTTGGCACACGGAGGCGCCTCACAAAGTCTCGCGCCATTCCGAGTCCGGCGGACGAAGTCGGCCAGCCTCACCTCCCTAGGCTATAGTCCACCAGTTTTCGTGGCCTTTTTCCGCTGGACGAACTTGGCGCCCCGGCCTTCGGGCGGGTATTTCTGGGCGCGGCTGTGCCCGCGGCCTAATTTTGGCACACGGAGGCGCCTCGCAAAGTCTCGCGCCATTCCGAGTCCGGCGGACGAAGTTGGCCAGCCCCACCCCCCAAGGCTATAGCCCACCCGTTTTCGTGGAATTTTTCCGCTGGACGAACTTGGCGCCCCGGCCTTCGGGCGGGTATTTCTGGGCGCGGCTGTGCCCGCGGCCTAATTTTGGCACACGGAGGCGCCTCGCAAAGTCTCGCGCCATTCCGAGTCCGGCGGACGAAGTTGGCCAGCCCCACCCCCCAAGGCTATAGCCCACCCGTTTTCGTGGCCTTTTTCCGCTGGACGAACTTGGAGCCCCGGCCTTCGGGCGGGTATTTTTGGGCGCGGCTGTACCCGCGGCCTATTTTTCGCACACGGAGGTGCCTCGCAAAGTCTCGCGCCATTCCGAGTCCGGCGGACGAAGTTGTCCAGCCCCACCCCCCAAGGCTATAGCCCACCCGTTTTCGTGGAATTTTTCCGCTGGACGAACTTGGCGCCCCGGTCATCGGGCTGGTATTTTTGGGCGCGGCTGTGCCCGCGGCCAATTTTTGGCACACGGAGGCACCTCGTAAAGTCTCGCGCCATTCCGAGTCCGGCGGACGAAGTTGGCCAGCCCCACCCCCCAAGGCTATAGGCCAGCCGTGTGTGTGGCCTTTTTCCGCTGGACGAACTTGGCGCCCCGGCCTTCGGGCGGGTATTTTTGGGCGCGGCTGTGCCCGCGGCCTTTTTTTGGCACACGGAGGTGCCTCACAAAGTCTCGCGCCATTCCGAGCCCGGCGGACGAAGTTGGCCAGCCCCACCCCCAAGGCTATAGCCCACCCGTTTTTGTGGCCTTTTTCCGCTGGACGAACTTGGCGCCCCGGCCTTCGGGCGGGTATTTTTGGGCGCGGCTGTGCCCGTGGCCTATTATTGGCACACGGAGGCACCGCGAAAATTCACGCGCCATTCCGAGTCCGGCGGACGAGGTTGGCCAGCCCCCACTTCAAGGCTATAGCCCACCCGTTTTTGTGGCCTTTTTCCGCTGGACGAACTTGGCGCCCCGGCCTTCGGGCGGGTATTTTTGGGCGCGGCTGTGTCTACGGCCTATTTTTGGCACACGGAGGCACCTCGCAAAGTCTCGCGCCATTCCGAGTCCGGCGGACGAAGTTGGCCAGCCCCACCCCCCAAGGCTATAGGCCACCCGTTTTTGTGGCCTTTTTCCGCTGGACGAACTTCGCGCCCCGGCCTTCGGTCGGGTATTTTTGGGCGCGGCTGTGCCCGCGGCCTATTTTTGGCTCACGGTGGCGCCTCGCAAAGTCTCGCGCCATTCCGAGTCCGGCGGACGAAGTTGGCCAGCCCCACCCCCCAAGGCTATAGCCCACCTGTTTTTGTGGCCTTTTTCCGCTGGACGAACTTGGTGCCCCGGCCTTCGGTCGGGTATTTTTGGGCGCGGCTGTGCCCGCGGCCTATTTTTGGCACACGGAGGCGCCTCGCAAAGTCTCGCGCCAATCCGAGTCCGGCGGACGAAGTTGGCCAGCCCCACCCCCCAAGGCTATAGCCCACCCGTTTTTGTGGCCTTTTTCCACTGGACGAACTTGGCGCCCCGACTTTCGGGGGGGTATTTTTGGGCGCGGCTGTGTCCGCGGCCTACTTTTGGCACACGGAGGTGCCTCGTAAAGCCTCGCGCCTTTCCGAGTCCGGCGGACGAAGTTGGCCAGCCCCACCCCCCAAGGCTATAGCCCACCCATTTTTGTGGCCTTTTTCCGCTGGACGAAATTGGGGCCCCGGCCTTCGGGCGGTTATATTTGGGCGCGGCTGTGCCCGCGGCCTATTTTTGGCGTACCGAGGCCCCTCGCAAAGTCTCGCGCCATTCCGAGTCCGGCGGACGAAGTTGGCCAGCCCCACCCCCCAAGGCTATAGCCCACCCGTTTTTGTGGCCTTTTTCCGCTGGACGAACTTGGCGCCCCGGCCTTTGGGCGGTTATATTTGGGCGCGGCTGTGCCCGCGGCCTATTTTTGGCGTACCGAGGCCCCTCGCAAAGTCTCGCGCCATTCCGAGTCCGGCGGACGAAGTTGGCCAGCCCCACCCCCCAAGGCTGTAGCCCACCCGTTTTTGTGGCCTTTTACCGCTGGACGAACTTCGCGCCCCGGCCTTCGGGCGGGTATTTTTGGGCGCGGCTGTCCCCGCGGCCTATTTTTGGAACACGGAGGCGCCTCGTAAAGTCTCGCGCCATTCCGATTCCGGCGGACGAAGTTGGCCAGCCCCACCCCCCAAGGCTATAGCCCACCCGTTTTTGTGGCCTTTTTCCGCTGGACGAACTTGGCGCCCCGGCCTTCGGGGGGGTATTTTTGGGCGCGGCTGTGCCCGCGGCCTATTTTTGGTACACGGAGGCGCCTCACAAAGTCTCGCGCCATTCCGAGTCCGGCGGACGAAGTTTGGCCAGCCCCACCCCCCAAGGCTATAGCCCACCCGTTTTTGTGGCCTTTTACCGCTGGACGAACTTGGCGCCCCAACCTTCGGGCGGGTATTTTTTGGCGCGGCTGTTCCCGCGGCCTATTTTTGGCACACGGAGGCGCCTCGCAAAGTCTCGCGCCATTCCGAGTCCGGCGGACGAAGTTGGCCAGCCCCACCCCCCAAGGCTATATAGCCCGCCCGTTTTTGTGGCCTTTTTCCGCTGGACGAACTAGGCGCCCCGGCCTTCGGGCGGTTATATTCGGGCGCGGCTGTGCCCGCGGCCTATTTTTGGCGTACCGAGGCCCCTCGCAAAGTCTCGCGCCATTCCGAGTCCGGCGGACGAAGTTGGCCAGCCCCACCCCCCAAGGCTATAGCCCACCCGTTTTTGTGGCCTTTTACCGCTGGACGAACTTCGCGCCCCGGCTTTCGGGTGGGTATTTTTGGACGCGGCTTTGCCCGCGGCCTATTTTTGGCACACGAAGGCGCCTCGCAATGTCTCGCGCCATTCCGAGTCCGGCGGACGAAGTTGGCCAGACCCACCCCCCAAGCATATAGCCCACCCGTTTTTGTGGCCTTTTCCCGCTGGACGAACTTGGCGCCCCGGCCTTCCGGCGGGTATTTTTGGGCGCGGCTGTGTCCGCGGCCTATTTTTGGCACACGGAGGCGCCTCGCAAAGTCTCGCGCCATTCCGAGTCCGGCGGACGAAGTTGGCCAGCCCCACCCTCCATGGCTATCTCCCACCCGTTTTTGTGGCTTTTTCCGCTGGACGAACTTGCGCCCCGGCCTTCGGGCGGGTATTTTTGGGCGCGGCTGTTCCCGCAGCCAATATTTGGCACACGGAGGCGCCTCGCAAAGTCTCACGCCATTCCGAGTCCGGCGGACGAAGTTGGCCAGCCCCACCCCCCAAGGCTATAGCCCACCCGTTTTTGTGGCCTTTTTCCGCTGGACGAACTTGGCGCCCCGGCCATCGGGCGGTTATATTTGGGCGCGGCTGTGCCCGCGGCCTATTTTTGGCGTTCCGAGGCCCCTCGCAAAGTCTCGCGCCATTCCGAGTCCGGCGGACGAAGTTGGCCAGCCCCACCCCCCAAGGCTATAGCCCACCCGTTTTTGTGGCCTTTTACCGCTGGACGAACTTCGCGCCCCGGCCTTCGGGCGTGTATTTTTGGGCGCGGCTTTGCCCGCGGCCTATTTTTGGCACACGAAGGCACCTCGCAAAGTCTCGCGCCATTCCGAGTCCGGCGGACGAAGTTGGCCAGCCCCACCCCCCAAGGCTATAGCCCACCCGTTTTTGTGGCCTTTTTCCGCTGGACGAACTTGGCGCCCCGGCCTTCGGGCGGGTATTTTTGGGCGCGGCTGTGTCCGCGGCATATTTTTGGCACACGGAGGTGCCTCGTAAAGCCTCGCGCCTTTCCGAGTCCGGCGGACGAAGTTGGCCAGCCCCACGCCCCAAGGCTATAGCCCACCCATTTTTGTGGCCTTTTTCCGCTGGACGAACTTGAGGCCCCGGCCTTCGGGCGGTTATTTTTGGGCTCGGCTGTGCCCGCGGCCTATTTTTGGAACACGGAGGCGCCTCGCAAAGTCTCGCGCCATTCCGAGTCCGGCGGACGAAGTTGGCCAGCCCCACCCCCCAAGGCTATAGCCCCCCCGTTTTTGTGGCCTTTTTCCGCTGGACGAACTTGGCGCCCCGGCCTTCGGGGGGGTATTTTTGGGCGCGGCTGTGCCCGCGGCCTATTTTTGGTACACGGAGGCGCCTCCCAAAGTCTCGCGCCATTCCGAGTCCGGCGGACAAAGTTTGGCCAGCCCCACCCCCCAAGGCTATAGCCCACCCGTTTTTGTGGCCTTTTCCCGCTGGACGAACTTGGCGCCCCGGCCTTCCGGCAGGTATTTTTGGGCGCGGCTGTGCCCGCGGCTTATTTTTGGCACACGGAGGCGCCTCGCAAAGTCTCGCGCCATTCCGAGTCCGGCGGACGAAGTTGGCCAGCCCCACCCTCCAAGGCTATCTCCCACCCGTTTTTGTGGCTTTTTCCGCTGGACGAACTTGCGCCCCGGCCTTCGGGCGGGTATTTTTGGGCGCGGCTGTTCCCGCGGCCAATTTTTGGCACACGGAGGCGCCTCGCAAAGTCTCACGCCATTCCGAGTCCGGCGGACGAAGTTGGACAGCCCCACCCCCCAAGGCTATAGCCCACCCGTTTTTGTGGCCTTTTTCCGCAGGACGAACTTGGCGCCCCGGCCTTCGGGCGGTTATATTTGGGCGCGGCTGTGCCCGCGGCCTATTTTTGGCGTACCGAGGCCCCTCGCAAAGTCTCGCGCCATTCCGAGTCCGGCGGACGAAGTTGGCCAGCCCCACCCCCCAAGGCTATAGCCCACCCGTTTTTGTGGCCTTTTACCGCTGGACGAACTTCGCGCCCCGGCCTTCGGGCGGGTATTTTTGGGCGCGGCTTTGCCCGCGGCCCGATTTTTGGCACACGAAGGCGCCTCGCAAAGTCTCGCGCCATTCCGAGTCCGGCGGACGAAGTTGCCCAGCCCCACCCCCCAAGGATATAGCCCACCCGTTTTTGTGGCCTTTTCCCGCTGGACGAACTTGGCGCCCCGGCCTTCCGGCGGGTATTTTTGGGCGCGGCTGTGCCCGCGGCCTATTTTTGGCACACGGAGGCGCCTCGCAAAGTCTCGCGCAATTCCGAGTCCGGCGGACGAAGTTGGCCAGCCCCACCCTCCAAGGCTATCTCCCACCCGTTTTGTGGCTTTTTCCGCTGGACGAACTTGCGCCCCGGCCTTCGGGCGGGTATTTTTGGGCGCGGCTGTTCCCGCGGCCAATTGTTGGCACACGGAGGCGCCTCGCAAAGTCTCACGCCATTCCGAGTCCGGCGGACGAAGTTGGCCAGCCCCACCCCCCAAGGCTATAGCCCACCCGTTTTTGTGGCCTTTTTCCGCTGGACGAACTTGGCGCCCCGGCCTTCGGGCAGGTATTTTTGGGCGCGGCTGTTCCCGCGGCCTATTTTTGGCACACAGAGGCGCCTCGCAAAGTCTCACGCTATTCCGAGTCCGGCGGACGAAGTTGGCCAGCCCCACCCCCCAAGGCTATAGCCCACCCGTTTTTGTGGCCTTTTTCCGCTGGACGAACTTGGCGCCCCGGCCATCGGGCGGTAGTTTTGGGCGCGGATGTGCCCGCGGCCTATTTTTGGCACACGGAGGCGCCTCGCAAAATCTCGCGCCATTCTGAGACCGGCGGACGAAGTTGGCCAGCCCCACCCCCCAAGGCTATAGCCCACCTGTTTTTGTGGCCTTTTTCCGCTGGACGAACTTGGTGCCCCGGCCTTCGGGCGGGTATTTTTGGGCGCGGCTGCGCCCGCGGCCTATTTTTGGAACACGGAGGCGCCTCGCAAAGTCTCGCGCAATTCCGAGTCCGGCGGACGAAGTTGGCCAGCCCCACCCTCCAAGGCTATCTCCCACCCGTTTTTGTGGCTTTTTCCGCTGGACGAACTTGCGCCCCGGCCTTCGGGCGGGTATTTTTGGGCGCGGCTGTTCCCGCGGCCAATTGTTGGCACACGGAGGCGCCTCGCAAAGTCTCACGCCATTCCGAGTCCGGCGGACGAAGTTGGCCAGCCCCACCCCCCAAGGCTATAGCCCACCCGTTTTTGTGGCCTTTTTCCGCTGGACGAACTTGGCGCCCCGGCTTTCGGGCGGGTATTTTTGGGCGCGGCTGTTCCATGCCTATTTTTGGCACACGGAGCGCCTCGCAAAGTCTCACACCATTCCGAGGCGGTAGTTT
>JAUJEM010000088.1:0-10747 GCA_030448935.1 Citrus cavaleriei
TTTAGTTGGCCAGCCCCACCCCAAGGCCATAGCCCACCCTGCTTTTTGTGGCCTTTTCCGCTGGATCAACGGGCGCCCGGCCTCGGGCAGGTATTTTGGGCGCTGGTTTGCCCGCGGCCTATTTTTGGCACACGGAGGCGCCCGCAGTCTCGCGCCATTCCGAGTCCGGCGGATGAAGTTGGCCAGCCCCACCCCCCAAGGCTATATCCCACGTTTTTTTGTGGCCTTTTTCCGCTGGATTTAACTTGGCGCCTGCCTTTGGGCGGTATTTTTTGTGTGGCTGTCCCCGCTGCCTATTTTTTTGGCCCACGGAGGCGCCTGCAAAGTCTCGCGCCATTCCGAGTCCGCGGATTTGCTGGCCAGCCCCACCCCCAAGGCTATAGCCCACCCGTTTTTGTGGTCTTTTTCCGCTGACGGACTTGGCGCCCGGCCTTGAGCGGGTATTTTTGGGCGCGGCTGTGCCCGCAGCCTATTTTTGGCACACGGAGGCACCTCGCAAAATCTCGCGCCATTCCGAGTCCGGCGGACGAAGTTGGCCAGCCCCACCCCCCAAGGCTATAGCCCACCCGTTTTTGTGGCCTTTTACCGCTGGACGAACTTGGCGCCCCGGCCTTCGGGCAGGTATTTTTGGGCGCTGGTTTGCCCGCGGCCTATTTTTGGCACACGGAGGCGCCTCGCAAAGTCTCGCGCCATTCCGAGTCCGGCGGATGAAGTTGGCCAGCCCCACCCCCCAAGGCTATATCCCACCCGTTTTTGTGGCCTTTTTCCGCTGGACGAACTTGGCGCCCCGGCCTTCGGGCGGGTATTTTTGGGCGCGGCTGTGCCCGCGGCCTATTTTTGGCACACGGAGGCGCCTCGCAAAATCTCGCGCCATTCTGAGTCCGGTGGACGAAGTTGGCCAGCCCCACCCCCCAAGGCTATAGCCCACCCGTTTTTGTGGCCTTTTTCAGCTGGACGAACTTGGCGCCCCGGCCTTTGGGCGGGTATTTTTCGGCGCGGCTGTGCCCGCGGCCTATTTTTGGCCCACGGAGGCGCCTCGCAAAGTCTCGCGCCATTCCGAGTCCGGCGGACGAAGTTGGCCAGCCCCACCCCCCAAGGCTATAGCCCACCCGTTTTTGTGGTCTTTTTCCGCTGGACGGACTTGGCGCCCCGGCCTTCGGGCGGGTATTTTTGGGCGCGGCTGTGCCCGCAGCCTATTTTTGGCACACGGAGGCACCTCGCAAAATCTCGCGCCATTCCGAGTCCGGCGGACGAAGTTGGCCAGCCCCACCCCCCAAGGCTATAGCCCACCCGTTTTTGTGGCCTTATTCCGCTGGACGAACTTGGCGCCCCGGCCTTCGAGCAGGTATTTTTGGGCGCGGCTGTGCCCGCTGCCTATTTTTGGCACACGGAGGCGCCTCGCAAAGTCTCGCGCCATTCCGAGTCCGGCGGACGAAGTAGGCCGGCCCCACCCCCCAAGGCTATAGCCCACCCGTTTTTGTGGCCTTTTTCCGCTGGACGAACTTGGCGACCCAGCCTTCGGGCGGGTACTTTTGGGCGAGGCTGTGCCCGCGGCCTATTTTTGGCACACGGAGGTGCATTGCAAAGTCTCGCGCCATTCCGAGTCCGGCGGACGAAGTTGGCCAGCCCCACCCCCCAAGGCTATAGCCCACCCGTTTTTGTGGCCTTTTTCCGCTGGACGAACTTGGCGCCCCGGCCTTCGGGCGGGTATTTTTGGACGCGGCTGTGCCCGCGGCCTATTTTGCTGGAGGTGCCTTACAATGTCTCGCGCCATTCCGAGTCCGGCGGGAAAGTTGGCCAGCCCCACCCCAAGGCTATAGCCCACCCGTTTTTGTGGCCTATTTCCGCTGGGCCGAACTTGGCGCCCGGCCTTGGGCGGGTATTTTGGCGCAACCGCCCGCGGCCTATTTTTGGCACACGGAGGCGCCTCGCAAAGTCTCGCGCCATTCCGAGTCCGGCGGACGGTTGGCCAGCCCCACCCCCCAAGGCTATAGCCCACCCGTTGGTGGGCCCTACGTCCGCGGGACGAACCTGGCGCCCCGGCCTTCGGGCGGGTATTTTTTGGGTGCGGCTGTGCCCGCGGCCTATTTTGGCACACGGAGGCGCCTCGCAAAGTCTCGCGCCATTCCGAGTCCGGCGGACGAAGTTGGCCAGCCCCACCCCCCAAGGCTATAGCCCACCCGGTTTTGTGGCCTTATTCCGCTGGACCAGACTTGGCGCCCGGCCTTGGCGGGTATTTTTGGGTGCGGCTGTGCCCGCAGCCTATTTTGGCACACGGAGGCACCTCGCAAATCTCGCGCCATTCCGAGTCCAGGCGGACCAAAGTAGGCCCGGCCCCACCCCCAAGGCTATAGCCCACCCGTTTTTGTGGCCTTTTTCCGCTGGACGAACTTGGCGCCCTGGCCTTCGGGCGGGTATTTTTGGGCGCGGCTGTGCCCGCGGCCTAGTTTTGGCGCACGGAGGCGCCTCGTAAAGTCTCGCGCCATTCCGAGTCCGGCGGACGAAGTTGGCCAGCCCCACCCCCCAAGGCTATAGCCCACCCGTTTTTGTGGCCTTTTTCCGCTGGACGAACTTGGCGCCCCGGCCTTCGAGCAGGTATTTTTGGGCGCGGCTGTGCCCGCTGCCTATTTTTGGCACACGGAGGCGCCTCGCAAAGTCTCGCGCCAATTCGAGTCCGGCGGAGAAAGTTGGCCAGCCCCACCCCCCAAAGCTATAGCCCACCCGTTTTTGGGACCTTTTTCCGCTGGACGAACATGGCGCCACGGCCTTCGGGCGGGTATTTTTTGGGTACGGCTGTGCCCGTGGCCTATTTTGGCACACGGAGGCGCCACGCAAAGTCTCGCGCCATTCCGTGTCCGGCGGACGAAGTAGGCCGGCCCCACCCCCCAAGGCTATAGCCCACCCGTTTTTGTGGCCTTTTTCCGCTGGACGAACTTGGCGCCCTGGCCTTCGGGCGGGTATTTTTGGGCGCGGCTGTGCCCACGGCCTAGTTTTGGCGCACGGAGGCGCCTCGTAAAGTCTCGCGCCATTCCGAGTCCCGGACCGGGTTGGCCAGCCCCACCCCCAAGGCTATAGCCCACCCGTTTTGTGGCCTTTTTCCGCTGGACGAACTTGGCGCCCGGCCTTGAGCAGGTATTTTGGGCGCGGCTGTGCCCGCTGCCTATTTTTGGCACACGGAGGTGCCTCGCAAAGTCTCGCGCCAATACGAGTCCGGCGGACAAAGTTGGCCAGCCCCACCCCCCAAGGCTATAGCCCACCCGTTTTTGTGGCCTTTTTCCGCTGGACGAACTTGGCGACCCGGCCTTCGGGCGGGTATTTTTGGCCACGGCTGTGCCCGCGGCCTATTTTTGGCTCACGGAGGCGCCTCGCAAAGTCTCGCGCCATTCCGAGTCCGGCGGACGAAGTTGGCCAGCCCCACCCCCCAAGGCTATAGCCCACCCGTTTTTCTAGCCTTTTTCCGCTGGACGAACTTGGCGACCCGGCCTTCGTGCGGGTATTTTTGGCAGCGGCTGTGCCCGCGGCCTATTTTTGGCACACGGAGGCGCCTCGCAAAGTCTCGCGCCATTCCGGGTCCGGCGGACGAAGTCGGCCAGCCCCACCCCCCAAGGCTATAGCCCACCCGTTTTTGTGGCCTATTTCCGCTGGACGAACTTGGCGCCCCGGCCTTCGGGCAGGTATTTTTGGGCGCGGCTTCGTCCGCGGCCTATTTTTGGCACACGGAGGCGCCTCGCAAAGTCTCGCGCCATTCCGAGTCCGGCGGACGAAGTTGGCCAGCCCCACCCCCCAAGGCTATAGCCCACCCGTTTTTGGGACCTTTTTCCGCTGGACGAACATGGCGCCCCGGCCTTCGGGCGGGTATTTTTTGGGTGCGGCTGTGCCCGCGGCCTATTTTGGCACACGGAGGCGCCTCGCAAAGTCTCGCGCCATTCCGAGTCCGGCGGACGAAGTTGGCCAGCCCCACCCCCCAAGGCTATAGCCCACCCGTTTTTGTGGCCTTATTCCGCTGGACGAACTTGGCGCCCCGGCCTTCGGGCGGGTATTTTTGGGCGCGGCTGTGCCCGCAGCCTATTTTTGGCACACGGAGGCACCTCGCAAAATCTCGCGCCATTCCGAGTCCGGCGGACGAAGTAGGCCGGCCCCACCCCCCAAGGCTATAGCCCACCCGTTTTTGTGGCCTTTTTCCGCTGGACGAACTTGGCGCCCTGGCCTTCGGGCGGGTATTTTTGGGCGCGGCTGTGCCCGCGGCCTAGTTTTGGCGCACGGAGGCGCCTCGTAAAGTCTCGCTCCATTCCGAGTCCGGCGGACGAAGTTGGCCAGCCCCACCCCCCAAGGCTATAGCCCACCCGTTTTTGTGGCCTTTTTCCGCTGGACGAACTTGGCGCCCCGGCCTTCGAGCAGGTATTTTTGGGCGCGGCTGTGCCCGCTGCCTGGCCCCCAGCACACGGAGGCGCCTCGCAAAGTCTCGCGCCAATTCGAGTCCGGCGGACAAAGTTGGCCAGCCCCACCCCCCAAAGCTATAGCCCACCCGTTTTTGGGACCTTTTTCCGCTGGACGAACATGGCGCCCCGGCCTTCGGGCGGGTATTTTTTGGGTACGGCTGTGCCCGCGGCCTATTTTGGCACACGGAGGCGCCACGCAAAGTCTCGCGCCATTCCGTGTCCGGCGGACGAAGTAGGCCGGCCCCACCCCCCAAGGCTATAGCCCACCCGTTTTTGTGGCCATTTTCCGCTGGACGAACTTGGCGCCCTGGCCTTCGGGCGGGTATTTTTGGGCGCGGCTGTGCCCGCGGCCTAGTTTTGGCGCACGGAGGCGCCTCGTAAAGTCTCGCGCCATTCCGAGTCCGGCGGACGAAGTTGGCCAGCCCCACCCCCCAAGGCTATAGCCCACCCGTTTTTGTGGCCTTTTTCCGCTGGACGAACTTGGCGCCCCGGCCTTCGAGCAGGTATTTTTGGGCGCGGCTGTGCCCGCTGCCTATTTTTGGCACACGGAGGCGCCTCGCAAAGTCTCGCGCCAATTCGAGTCCGGCGGACAAAGTTGGCCAGCCCCACCCCCCAAGGCTATAGCCCACCCGTTTTTGTGGCCTTTTTCCGCTGGACGAACTTGGCGCCCCGGCCTTCGGGCGGGTATTTTTGGCCACAGCTGTGCCCGCGGCCTATTTTTGGCTCACGGAGGCGCCTCGCAAAGTCTCGCGCCATTCCGAGTCCGGCGGACGAAGTTGGCCAGCCCCACCCCCCAAGGCTATAGCCCACCCGTTTTTCTAGCCTTTTTCCGCTGGACGAACTTGGCGACCCGGCCTTCGTGCGGGTATTTTTGGCAGCGGCTGTGCCCGCGGCCTATTTTTGGCACACGGAGGCGGCTCGCAAAGTCTCGCGCCATTCCGGGTCCGGCGGACGAAGTCGGCCAGCCCCACCCCCCAAGGCTATAGCCCACCCGTTTTTGTGGCCTTTTACCGCTGGACGAACTTGGCGCCCCGGCCTTCGGGCGGGTATTTTTGGGCGCGGTTGTGCCCGCGGCCTATTTTTGGCACACGGAGGCGCCTCGCAAAGACTCGCGCCATTCCGAGTCCGGCGGACGAAGTTGGCCAGCCCCACCCCCCAAGGCTATAGCCCACCCGTTTTTGTGGACTTTTTCCGCTGGACGAACTTGGCACCCCGGCCTTCGGGCGGGTATTTTTGGGCGCGGCTGTGTCCGCGGCCTATTTTTGGTACACGGAGGTGCCTCGCAAAGTCTCGCGCCATTCCGAGTCCGGCGGACGAAGTTGGCCAGCCCCACCCCCCAAGGCTATAGCCCACCCGTTTTTGTGGCCTTTTACCGCTGGACGAACTTGGCGCCCCGGCCTTCGGGCGGGTATATTTGGGCTCGGCTGTGTCCGCGGCCTATTTTTGGCACACGGAGGCACCTCGCAAAGTCTCGCGCCCGCCCGTCTGAGGCGGACGAATTTGGCCAGCCCCACCCCCCAAGGCTATAGCCCACCCGTTTTTGTGGCCTTTTTCCGCTGGACAGACTTGGCGCCCGGCCTTCGGGCGGGTATTTTTGACGTAGCTGTGCCCCGCGGCCTATTTTGGCACGGAGGTGCCTCGCATAAAGACTTCGCGCCATTCCGAGTCCGGCGGACGAAGCCGGCCAGCCCCACCCCCAAGGCTATACCCCACCCGTTTTGTGGCCTTTACCGCTGGGCGAGACTTGGCGCCCGGCCCGGGCGGGTATTTTTGACGCGGCTGTGCCCATGCCTATTTCCAGCTCACGGAGGCGCCTCGCAAAGTCTCGCGCCATTCCGAGTCCGGCGGACAAGTTGGCCAGCCCCACCCCCAAGGCTATAGCCCACCCGTTTTCTAGCCTTTTCCGCTGGGCGAACTTGGCGACCCGGCCTTCGTGCGGGTATTTTGGCAGCGGCTGTGCCCGCGGCCTATTTTTGGCTGCGGAGGCGCCTCGCAAAGTCTCGCGCCATTCCGGGTCCAGCGGACGAAGTAGGCCAGCCCCACCCCCAAGGCTATAGCCCACCCGTTTTGTGGCCTTTTACCGCTGGACCGAACTTGGCGCCCGGCCTTCGGGCGGGTATTTTTGGCAGCGGTTGTGCCCTTGGCCTATTTTTTAACACACGGAGGCGCCTCGCGAAGACTCGCGCCATTCCGAGTCCGGCGGACGAAGTTGGCCAGCCCCACCCCCCAAGGCTATAGCCCACCCGTTTTTGTGGACTTTTTCCGCTGGACGAACTTGGCACCCCGGCCTTCGGGCGGGTATATTTGGGCGCGGCTGTGTCCGCGGCCTATTTTTGGCACACGGAGGCACCTCGCAAAGTCTCGCGCCATTCCGAGTCCGGCGGACGAATTTGGCCAGCCCCACCCCCCAAGGCTATAGCCCACCCGTTTTTGTGGCCTTTTACCGCTGGACGAACTTGGCGCCCCGGCCTTCGGGCGGGTATATTTGGGCTCGGCTGTGTCCGCGGCCTATTTTTGGCACACGGAGGCACCTCGCAAAGTCTCGCGCCATTCCGAGTCCGGCGGACGAATTTGGCCAGCCCCACCCCCCAAGGCTATAGCCCACCCGTTTTTGTGGCCTTTTTCCGCTGGACGAACTTGGCGCCCCGGCCTTCGGGCGGGGCGCTGTGTATTTTGGGACACGAGGCGCGGCTGCCATTGTCCCGCCAGCCCTATTTTTGGCCTTTTACCACACGGGCGCCTGCACACGGAGCAAAGTCTCGCCATTCCGAGTCCGGCGGACAGAAGTTGGCCAGCCCCACCCCCAAGGCTATAGCCCACCCGTTTTGTGGACTTTTTCCGCTGGGGCCAGACTTGGCGCCCCGACATTCGGGCGGGTATTTTTGGGCGCGGCTGTGCCCGCTGCCTATTTTTGGCACACGGAGGCGCCTCGCAAAGTCTCGCGCCATTCCGAGTCCGGCGGACGAAGTTGGCAGGCCCCACCCCCCAAGGCTATAGCCCACCCGTTTTTGTGGCCTTTTTCCGCTGGACGAACTTGGCGCCCCGGCCTTCGGGCGGGTATTTTTGGGCGTAGCTGTGCCCGCGGCCTATTTTTGGTACACGGAGGCGCCTCGCAAAGTCTCGCACCATTCCGAGTCCGGCGGACGAAGTTGGCCAGCCCCACCCCACAAGGCTATAGCCCACCCGTTTTTGTGGCCTTTTTCCGCTGGACGAACTTGGCGCCCCGACATTCGGGCGGGTATTTTTGGGTGCGGCTGTGCCCGCGGCCTATTTTTGGCACACGGAGGCGGCTCGCAAAGTCTCGCGCCATTCCGGGTCCGGCGGACGAAGTCGGCCAGCCCCACCCCCCAAGGCTATAGCCCACCCGTTTTTGTGGCCTTTTACCGCTGGACGAACTTGGCGCCCCGGCCTTCGGGCGGGTATTTTTGGGCGCGGTTGTGCCCATGGCCTTTTTTGGCACGGAGGCGCCTCGCAAGGACTCGCGCCATTCCCGAGTCCGGCGGGACAGTTGGCCAGCCCCACCCCCCAAGGCTATAGCCCACCCGGTTTTGTGGACTTTTTCCGCTGGACGAACTTGGCACCCCGGCCTTCGGGCGGGTATTTTTGGGCGCGGCTGTGTACGCGGCCTATTTTTGTACACGGGCGCCTCGCAAAGTCTCGCGCCATTCCGAGTCCGGCGGACGAATTTGGCCAGCCCCACCCCCTAAGGCTATAGCCCACCCGTTTTTGTGGACTTTTACCGCTGGATGAACTTGGCGCCCCGGCCTTCGGGCGGGTATATTTGGGCTCGGCTGGGCCCGTGGCCTATTTTTGGCACACGGAGGCACCTCGCAAAGTCTCGCCATTCCGAGTCCGGCGGACAGATTTGGCCAGCCCCACCCCCAAGGCTATAGCCCACCCGTTTTGTGGCCTTTTTCCGCTGGACGAACTTGGCGCCCTGGCCTTGGGCGGGTATTTTTGGCGCGGCTGTGCCCCTTGACCTAGTTTTGGCGCACGGAGGCGCCTCTTCGTAAGTCTCGCGCCATTCCGAGTCCGGCGGACGAAGTTGGCCAGCCCCACCCCCCAAGGCTATAGCCCACCCGTTTTTGTGGCCTTTTTCCGCTGGACGAACTTGGCGCCCCGGCCTTCGAGCAGGTATTTTTGGGCGCGGCTGTGCCCGCTGCCTATTTTTGGCACACGGAGGCGCTTCGCAAAGTCTCGCGCCAATTCGAGTCTGGCGGACAAAGTTGGCCAGCCCCACCCCCCAAGGCTATAGCCCACCCGTTTTTGTGGCCTTTTTCCGCTGGACGAACTTGGCGCCCCGGCCTTCGGGCGTGTATTTTTGGCCACAGCTGTGCCCGCGGCCTATTTTTGGCTCACGGAGGCGCCTCGCAAAGTCTCGCGCCATTCCGAGTCCGGCGGACGAAGTTGGCCAGCCCCACCCCCCAAGGCTATAGCCCACCCGTTTTTCTAGCCTTTTTCCGCTGGACGAACTTGGCGACCCGGCGGGTGCCGAGGTATTTTTGGCCACAGCTGTGCCCGCGGCCTATTTTTGGCTCACGGAGGCGCCTCGCAAAGTCTCGCGCCATTCCGGGTCCGGCGGACGAAGTCGGCCAGCCCCACCCCCCAAGGCTATAGCCCACCCGTTTTTGTGGCCTTTTACCGCTGGACGAACTTGGCGCCCCGGCCTTCGGGCGGGTATTTTTGGGCGCGGTTGTGCCCGCGGCCTATTTTTGGCACACGGAGGCGCCTCGCAAAGACTCGCGCCATTCCGAGTCCGGCGGACGAAGTTGGCCAGCCCCACCCCCCAAGGCTATAGCCCACCCGTTTTTGTGGACTTTTTCCGCTGGACGAACTTGGCACCCCGGCCTTCGGGCGGGTATTTTTGGGCGCGGCTGTGTCCGCGGCCTATTTTTGGTACACGGAGGCGCCTCGCAAAGTCTCGCGCCATTCCGAGTCCGGCGGACGAAGTTGGCCAGCCCCACCCCCCAAGGCTATAGCCCACCCGTTTTTGTGGCCTTTTACCGCTGGACGAACTTGGCGCCCCGGCCTTCGGGCGGGTATATTTGGGCTCGGCTGTGTCCGCGGCCTATTTTTGGCACACGGAGGCACCTCGCAAAGTCTCGCGCCATTCCGAGTCCGGCGGACGAATTTGGCCAGCCCCACCCCCCAAGGCTATAGCCCACCCGTTTTTGTGGCCTTTTTCCGCTGGACGAACTTGGCGCCCCGGCCTTCGGGCGGGTATTTTTGGGCGTAGCTGTGCCCGCGGCCTATTTTTGGCACACGGAGGTGCCTCGCAAAGACTCGCGCCATTCCGAGTCCCAGCGGACAGTCGCCAGCCCCACCCCCAAGGCTATAGCCCACCCGTTTTGTGGCCTTTACCGCTGGGCGAACTTGGCGCCCTGGCCTTCGGGCGGGTATTTTTGACGCGGCTGTGCCCGCGTCCTATTTCTTGCTCACGGAGGCGCCTCGCAAAGTCTCGCGCCATTCCGAGTCAGCGGACGAGTTGGCCAGCCCCACCCCCAAGGCTATAGCCCACCCGTTTTTCTAGCCTTTTTCCGCTGGACGAACTTGGCGACCCGGCCTTCGTGCGGGTATTTTTGGCAGCGTCTGTGCCCCAGGCCTATTTTAGGCACACTGAGTAGCCTCGCAAAGACTCGCGCCAGTCCGGGTCCGACGGAGGAAGGCGGCCAGCCCAACCCCCCCAGGCTATAGCCCACCCGTTTTTGTGGCCTTTACCGCTGGACGAACTTGGCGCGCCCGGCCTCGGCGGGTATTTTTGGGCGCGGTTGTGCCCGTGGCCTATTTTTGGCACACGGAGGCGCCTCGCAAAGACTCCCGCGCCATTCGAGTCCGGCGGACGAGTTGGCCAGCCCCCCCCAAGGCTATAGCCCACCCGTTTTTGTCGACTTTTTCCGCTGGACGAACTTGGCTACCCGGCCTTCGTGCGGGTATTTTTGGGCGCGGCTGTGTCCGCGGCCTATTTTTTGGTACACGGAGGCGCCGCAAAGTCTCGCGCCATTCCGAGTCCGGCGGACGACAGTTGGCCAGCCCCACCCCAAGGCTATAGCCCACCCGTTTTGTGGCCTTTTACCGCTGGGACGAACTTGGCGCCCGGCCTTCGGGCGGGTATATTTGGCTCGGCTGTGTCCGCTGCCTATTTTGGCACACGGAGGCACTCGCAAAGTCTCGCGCCATTCGAGTCCGAGGCGGACAATTTGGCCAGCCCCCCCCAAGGCTATAGCCCACCCGTTTTTGTGGCCTTTTTCCGCTGGACGAGACTTGGCGCCCGGCCTTCGGGCGGGTATTTTTGGGCGTAGCTGTGCCCG